>LPNX010480748.1:0-13201 GCA_001517045.1 Pseudotsuga menziesii
GAATAGTTCAATTTAAAACATCTTTACAAAAAATAAAATAACTTTTCAAATTTAACTAATAACTAACTTTCTTGACTAACTTCACAAATCTTTAACTGCTTCAGCTAGTAAATCAATTCCTTCCAAAGCTTGGGCTTTCCTTCTTGCCTTCAATTGATCTGTCTCCATGTCTGCAATCCTCCTTGTTAGCTCTTCATTATGTTGTCGCAGGTGCTCGATGGTTTGCTTCAACTCTGTGAATTGACTTTCTATTTTCCTTTTCCTTTTCAATGCTTCTCTTGAAACTGTGACAAGCTCTTGGTAATGACTGTTAACTTCCTACAAATATTCTCTAAGTCTCTTGTTTGCTGTAACTAGGCCATCATTAGCTTCATGCGTATACTCAATCTGATACTTGTATTGCTTAATACTTCTTTCTAGATTTTCTTTTTCTGAATCAATACATTTGTCTCCTGATGCTATTTGCATCCCTTCTGGTGTCCATGGGATTTTCAGTTTCTTATAAATTTCCTCATCCTCTTCCATAAGTTCTGTGGAGGTCACAGGAAACCTTGGATGTTCTTCACTTTCAGCATTGCATGGAACTTCTCCTTCAACTATCTCCTTCTTCTCTAAACAAGAACTCTTTGCCTCACTTTGTTGTTGTTCTTGAAACATTTGATTTTGAATCTCCAGAAATATATAAAAAATCTTGGTATCAGTCATGACAGATTTTCCTTTTGATTTTAATGGCTTTTTACCTTCATTGCCATCTTCACCATCATCCACTTTGTCTTCAGATGATGAATCATCTATCATTGCAACTTTTTCTTTAGCCAATTTGGGATTCAAAAACTTTTTCATGTCTTAGGTCTTGTTTTAGGTCTCCAAACTGTAGCAATCCTAGGTTGATAATTAAAAAGAAAGTGAAGAGAGTATATGTTGAATTGTAATCCCCCATGCTCCTCAACTTTCTTTTGAACTTGCTCTCTTCAATGCACTCATATGGTTGTTGGTGGGGCATGAGAAACTAAAATTTTGATTAGATTCATGGGTGTTTTGAAAGCTTTAAAAGTATTAATTTAATTTCATATATCCCTATATATGTATGTGGATTCTAGAATTTGAATTGTTTTGAGGGATATACTAATGCTTTGGTTATATTCCAGTTAAATCTATAGATTTTTGTTTTTGGACACAACGTGAGCATTAATTGATGGGCGAACAAATAGACATCAAAAGTATGCTCTAGGTAAATTCATTGGCCACTTATCAACTTGTAAGTGTGTTAAGAAGTGAGCTATTCATAATAAAGGGATGTTGTGCAGACTTCTTCATTCCACACTCCATTGCTCTAAAAATGGGTTTATTTCATCTCTTAACCAAAGCATTGGTTTTCCCTTTAGTCTTAGAAAATGGATTGGTTACATCTCTTGGCCAGAGGTTTGTTTTCATCTCTTAAGTAACGAAGCATGGGAGTAGATCAAAATGCACTAGTTGTATCTCTTGGCCAATGAAGCTTGGAAATGGAGTTCTTAAGCAATGCTTTAGTTGTATGAGCTTGTAAAAGTGGTCATCCCATCACCAAAGTCTATACACATGGATAACATGTGAAAAAATGTAAACAAATATTTGTTAGAAAGGTGATGTGTAACAACCTCAACATACCCAAAGGTGGACACTTTGAAAATGAGTGCAAGTTAATAGTATGAAGACATTTTTTATAAAAATAAAGTGTATTTAATTAATGTAAATTAGGATATTAAATTAATGCATCATTGAATTAAAGATTTTTCCAACTCAAATTAAGACTTCCCCATCCTTTGTAAGGCCTAAGTTGAAACCTAACAAATCCATTAATAAATCAAATTTCTTTGATACAAGGAAAAATAAAACCTGAAAACTTTTGATTCAACAAGAAAAGTAATCAAAGTAAATGATTCAAGAACAGGTATTCTATCAAACATCGACCAACTTAAATTATATAGATTTTTTTGTTTTGTTTTGGTGAAATCTAAATTTTGAGATATTTAATTTTTTTAAATACATTTAATTTAGACAAATAATATCAATAATTCTAAGAACTTTTAAATATTTTCAAATATATTTCCCACCAAATAAACCAAAAATAATTAAAAACTAAACCACTCATTTAAATTTGAGTTCCTAACAATTTTATAAAATGATAATTATATGAACAATTTCATAGGAAACTAATGTTTTTGTTCTAACATTGTATGAAAGTAATGCTTTATGTAGTAGATGGGCCAACGCCCTTATGTAGTAGATGGGCTAACATTGTTCTTCAACACCTTCGTGTTCTTCTAAATCAGTGCATCCATAACGAACACCTTCGTGTTCTTCTAAATCAGTGCATCCATAACGAAGCTCTCGGAGATGGGTTGTTCGAAGCTCTCGGAGATGGGCCAACCCCCTTATGCTCCTCCGAGGACAACAAAACGTATCAAGCTCCTCCAAGGACACCAATGTTTCAAGACTTGGCAACTGCTCCAATCTTTCACACCACTGGAGGTTCAACACTCGTAGTTTAGAAAGAGGACTTGACCATTCTATTTTCCTCAATGACAAACAATGTCTTATATCCAGTGTTGTGAGTGCATCCGGCAGTGTTCCAACCTCCACCAGGTAAAAGCAGTTACTGATTTGGAGATGTTGAAGGTTGGGGCAATTAATACTTTCTCTTTCTCCTTCAACCATCTTAAATGACACCTCACGTAACCTCCAACATCCCTCTATTGTTAACTCGGTCAGCTGATTCAACCGTCCAAGGGAATCCGGCAATGATTCCAATCTGATGCAATGATTCAAGATCAGTGTTGTGAGTGCATCCGGCAGTGTTCCAACCTCCACCAGTTGATGACAGCTAGAGATGTGGAGATGTTGAAGGTTGGGGCAATTAATACTTTCTCTTTCTCCTTCAACCATCTTAAATGACACCTCACGTAACCTCCCACACCAAGATATTCTTAACTCGGTCAGCTGATTCAACTGCCCAAGGGAATCCGGCAGAGATGTTATATCAGTGTTCCAAACGGTCAATTGCCGCAACTGTTCACAAGTTTCCATTATTATAAATATATGCAAAAGTGTCTACAAAATGGTTCACATATTTACTTTTTCGGAAGATATAGAAAGCATTTAATAATAACCACATTTTGGAAATCACTTGACACGGTGTATACATACTTTAACTTCAAGTCAACAAATATCTATTTACCTGCGATTTTTTTGGCCACAATGTTGTCAACTTCCTCCCGGTCAGTTCTAAAACCCGTAACTTCTTCATTGGAATCCAAGAAGGCGGGGAAGAGTGTTCATTCGACTGCCAGCGAAACCATATGAGATTTGATGGCTGCACCGCATTTTTAACGCTATCCAATAGATGCTTTTCACGGAGCTTTCAAGAGATTCAAGAGATTCAATAATATCATTAATATGCAATTTCATATTAAAAATATATATATATATATATTTTAAAATCAAAAAATCATTAATATGCTTTTCAAGAGATTCAATAATATCATTAATATGCAATTTCATATTAAATATATATATATATATTTTAAAATCAAAAAATATATATATTCAAATTTTGAAATAATATTAATTTTTTATATAAAATTTTGAGAATATCATTTATTTTAAATTAATATTAATTTTGCATTGTAATAATTTACAACAATACTTAAATTTGAAATATATAATTCTAAAATATTACATATGCTTTAATAACATGAAAATATAGTTTAATAGATAAATACTCATTCATTGCTTGAATGTATGTATATTTTCAGTATTAATTAGTAATAATTACAGCTTCTAACATCAATGTACTAATTTTTTTAATGTTTATTTAGTAATATATGTTACTTAAATATTTATTTAAAATTTTAGCTAAAACCGTTTTTACAATTTTATTTAAAATAATTATGGAGTGTTTTGTTTCTCAAATTTTGTTAGACTTATTTTAATATATATATAATAAAGTTATTTTAACTAAAATTTTATGTGAATTTTTATTTGGAATGATTTTATAATTTAAAATTGGAAATAAACAACAATAAAAAATAATATAAAAAATAACTTATGGTTTATGAATTATATATAAATAACATTTTTAGGTGATAAGATGGATAAAAGACCCTTTGTAACAAATAACCCTTAAAAGAGTTTGTGGCAGACAATTCCAAACAGCTAAACCAAGAATCTGAAAGCACCTCTCAATATTTTCTAAGAAAGTTACAAGTGTCGATGGCGATGACTACTTGCAAGTGCCGCAGATGTGGCCAGAATGCTGCAGCGAAAACTGCTATAGAAACCCCTTCTTTTGCTTAGAGGTGCCAGAAGCTATGGCCAAGAAGCCGCAACAGACAACCCAGCCTACCCCTTCATTTGTTTCTATGAACAAGAAGTGATAATCAACATGACTATGTAAACTCCTTTTCCTTCACGTTTGTAATTATTAAATGTTCCTTTCAAATTAAAAATGGTGTTAATCGGTGTTTCTCATTCTTCCTACTAATTTGGTACGAAAATTATTTTTTTTTGAGTTTGATTTTAGAGCAGCGAGCATGTATTTAAATCTAATTATTTAGAATTTAAATATAATTTTAATAAATTTGAATAAATTAAAAAGACAATTTATTCATATATATTAATATGGTTGTTGATATTACCATTAACCTTTTTAAAAATTAAATGTAAAAATATTAACATTTATAAAATTTAAATACAAAATAAACTTAATCGTACCAAATTTAGGGGTGACCAACAACATCGACAACTGCTATCATAGTCATACCAGGGATCCCTATTAATATCAAGAAGTTGCAAGTTCCTGATTTTGCAGCGTGCAAATGACGGTTTTTCCCTTTTTGTCCAACGGATGCTAATTCCCCGCACATCGGTGTCCTGTTCATTATTGGAAAACAACGAAAACTCATAAAAAAAAAATAGCAGTACACAGATTATTGAATAATATATAACAGATAAAGTGGTAGACAACTTACACAGGATTGCTGCAACAAATCTTCAAAGTCCTCTGTCCGCCAAATCCGACGCGGTAATTCGGGACTCTTAGCTAGATCTCGTCCCAAATCCCTCAGATGATCGTGCATTCGAATATTGTTTTCAGTGTCCACCTCTACGAGATTCTTGTTCTGTAGACTTCGGAACCCCAGCGAGCCACTCCAACCAGATCCGTCCCATATTCTTATTGCAGTATCCCTGTTTTTCCCAATGAAAAAACAAGCAACGTCTAAGAATATGTCCTTTTCGTCCCTTTGAAGTGCATCGTAACTAATTTGAAGACTCTTTCCTATGTCTTCTGGAAGTATTCGTTCAAGCCTATCCAATTGGTCTTGCCAAAAAGACTCGTCATTTCCATAAAGAAGTCCTCCAAACACTCTCAACGATAGGGGCAACCCATCGCAGGCTTTTAAATACCTATCTACAAGATCTTCAAATCCTGAGAGTGGATAGCCCTGGCTAAAGGCATGCAAGCAGAAGAGCTCTTGAGAGTGTTGTGTATTAAGGCCAGCCAACTTATAAATTGATGACTCTTCTACTCTTGATGTTGTGAGGACATCTGTGTATCTAGATGTAATAACTATTAAACTGTGGTGATGAAGATTATCTCGAATAGGCCTGAGAAGTGCATCCAACTGAGAAATGTGATCTATATCATCTAAAATTACCAACGCATCACAACTAGATGAGAGACAGTCTTGAAGGAGCTCGATTCCTTCACTAACACTTTCTATGTTGACATCTGTTTGAGTCAAAGCCTTAAGAAGTTTCTTCTGCAATGACTCTAAAGAGGCTCTACGTGCATTCTCTCTTACATCAAATAAAAAACATGATTTCTGGTACTGCGAACTCTTCCTATTGAAAAGTTCTTTAACCAGAGTTGTCTTCCCTATACCGCCGAAGCCTACGATCCCGACGACCTGAGGTTTGCCACTCTGCTCCGGCTGCACCGATAAGACTTTCTTTTCAAAATCTTCAATCTTTTCATCCAATCCGGTTGGATGATCGGCCACATCGAGGCGTGTTCTTCCCAGCTTTTTCAGCACAGAGTCAACGACCGTATCGAGTAGCTCCCCCTCGTCCCTGCTTATAATTTACAAGAAAATGTAGAAACTAATAGCTAGAAAATAAATAAAACCATAGGTAAAGAATCTGACATATTCAATAGGTAAAGCGAAGTTAGATTTCTCACCCGTTAAACCTGTCGAGCTCTAACCCACTTATTTCTGCAACACTAGAGAGAGCAGTCCTCCAGTTTTCGATGGCGGTGGGTTCGTAACGCGGTTCGAGGTTGCGTAGGGCTTGAGCATAGACTCCTTCTCCTCGTGTCCGCCGAAGATCAGTGGGCTGCACACCGTAAAAGACAGGAATAATGGGCTTCTTGGACTCTAGCATGAGGAAGAGCTCCCGAAGACACCATGTAGATTCTGCATAGCGCGGAGAGAAGACAGCCACATGGAGGGAGGCGGCTTTAATAGCGTCCTGTATCTGACGAGTTAAAGTATCTCCCACTTGCATTTCTTCCTTGTCCCAAAAGACTCGGAATCCATGTAAAACCAGTCGATGGTAAAGATGGCTGGTGAAGTTCTTTTTTGTATCGGCGCCGCGATGGTTGAGGAAAATCTGGTAGCATGAATCGGTGGGGGTATTAACAGCAGTGGAGGTGGAGGCAGAGGCCATTGCCAATCCGAATGTGTCAATAGAAATAAGGGCCAATAGCGAGGGAGCAGATGAGTTTAGGAATTTGGGAATGGCGAAAAGTGCAATGAAATATTTAGGAGTGCAGAGATGTATGTATATAGACGTGAAACCCTTCCTTCGCCCCTAGTTTCAGAGCATTCCGCGACTTCCAGGAAAAGACAGTACATGCACCGCAAGTTGCATCCAATGAAAGGAAATGAGAAGGACGTCCAACAACTTAGATGCTGTACCGTGTTTGTGACGCTAAATCCGATAAAAGTGGTCCAACTGGAAAGGATCGGTAAGTGTGGGTTCACATGTCGGTGCTCCACTTTCTCTGAAGTATCAGACTTTGTAAGTTGCCAAGATAGCCTATCTTTACAAGAATATTTCAATGTTTATTTTTTTAAATAATATTTATAAAAAATTTACATACAGTTTGCCATTGCATTTAATTTGAGAGTAATTTCTATAAGTTAAAAAAACAAAACAAACGACAATGATAACTAATGATATTTCTATTAAACTTATCGAAAAACTGAAATAACAAATTCAAAAACTTTACAAAATCTAAATTAAAATAACAAATCCAAAAAACTTTTAAAAAATCTAAAATTTACGATGAATAATTATAAATCCAACAACAATGGATATGAGAAGAAATATTATATCAAAATAACTAATTTTATTAAAAAAATTTTGATCTCTAATTTATATCATATGGAGGGAATAAATATAACACATTATATTACATTGAAATAAGTAAGAATATGCCAACTTGTGCTTAATTGTATTAGTAAAAGTAAGGTTATGTTGTCATTGTCACTAAGGTTCAAATTCCGGCAGGTGTGATAAGAGAGAGAGCCATGTAAAATCTTAGAAATCTTAGAAGAAATTTGGAAAAATAAATATATTTTTGGTTGCTTTCTTTCTTAGGAAAGAGGTATCAAAGTTTAAAATAGCAATTGCTTATTATGTATGTTAGATGGAATTTTTAGTAAAAATAAAACTAAAAACACATTTATTTAATTTTAATAGATTGAAAAAGTCAAAATTGATTAACATTACAAGTTTATTAGTAAAATGTATTTCAATATGCTATAAGCTAATCATATGTGCCAAATGTTAACTTACATAGAATGATTTTTTCGTGCAAGATTGACCAAAAGAAGTAAACATGACAAGGAGGACTCTCATTATTCATATTCACCATTGCTCCATAAAAATATTTTTAAGGATAGAGACAAGTAATATAGCCTTAACTTATTATTCGATTAAAAATATGGAAAAAAAAATATTTAGGAAAACAATTTGTAGAAGGAAGGAAAAATGAACTAGAATGAAAAGAGATGAGAGGTATGATGCATCATTTGATGAACAATATTTCAAATCAATTTAGTTGTTTCTTCATCAACACTTCAATGATGAAGAATCTTTTCTTCTACCTAAATGCAAATTGATGTGAAATAATAATAGATTTTTGTGAGGTTAAATAAGAGTAGATTCTTTGTTGAGTTCAAAATCAAGTAAATAAACCCCATCATGTATGTATCTGGATAAGTTCATTTGGTTGATGGGGGTAAGGGATCCTATGAGCCCCATGGCTCTCATTAAGGCCAACACTAGCCAAATGAGATAATAAAATGTTACTTATGGGATTTATGTAATATAGGGGAGATATTGTTACCTCACATAACATTATGTTACCAAAGATAAAAAAAAACTAAAAAAAAAATCATGTTGTCTCATAAAATAAAACATTAAAACAAACAATTTAAGATTAAAAAAAATTATGACATAAAAAATTTAAGATTAGATTAAAAAAAAATTACAACTCAAGATATTGGATCCATGTTGGTGCTTGATATATTCAAGTTCAATACATCTATGTTGGTGTTTACATAATTGGACTAACAACTTCCTAATGTTTTTAGAATTAAAAATTTTACTTTCTTTTCAAGTTAATTGAACTAACTATTCTAACGCTTTTAGAATAGGAACAAATATTATTTCTTTTTCAAAAAACCATATCTTGCTTTTTTTTCCACCAAATCCACATAACCAATGTTTGGGATCAACTTTTCATCTTCAAAGTTTACGCATTAAGGCTTGCCAGGCTCATCACTCTTTCCTTTAGATTATACATGTGAGTCACCCAATTCTTCTGAAATGATTCCAACTTTTAAACTATAGTTTTTTCAAAGTTATCATTCTTCTCAAATGATTTCAACTTAAGATTAAAGTATAGTTTTTTCAAAGTTATCAACTTCTTGCTTCTATTTTCATGACCTTTTGATTTTTTAATTTTTTAATTTGTTTTTACCTTTTTCTTTGTTAGTCCCACCTATATCAAAGACTAGATATGTTTCACCATTTATAATATGTAACACCTAATACATCACTAATTATCATGTTTACAAAGTCATTAAAGATTATTGTTTTTGAATATTGGACAATAACTTTATATTAAAGATTATGTTTTATTTGCAAGTTGATTGGACAATAACTTTATATTTGATATTTTTTATTATTAAACCTATTAACAAACAATAAAAAAAAATTCATATACCTTATAACATTACACAAATATTATTTTAACATTTTGACATTTTGTGGTAACTTCCACAAATCTAACCTCCATATTATATGCACACATTTAATTTAATTTAATTTATATGTACACTGCACATTCCATTTGATTTCTAGAGAGATCCATTCCATTTGATTTCTAGAGACATCGGTTTATGTAATATTAATTTTCATTTAATTTATTAAAAATTATATTAATTAATTTAAATTTATTTATCAATCTAAATTTTAATTATTTTAATGATATGCATTGTGAAATTAACATATTAATTATATTAAACAATCTAAACTTAATTATCATTAATAAGCAAACAAAATAATTTAACTTGAAATTAAGTATAAAAAAAATTATTAAATAATTATTGTATTGCAAATTATTAAGATAAAATTGTTGTAAGATATACATTTATATGTTTCATAAATTGAAACACATTACATTCATATTTTATGTTTTTTTTAAGACTTTATAAATCATTTTTATAGTCTTCTTCTTTCATACATATCAAAACAAAAATGTTTGAAGAGTTGTTCCTTTTCAAAATCTATGTTCATATCTGAAATACTTCCACAAAAAACTGAACATCTGTAACTTTCTAACCATCATTTAGACCACATCTATGAGATCGACTATTTACATTTTATGTGAATACCATTTGTTTCTTTTAAAAATTAAATTAAATTTTTTAGATATATCAAGTAACAAGAGTGATCCAATTTCTAAAGGTGTAATTTTTTTTAATCTTAAGATTTATTGTAAAACACCTTGTCACTTTCTATATAATCAAAATTACTTTCCATTGGATGTAGCTTGGATGGTTTGGAGGAATGAATGTCACCCTCTCCACGGAAGTTCTATTCTTGTAAGTGACATGATGCTCTTGTGAACCCCTATGTAATGCGTGATATGCTCTATATGGCTATACCTTGATTTAGTGATATATATGGTCATACCTTGATTCAGTGAATATTAAGTAATGGGATTTTCCGTGAATTATCCCTCTAACAAATGGTGAACCACATTTTAAAATAATCAAAATTACTGTTTATAAATAAAATAGATAAATAAAATAAATAAATATCAAAACCAATAAAATCACTTTTACCTTACACTTTACCAATAAAATCACTTTTACCTTACACTTTACCAATTGAAATGGAAAAGTCTACAACAGAACTGTGGTAATCGCAGAAACTGTACAAATGAATTTATATGGAGTGCAAACATTTATATAGACGTGATAGTTCCGGACCTCCGCAACTTCTAGGAAAAGACCGTTTAAAAGATGAATTGTAACTTGCATACAGTAAAAGGGAAGGGAAAGGGGAAAGGACATGTCCAACTGTAAAGTAAGTGGTACATCGACTTTAAAGTAGTGGTCTTGGTCACCTGTGGCTAATAAAATAAAATAATTGTTTGTGGGGTGAACAGCCATGGTATACAACTTGACACATGTTCAAATCAGAGACAAAATGTACACCGATTGTGAAGAGCTACAGAGATCACATGGAGGTGAAGATGATGTACCCTACTTGTAATGATAAATCTGACAAAGTGTTCCAACCTGAAAATGACTGTGCTCCACTTTCCACTAAATACATATTTTGTAATCCATTTTTATATCAATATTTTCGATGTCGATTTTGTAAAATAAAATTAATTATAATGTATATATTTCTTTTACGTGAAGTTTTCCTTTCTGTATGAACTAAAAAAATAAAACAATGACAAATATGGGGCGTCATTACTATTGTTATAATCTTCTTAATGTTAAAACACATTATTAATATCATAAATAATATTTTCATTAAATTTAATAAAAAAATAAATTAAAAATATTTAAAAATATAAAAAAACTAAAGTTTATTATGAACCCGAAAAAGCTGTGTTGCAGCATATTTCTTTAAAATTCTTTGAATTTACCACTAAGCACATCAAAATGTTGGTAATTGTATCCAGATACCAAAATGCATTAATTGCATTCTAATCTGGTCATTCTAAATTCCATGTTATTTTTAATTCCATGTCTATTTTTGAAACATTTTTCAAAAAGATTATCCTTTGTAGTATATGAAGCCTCTTTAATGTTTATTCTAAATTATCTATAAAGTGACATTTCTCTGCATGCAAAATTCAGTTTTGCAGATCTTTTAAGCCATTGGATGCTCCAGAAATATGTTTAGACTACCTTATTGCACTTGTATCCATTGAAGAAGCTAAACTTGTTGAGTCAATGGCCACAATTTGACAACTTTTGGTAAAAAGTAACTTTGAATGTAAATTGTTCACTAAAAGATGAGTAATCTTGCCACACACATGATCTGCCTTAACAATGGAGCTGCATTTTGTTGTATCTGCATAAACATGATACCTATTGGTGATGGAAGCCAAAATATTACCGTGAAATCATTTTTATCATAGAGAATGCATAGCTAAGAGGCTTGGTTGCTTTAGTTTTATATTATCAACCTGTCCAGTTTTGCTTTTATAATAAAAGAACGGGTTTTAAATAAAACTGATTTTGTGATATTAAATAAGAATATATATTTTTGTGTTTTCCAAACCAACTAAATAAATCCAACGAGTATACATGGATATGTTGATTTGGTTGATGGGAGCAAGGGATAATATGAGACTTGTGGCTATAGTTATGGTGAACACTGGAAAATGGGATTCTTGGTATCATGCTTTTGCATTTTAGTAATTATATGATTAGATTGACCACTTTCTGATGTTTTTAGAATTAAAAATTGTATTTCCCTTTCAAGTTAATTGAACTAACTATTCTCTAATGTTTTTAGGAAAAAAAAAATATTTCCTTTACAAAAAATCATATCTTGCATTTTCCACCAAAACCACATAGTCACTCTTTAGAATCAACTTTTGATCTTTAAAACTTCAACATTATGACCCACCATGTTTCATCACTACTTCCTGTAGAGCACCTAATTCTTCTCAAATATTTTCAACTTAAACTTAGATTAGGTTTTGTTCAAAGTTCTCAATTTTTTCTTCCATAATTTTTTTATTTTTTTAATAATTTGTTTATTGCATACCATTATTACTTTCTTTTCTTTATGTGTTTTAAAAAAAAATCATTTGTATTAATAAAAATACTTTACAAACATTTTATTATCATTTTTTCTCAATCATAACTATCTTACTTTAAACATTTATCCTAATTTATTTAAATATTATATAAATATTATAGTTAGTTCTTATAATGTAAAAAGTGTCTCACATTTTTATGTTGAAATTTCAATATTGTTATAATTAATGTTATTAATGTAAAATTTCTATGTTTTATTTTTATTTGGAATATAAATTTTATTATTTAAAGAGTTTAGATTATTTAAAAGATTATATATCCCAACACTACATCAAAATGACATATTCTTTATCAATTATCTCAAATTTAAATGTTAGAAAAAACTATGAATGGCACAATTTTTTATCAATTATCTCAAATTTAAATGTTAGAAAAAACTATGAAAATGATTTTGTACAAATAAAATAACATATAAAACAATATATATATATATATATATATATAGAATATCCATACAAAGAAATACCAATTAACAAAACTTTTGCTCGACGTATTTTTTTTTTAAATTTTCGGCAAAGGTGGGCGCATTACGATAATGAAATCGCATAAAACCCAAACTAGTTATGCATGCCGCGCGGCAAGTAGAACTATCATTGTGGTTGCACGAGGCAGTAAAGGACAACATCTCCTCCCGCAAGAGAATACTATGATCCCCCCGCAAGGAAAGTAACCTGGGCATCCAACAGGTTAGCCAGAAGCCCCACCGCTTGGCTCACAAACTCAACCCCTCACCATGAGGTTTGAACATGAGACCTCATGGGGACCAAACCCCACAAAGACCAACTGATCTACACCTC
>LPNX010480762.1:0-52804 GCA_001517045.1 Pseudotsuga menziesii
CAATGGATTCCTTCTCCCCACCATGATATGATAACCTGTTAGAGTAGCACACAACACAAGAACAATGAACTATAATATAAATATAGTATTCAGTAAATAAAACACAAGAATAAATGGCAAGAACTCACCTTTCTTCCTCCATTGGCAAGGACAAAATCTCGTTCATTGGACAGCATAAGAGACTCTACGGTCTGTGCAGCCCTTACGGCCTCCTCTTTGTCCCTCAGCTGATCAATTCTCTTTGCAGTGAATGGATATATCTCAGCACCATATTCTTCAATGATCTCCCACTTGCATAAGCCCAATTAACTTTACTTAATTTGAAAAAGATGTTAATTATTTGCAGTAAATTGTATCCAACATGATATTATATATATATGTGTGTGTGTGTGTGTGTGTGTGTGTGTGTGTGTGAAAAATCTAATAGTTATATTACAAAAAATGATGTAATTGTCATCCATTCAAATAGTACATGCCAAGCTATCATATTGAGGATATTTACCTCAGAAGGATAAAAAATTTATCCACCACCAATGGATTCCTTCTCCCCACCATGATATGATAACCTGTTAGAGTAGCACACAACACAAGAACAATGAACTATAATATAAATATAGTATTCAGTAAATAAAACACAAGCATAAATGGCAAGAACTCATCTTTCTTCCTCCATTGGCAAGGACAAAATATCGTTCATTGGACAGCAGAAGAGACTCTATAGTCTGTGCAGCCCCTTACGGCCTCCTCTTTGTCCCTCAGCTGATCAATTCTCTTTGCAGTGAATGGATATATCTCAACACCATATTCTTCAATGATCTCCCACTTGCATAAGCCCAGTTAACTTCAATAACCTGACCAAATTTGCATATCTACACAAGATTGGTCAGCAATTTTTACTTATAGATCAGTCAGGAAACTAGTGTACAACTATAAAATGAAAAGAAGCTTTTGAAGTGAAACTGTGGCTTACATTTGTCTTCCATTAAGATTTAAAATGGAGATTGAAGCTGATGTATGATTATAGTAGTCTACAAATCCATAGGATGACTGTAAAGAAGGAAAATCAAATGGTTAGCTTAAATACAGAAAAAAGACTTGAAAATTAAGAGAGCACTAAAAAATAGTCTATAGTATTAAAATCACTTTCAAAAAGGAATATAGCGTGTAGTTCCAGCTCTACAGTATTAAAATTTCTTTTGGAAAGGAATATAGCATGTAGCTCTAGCTCTAAAGTAGCATAATCCTCATAAGGTAAACAAAGTCTTCAACCAACCATAGCAAAAATACGAAGAGATACTTAATTTGAAAAAGATGTTAATTATTTGCAGTAAATTGTATCCAACATGCTATTATATATGTGTGTGAAAAATCTAATAGTTATATTACAGAAAACGATGTAATTGTCATCCATTCAAATAGTACATGCCAAGCTATCATATTGAGGATATTTACCTCAGGAGGATAAAAAATTTATGCACCACCAATGGATTCCTTCTCCCCACCATGATATGATAACCTGTTAGAGTAGCACACAACACAAGAACAATGAACTATAATATAAATATAGTATTCAGTAAATAAAGTAATTTTTTTGTTTCGTCTTGTATAAAATGTTCAAATAGCATGGAAAGAAAAGTAGATAAGACAATACCTTTTAGTTTGGAGTTGGATGCTTTGCATGTCACAAAGGAAGCTTGCAGTGGCGGGAACCGAAGAAGACAAGTACACATGAAGTAGCTGGACTAGTAAATTAAAAAACCGACTAACAAACTGTTGCAACAGTTATTTATTTACAGACCATATACTGTTTTATGGAGAGTATTTTGAAACGAATTGAGTATCGCAAATATGTGAAATCAACTGAATGTACAAATAGTATACTTGTAGTAGAAGTTAAAAAATGGGCAACAAATTTACTTTCAAACCAAGTATAGGGGCGCGCTGGGGGGAAAAACAGACATAGGTATGAAGTCAATAAGTACAAGCTAAATAAACAGATAGGATAAATGTACAACAGAACTGAAGAATTTAGTATATATTGTGAATTGTTTCTGTGTACATACAGTACAGTGTGAACTGTTTCTCTGATCATAAGAGAGTATTTGAAACAAAATGAGGATTGCGAATATTTACAACCAATTTAATGTCTAAACAGTCTAAATTGAGTAGAAGTAACAAATGGACAACATTTTTACTTTGAAACCAAGTATAGGGAGTCCATGGAAAAAGAATATACATATGTGTAATGACAAGAAGTAGAAGGTAAATATATACATGGATTAAATGTACAATAGAAGTTAAGAACTGAGTATAATGTGAAATGTTTCTATTTACATAGAGTTTGTTGCATTGTATTTGTAAAAGAAGTGTTTGTTTGATAGAGTACATAGTTTAGAGAGGTGCATTACATGCAAGTAGAAGGAAAATATAATAAATGTACATGTATTGTGGTAGTAGTGGCAGCATGTAATATGTACAATGTTTGTGCATTCCATGTGTGGAAAAGGGTAATACATCTATTCAAAAAAAGCATAGGTTATGGACAAGGCAGTACGTACAAGTGAAGGGTAGTAATGGCAGTTGAAGAAGGTGTGGGAATCAAAAAAGAAGGCTTGCTGGGTTGTAAGGAGATGGAAAAGGGAATTGCAAGCAAGGAAGAGGCTCTAGTCATAAATGCAAGAGGGACTATGGCAAAGACAACACCAGGTAATGGTTATGTATTGAGCAAGAGAAGGGTGGTGGGATACTAAGTCTTTGCGGATCTTGCGCATGGTGTCCCTTTCATGCATATGGACCATGCGTTGAAGGAAGGCTCTTATTTCTGAGAGAAGCTTAATAGTAGGGTGAATCGGATTTAGTGGGATGTTTGAAGTTGATTGAAACCGTGCTTCAATTTGTTGCAATGATGCTTCTTGTTCCTTTATTTGCTTGCAGAAGTTAGCAAGGGTGTTCAGGTATTGCATGTCCATCTTTGTTGTTGAAGAGCTAGGAAGAGAGTAAAAATAGCGATTAAAAGCCTAACATGTTCAAATAATATAGGGTAAAGCAAGGCACATCTATTTTTGTAATTGAATTGCTAGACAAACATTTTTTTTTCATAGTACCGAATAAGAAAAGCAAGAAGATATTCACATCATAAATGATAGGAAAAAAAGTTGAAAACTTGTGTAATGGACATTTTGTTGTTCTTTTTTTTGTTTGTTCTATTGTAGAGAGAAAATAATGTTGTAAGTCTAATGTTATGGTAGATTCAAGTAGATGAAACAAAATGAAGTCAAGATGTTGGAAGCAAATGAACAGAAATATATGCATGAGTGCAAGAGTGTTTTTTTGGGGGGTGGATGGGGGGAGGAAAGAAGGTGAGGTTGTTTTGTTTTGGTATTTAGCAAGTGAAAAGTGATAGTATTTGGTTTTTATGGTGTTGTTTGTTTATTATTTTCTGTGTAATCGAGAAGAGGTGTGGGAAGCAATGTATGGGTGTAGGTATATGTGAGCAACTATGTTAAGCAGCGTGTACAAGTAGAAGGGAAATATAATAAATGTACATGTACTATGGTAGTAGTGGAACCATGTAATATGTACAATCTTTGTGCATTGCAAGTGTGGAAAAGGATAATATATCTATTCAAGAAAAGCATAGGTTATGGACAAGGTGGTACGTACAACTGAAGGGTAGTAATAGCAATTGAAGACGTGTGGGAATCAAAGAAGAAGGGTTGCTAGGTTGTAAGGAGAGGGTAAAGGGAAATGCAAGCAATGAGGAGGCTCTAGGCATAAATGCAAGAGGGACTATAACAACGACAACACCATGTAACGTTTATGTATTGAGCAAGACAATGGTGGCAGGATACTAAGTCTTTGCGGACCATGCGTTGAAGGAAGGTTGTTATTTGTGAGAGAAGCTTAATAGTAGGGTGAATCGGATTCAGTGGGATGTCTGAAGTCGATTGAAAGCGTGGTTCAATTTGTTGCAGCGATGGTTGTTGTTTCTTGATTCACTTGCAAAAGTCAGCAAGGGTGTTCAGGTATTGCATGTCCATGTCTCTTGTTGAAGAGCTAGGAAGAGAGAAAACAGAGCGATGAAAAGCTTAACATGTTTAAATAATATAGAGTAAAGGAAGGCACATGTTTTTTTGTAAATGAATTGGTAGACTAACATTTTTGTTTTCATAGTAACGAATAAGAAAAGCAAGAAGATATTCACATCATAGATGAAAGGAAAAAAAGTTGAGAACTTGTATAATGGACATTTTGTTGTTCTTTTGTTTGTTTGTTTGTTCTATTGTAGAGAGAAAAGACTGTTGTAAGTGTAATGTTATGGTACCGAGAAGAGGTGTGGGAAGCAATGCAAGGGTGTAAGCATATGGCAGCAACTATGTTAAGCAACGTCTGGTGCAATTGATCTGGAGGCAATAAAAGTTTCTTCTTGTTTTCTTCGTTGGACAGAAGGGCTATCCTTCATACGTGAATAGCGAGCAAAAGAAAAAGATGGCATTATGCGTAGGTCAGTGAGTTGTCTAACTCTTGAAACTGCAGTAAATGTTAGCCCTTGTCGATCAATGTTTCCTATGTCGATTGTTGCCTTCTGTAAAGTCATTCCTTGTGATTTGTGGATTGTTAAACCCCAGGCCATACGAAGGGGAAGTTGTCTACGAGAACCTCTTGTTAAAGGGAGGATTGGGATGTAGGTAGGGTTAGAAGCATCCCATGGCGGGCCTTTGTAGTTGACAAAGTCAACAACAACAAACAAAGGAAGCATAGGTGGAGTAGTGGTGGTGTTGTACAAGATTGAAACAACTTTACCAAGAGCACCATTAGCGAGACCTGCCTCAACCCAAAGGTTTGTTGTAAGCATAACTTGTTGACCAACGGTAAGGAGTACAACCACATCTAATTGTTCATCTTCTGGTGCAAGTAGTAGTGTTTGTTTCCTAACTTCTGCAGAACATAATGCAATTGGGACATTTAGTTGTTTAAGCATTTGTTTGTTGTGTAAGGCAACAGAATTGTTAGTTGAGAACAAATGGATGGATTGATCAAATACGTGGTTCTCGGTTTGAGAGAGGGAAGAGGATGTCCTTAACATAAGAAGGGTCCAATCGGCAATAGTTGGTGTTGCATTCCTAAGATTGAGGAGAAGTTGGCAGAACTGAATCTGAGAAGGGTCATCTCCTTGTTGACGAAAAATCGTTGAGAGGGTTATGAATGTGTCAAACGTACGCCAAAGTGTGTTTCCACGTGATGCTCCTACATACATGGGGATATCTTTAACAGGTGGAAGTTGACCAAGGTCACCTACGAGGATGATAGAGCGGCCTCCAAAAGGGGAAGTTCGATGGGAAGGGAATGCTTCCCGAAGGCGAGAGTCAATGTTGGATAAGAGCTTTGGTCCAATGAAACTCATCTCATCAATTAGCACATAACGTATATGGAGGAGTAGTTCTTGAAGGTTTGCAAGGGCTTGGCCCTTAAGAGGAAGCATAGTATATATTCGTATCCGAAGGGCAGAATGTATTGTAATGGCATTTATGTTAAATGCCGCGATGCCAGTTGGAGCAAGCAGGAGAAGAGGGGATGAGTTATTTGGAGATGATGAAGAGAAGGCAGCTTGCAAGAATCCAATTAAGTAGGATTTTTCCGTGCCTGCAGTTCCTTGGATGATCATACGTAATGGTTTTGTGGTAGTGTGTTGGGTGGAGTGGGACATAATAATTTCAAAGGCTTTGCGTTGTGTTGGAGAAAAGCAATTAGGCGAAGCAGGAGTTGAAAAATGTTGTAGTTCTGCTTGGTTTGATGAGCGGTTCAAGTCAAGAAACGAGATGGCCGAGTTTTGCAAGTGTAAAGGTATCTGCGTGTGGCACCAATTGTGATTGGTGTCAAAGTCGCGATGACCAAGCATGTCAAGATCATCAAGTTGTAGGTTGTTCCCAGGGTGGAGTTGAGAGAGGAGTTCCCATTCTGACAGGTTGATAGAGGAAGCAGGATGATCTTCATCAGGGGGGGGGTGTATCAACAGAAATAGTTGGAGGGGGTGAAGGTTCTCGATCAACATGCCAGGGATTGTAGCTCCCACGGAAGGATTCCCATGCAGAGACAATTTGCAAGTCAGAGGAGGCAATATCTTTTGGCACACGGAAAGGTTTGTACAGTAAGAGTTCACTCCAACAGAAATCGACATAAAGAGGAGAGGTGGAAGGAGGGATGGCAAGGAAATGAGGAAGGACACGCATGATCTTGGCCGGTTTGTGCAGCTTCCATTGATTTTTTTTCCTATGTGTAGAAAAGGACCAAGAACGGGAAGCTTCGAGAAGGGGAAGGTGTTCAAGCGAAGTGGGTCTTTGCATGTATACGGAAATGAAGTTGGTTGGCGGGGGGGTGTCAGGGACGTCTAGCGAGACGTTTGAAAACGGTCTGGGAGTTGTTCAGGGAAATAAATGTATGACTACAAAGAGTCAAGGGAAGTTTTTGTAGCATATGGCAGGTTTCTTGTGGTCCAATGTCTCGATCAGCCACGGTTTCGGACAAAAGTTTCCGGATAGGTAGTAAGATTCCCTCTTCTGCAGGGGCAGCATGTACAATACGTGTTAGAATGTCATGGTAGCTCTCAGATTTGTTCTCTGCTTTTGAAGCATACTTTGAAATGTATGAGAGGACAGCATGGCGTGAGAGCACTGGTTGGCAATCAACATTAGCTCTCCATACTCAGAGCATAAGAGGGTTGTGTACGTTTAGAAGCGCATCATTTCTAGTGGGGCTATATTTTTTTGGCCAGAGCTGTCAATGAACATAGAAGATGTTTCCTGTAGGTCAAAGGGGAAACCATAGCGGCAAATGAGGTTTGTGCCTTTTTTGCGAAGACAAGAAAATTCATTGCATTTTGTGTGGCGTTGCACAGAATTAACAAGGGTTTCATAGTCATAATTATGGTTTCCTTCACGTATGGAGGATGCTGCAAGTGTGCAAGGGTCTTGGTGAGATGCTCGATGGAAGGCGGAGACACGAAGGTGCGCAGGACGAGGGTTCCATGCTGTTAAGAAGCTATCAAAGTATGTTTTTGCACTATTAATAGTAAGGGGATCATTCCAATCAAGGCTATCCATATTGGGTGCGTTCTCCAACCAAAGGAATCCATGTATATGAGCAGAACCTCGATTTTTCCATTCATACCTATATTAAGAATGGAACCAAAAACAAAACACAAAGTTAAGGAAAATTTCAAAATGCGAAGCAGTAAAACAAAATAAAATGCAAAGAGTGAGAGGAAAAAACCTGCACCAGTAATCTTTTGTCTTGAATGTGTGTAGTAGGACCTCTTCAAGGAAGATGGTGAATCTATGGTGCATATATAGAGATATAGTATGTGGATTGGTTATAATGTTATGAATTCTCCATTGGAATTGTGAAGGCAATGAAGTTGGAGGCTGTGAAGGCATGAGCATGTGAAGGTCATACCATTTGGTGTCAGCTGCATTGAGGGTAAAAAAAAAGTTGGGCTACCAAGCTGGGTGATCATATCACACAACTCGCCTCGCCTTTTGCTCCAGAAAGAGCAAGTGCCACGCAGGGCAGATCCAAATTGCATGGCATGATCAACAACATGAGAGTCTGGAAAATGGCTGACTTATGTGCGCAAAGCTGAGACAGTTGCGGGGAGTGTGTCTGCTAGGTTGCGTTTAACAAAAATAGCTGCGGTAGCTTGGCTACGATGGCGCATCATAAGGTTGTACAAGTAGTAGCAGAAGCGAGGGTGTTGGACAAACCTATTATCATGGAATCGGATAAGGTGCAAAGCATATTCTTACATGGAGACTTCATAAAGACGAGGTTGTTTTAACATGGGAACCCCTATGGGAAATAGTGTTGGGAATGCCATTGAGAGGAGCCCTTCCGTATTGTATTCATTTATTGGAGAAAGACTAATGGGGGTCCAATCAATTGATGTTGAAGGGGTGGTAGGGGTTGTAGATGCAAACCACCTAATTTCTTCAGTCTCAGTGCGAGAATTTGGGAGTGCAAAAACAAAGGATGAGGTTTCAATGCTTGTTGGAATTGGCATTGAAGGTGTTGCATCATCAGTAGTGGGTGAGGGTAGTTGGAGGTCAAGCCCAGGGGTTGTGGCATGGTGAAGAAGGGAGGACACATCTGTGGGTTCAAATGGCAAAGCATGTAATGCTTGGAGTTCAAGGTGGACAT
This sequence comes from Pseudotsuga menziesii, assembly GCA_001517045.1. Lineage (NCBI taxonomy): Eukaryota > Viridiplantae > Streptophyta > Pinopsida > Pinales > Pinaceae > Pseudotsuga > Pseudotsuga menziesii. Next base: position 8,194 of record LPNX010480762.1, read on the forward strand.
CCTTGTAATACGGGTCATTGGAGATTTTGAAATCCAATGCAGCTAGAACATTTGAACGGCTAACAATGAATTCATAAGGCTTGTTTGCAGCATTGAATTTCCGAACAACAAGGATGCCCAAATCTGTTAAGAGGCGTGGAAGAGAGGTGGCTATTGTGGAGATATCTTGTGGGAAGCTAATAGTATGGCCGGAGTATTTGTATTGGCCACCACGTGCACGTGTAACTTGAAGTATTGGATTGACTCAGGCAATTAACATTTCTTCTATTTGAATCAGGCGTGCAAGTTCAATCGGTTGGTTTCCAGGATCCATGTTGTTATCTATGGAGAAGCGATGGCCATGTTGCTCATTACTACATCAAGAGCATGTATAGATTCCACTTGAAAATTTTGTTTCATTTTTGGATATGATTCCTTGCATATGGAGCAAACATGAAGTGGGTGGAGGAGAGAAAGTCGATTAAGAAAGCAAGTGTGACCATCTGGAAAGGGGGTGGTTGGAGGCGGGGGTGTAGTGGATGTGTGCATTGGGGTAGGGTTGATTGAAGCATTGGTGTTTCCACTCCTAGATTTATAAGTAAGACGTCTATGCGCATTTTGGCGGTCCTTTGTTTGGCTATAAAGAAGCCTTCTACATGCATTTATTTCGTCACGTGTAGTATTGGGCAACATGGGTTGTTGAAGAGGAGTTTTCCTTGAACCTGGAGAAGACATTGATGGAAATTTCAAATGTTATAAATGTGTAATTGCAAGAAAAATTCGAGGCATGTACACTAAAAGCAAGATATGCAAAGTACAGATAAGAAGGTACGTCTACGTATACAAAATAACGCATTTCGAAAGTTTTTGCAAGACATAACGTAAAAAGTAGTTTTTGTGATGTATGTGGAGCATTTATGTATGTGAAAAGCAACCAAGGAGCAGCATAGTAGGAAAAAGAAATGCACATATATGACATAATAAACATTGTATACATGTAAGAAAATGATAATTGTTTTATGGATAGATATGTATGGCGTGCTTTAAAAATAAACACGTAATGTATACGATAACACATCTGCCATGTGAGCACAAAAGTTACCGTAGCTAATTACATTGCAGATATTTGGAAAAAGACAAGAAAGTAAGGGAAAAGTATATATATAAGCAATGAAGGAAGGAAAGTGGGCGGGGGGGAGGGGGGGGTGGGTGTGGGGATATAGTGATCATGATGAAGTGTAAGAAACATAATTGGGTTGAGCTGAGGTGGAGTGCATTTGGAGAGGTGGGATGGTGTATTGTAGGGTACGATGTGTTGAAGCAAGGATTGAGGGAAGAGCAAGATGTGGAAGGGTGAGTAAAAGTGGTGGTTGCAATAGCCAAGGGTGGAGTATATGAAGGGGAGGTTAGAGACGGCATGCAACAGGATGGGTTTGAGTAGTGAGTGTAGATATTTCTTCAAGGAGTTTCTTTGATGCAGCAGCATAAGGAAGCTCTTCTAAATAGACAATGGTTGTCTTCAATCGTGTATTGGAGTTGAAAGTCTCCATCTTAATGGACAAGGTGAACAAGTATCGGCGCGAAGTTACGTGTAGAGAGAGATCCTTTATGGCGGAGGGCTCAATGGCGAGCAAGCATAAATCCTTTACAGAGACACCAAGTAGTTTGTTGGCTGCATCATCAAAAGTTGTGGCCCCGTTGATCTAGCCGGTGTGGTCTTGCAAGGAAAGCTTTAAAATGTACCTGTAGTCACATTCTGTGAATTCACCATCACATTTGTTGCAATGCCAAGTGTTGAAAGCTCTATGTGAAACTTTCTTCATGCATTGAACACCATCAACAAAGAGAGGGCATGCAAGGAAGTGGAAGTCATCCATGTTAATGTCAACAATGGAAGCACGCAGAAAGAACCATAGGGTCTTATCAGAGGGTTGCATGCTTTGCAAGGCGGAAATTGTTTTAGATGGGTGTGTTCGAGACATAGAACCTATGTATTTGCGGCTCAAGGATGGTGACGCAGCGCGAAATCCATGATCAGTGTACCATTTCTGAAGGTGATGGGTTGCCCCAATATCTGGATTGATAAGGATGGTACTACTGGGAACACTTCCAATTGTTTTACCATTGTAATCTGTAAGACGACCACCCTTTATTGCAAGTACAGGTGGTGGGTCGGAGGAGTATAGTGAAGCGACATGTGAACCCTTTGTGTGGAAATGATGACCCCAAAGCGTGACATCAATGCTAAAACAAGATGTGTCTCTAAGGCAAACAGTTCTCCTACTTGTTTCAGAACCGTCTTTTTTCCGAATTGTAGATGCAGGCGAGACAGAGCTAACAAGGCCAATTAGGTCAACCATGGAATTTGAAGGTAAACTTTGGAGGTCATTGATTGTTTTAAAGTGGAAGGAATGTAAAGGAATGGAGGGGAATGCATCGAGGCAAGGGTGGATGGTTGACGTCGATGAAAGGACAATCTTAAGATGGTTGTTCAAATGGTTATATGAAGGGTTAGTTGTTTTGATTGTGCCATTCGAGATAGTGTACACTTCCCAATTTCAACAAGGGAATAGAAGGTGTCAACAAAGTTGTTAAAGGCAGAGACATGGATCTCTTCTCCAGAACAATCAATAAGGTCAAAGCCAAATAGTTTCCCTAGGCCGCGTTGGTTGGTGTATTCATGGATGGGTGTCTTGGAAAGCACACGACCTTGGATGCACCATTTTTTATAGTTGGTATTGAGTGCTTTGAATGGAATTATAGTTGTTGGCATGGGTATTGTTGTATCTGATGCTTGGGATGAGTGAACATCGCTTTCTTCTATGGGGTGGCTGGATTGGCTAGTTGATGAACCAATTGGAATGCCAAAGCTAGTCGGTAGTAAAAGAGGAACAGGGCTCCCAACAAGGGCAAGCTTGTGGTGGACCGGTTCAAGATTGAGTATTGTAATAGTCCTGTAGGAGAAAAATGCAAGAATTAGTAAAGGTATTATAAAATTGATGATGTTGGTGGTTGGTAAAAATGTAGAAGCTAAGCTACCTAAGAGCGGGCTTAAAATAATGGCCAGAAAAGTACGTGTTATTATGGACGACGGTGCAGGTGCACTTGGCAAGCTTGATGACAGAGCCTTCTTGGAGTTCTCCATTTGATATGAGGGAGTTGAAGGTAGTTGGGAGCAAAGTCTGGTGCATGTTGCTACCATCTGAGATAGTAATTCGGAAATGTGGAGTAGTTGCATTTGTTGGTCCGAATGGCTGGAGTGAAAAAACCTGCAGAAGTGGTTGAAGATGTACAACACCAGACAACAAAGAAGATATTGCATTTTCTATCAAGGGTGCCTCCATTATGCGGGGAAAACACTGAGAGCAAGAGGAAACAAACGTGTAAGTATATGAATTTTTTTGTTTTGTGTATATATACATATATGTAGATATATATACTATTGCACGAGTGACATACAAGGATGCGATACGTACAATGAAACTGTAGCAGGTAGAAGAGTAGAATGTAGAATAGTGGCATATATATACTTTTTTTTAAATATAATGTGAGAAAAAAATATGCAATGGAACTATGCAAATTTAGGTTGTAAATGCTTAAAGTGTATTAGAGGCATGATCTAGCAAGGAATTTATTGGATACTTTGGGCCTTCGTGACATATCCCTTTTGGTCAATTGACTGTCTCATTACGATCCTGATTCTGTGTTTTATTGAGTCCAAATCTCATTGCTTCAATACACCCCTCGTTATACTTTTCTGATGCAACACAGTCTATTTGTCCTCTAATCTTCCATATCTAGGTTTGCATTCTTTTCCATTAGTGTATAGGGAGGAGATTCAAACCAATGATGTGATGCGCAAGTGAACAAAGGGCTTGACTATCTTCTTTGTTTGAATGCAGGTATTTTTTTTCCTTGTGTGTCATCACTATATAATTATGTGTTATGCAAAAGATTGACTATCATGTGTTATTCAAAAAAGTGAATAGAAATTATATAATTAGTTCAAATAGAGGAAACTACTCTTGACATGCTTCTTGATCTAATACTTGTAATATAAGACAATAATCATAATACTAAATTGGAATAATACTAAAAGCAGATACATTTGGGGATCTCTCTGATAGCTGTAAAGTCAGAGATTTCTAGCCGCCCAACCAAAACGGGGACAGAAAAGCATAAAGCGTGGCAAGGGCAGACTTGTATCATCATTCCTGTAGCAACAGGTCAGAAATCTAGTTGAAACAGTTCGTGAGAGACCAAGAAACATATGAATTAGGAGCATAACAAGAAGGCTGATATGCACATCCATGACAACAAAAGAACCATTCATTCAAACTGAATGCTTGTGCCTCGTAAAGAGAGTGAAAGGGCAAAGCCCAGCACAAGCCAAAATAACTGAAATATCCCATGATCAATGATCATACCATCTAAAGATGTAGAAAATTCCCCGTGCCCCGGGGCCAATGTAAGAGCCTGTATGGAGAGACCGACAGCCTACTAGTTATGCCCACGGTAGATATGATTGATGGTCACTAAAGGGACATGATGCAGCAGAGAAAGAATGTCATCACACCAATGACTCGGGAGTGGGGTGTTCAATGAAGAAGTTCTCTTCACCCAAGAGATGAAAACCTGTGAATCCCCAAATCCAAATAAGAGAGGGATCCCCAAATGAATGGCAACTGAAAGAAGTGACCAAATAGGCAAAAGCTCTAATTTGGTGCTGGTGCATCTATTATCATAGGTTAAGAGCTTGTTGGCTATTTATAACGATAACATAATAAGATGTTTTTAATTGCATAAAATAAGCATAAATTTTTTTAATTCCATGCATAAGCAAAGTTATTTTATAAGAGCTTGTTGGCTATTTATAACCATAACATAATAAAAGTTTTATAATTCCATAAAATAAGCATAAATTTTTTTAATTCCATGCATAAGCAAAGTTATTTTATTTGTGAAATGTACCAAAACAATCCTCAATAACTACTTTAGATTTGCATTATAACTTCATACCAAATTTACCCTTCAACAAACTTTCAAATATGTGCATTGAAGAGAAGGCTCTTCTTTGCAAAGGAGTGCCACATTTTTGTTTCGTTACATTCCTCTCTAAGACCAGCATCAGAATGTAGAAGATTTCCACAAATGCAGAAACATTTGCGGATCTCTCCGATAGTTGTCAAGTCGGATAATTCCAGCCATCCAACGAAAACGGGGAAAGAAAAGCATAAATTCTGCCAAGGGCAGACTTGTATCATCATTGCTGTAGCAATAGGTCAGAAAATATATCGGAAACAATTCGTGAGAGACTAAAAAACATATGAATTAGGAGCATAACAAGCAGGCTGATAGGCACATCCATGTCGGCAAAAGAACCATTCATTCAAACTGAATGCTTGCGCCTCAAAAAGAGAGTGAAAGGGCAAAGCCCGGCACAAGCCAAAAATAACTGAAATATCCCATTATAAATTATTATACCATCTAAAGATCCTGACAATTCCCCATGGTTCAGGGCCAAGGAAAGAGCCTGTTTGGAGAGACTGTCAGGCTGCTAGTTATGCTCATGGTAGATATGATTGATGGTCACTAAAGGCATAGGATGCAGCAGAGAAATAATGTCATCACACCAATGACTCAGAACTGGGGTGTTCAATGAAGTAGTTCTGTTCACCGAAGAGATGAAGGGACACATTTTTTCCTTAGATTCCTCTGTAAGAGCACCTTGAGAATGCACAACATTTCCGCAAATGCAGAAAGTTGTAAAGCCGGAGAATTCCAGCAATCCAACCAAAGTGGGGAAAGAAAAGCATAAAGTTTGCTAAGGGGAGACTTTTTCGCATCATTCCTGTAGCAACAGGTCAGGAAACCTATCTGAAATAATTCATGACAGGCAAATTATTGGCGCATCCATGCCAGCAGAAGAATCATTCATTCAAACTGAATGCTTGTGCCTGATAAAGAGAGTGAAAGGGCAACACCCGGCAGAAGGAAAAATAACTAAAATATCCCATGATCAATGATCATACCATCTAAAGATAAAAAAAATCTTGTATGCCTTGGGACCAAGGAAAGAGCCTATTTGGAGAGACTGTCAGGCTGCTAGTTATGCTCGCGGTAGATATGATTGATGGTCACTAAAGGGACACGATGCAGCAGAGAAAGAATGTCATCACACCAATGACTCAGAAGTGGCATGTTCAATGAAGTAGTTCTGTTCACGCAAGAGATGCTAACGTGTGAATCCCCAAATACAGATAAGAGAGGGATCCCCAAATGAATTGCAATCGAAAACAAGGTTCCCTTTGTCGTCTATTTGGCCAACCCTGCTCATCCACGTGTCCTCTTCGCGATCCAGTGGTCCTCCGTGTGTCCTCTTCACGATCCATTGGTCCCCAGTGTTTTTAAAAGCTCCGCTAGTCCTTCGCATGTTTTTCAGGCTGAGGTCAAGGTTTTCGGGCGCTGCCCCGCTCTGTCCTGCAAGTTTCATTTTTCATGGGCTTTGCCGTGACTGTTGAACTTGTCAGAACCGCCCATTTAGCCTGCAAGTTTATTGTCCATGGGCTTTGTCGTGAGTGTTGAGTTTGTCAGAACCGCACTTGTCCGACGGTTCTGGAGCGCCGGGGGCAATATTTGGAGAGTCCGTCCTGTGAAAGACCAGTGTTTTTTTCTCTGTTTGGAATTTATTCTTGGTTTGGAGGTTGGTGAACATCTTGTCACGATGATCGCCCCTCCCTGCTGCATAAATGGCGTTTACTGGTCAAATTTATCTTGCGTGGGTTTGCACAGAGAAGGTGCATTGTTTCTAGTTGCATGAATTATGATTCAAAGATCCAAAGAACTAAAAAAACACAGGTACGCAATTTCATTTCTATCGAAATTTCTACCCTCTACAACCCATTCATCAATTTCCACAAAACTGCCATTAAAATAATTGGGCACCGCAACTGGCCTGACCACTAAAACGCCATTCTCGTATACCTTAGAATAATTCAAAACCCCAGAACAATTTGTTGTATTTCAGATATTCAATCTTCTCTTCGAACAGAACATCATATTATAAGGTGGTCTTGGATCACCGGAAATGAAGAACCAAACTTGCAGGAAATGCAGGGGAACAAAGAAAGGAAAACCCGCAAGACAAGCCCCATGTCTGAAAATCTATTTGAAACAATTCGTGAGAGACCAAGAAACATATGAATCATGAGAATAACAAGAAGGCTGATAGGCACATCCATGACAGCAAAAGAACCATTCATTCAAACTGAATGCTTGTGCCTCATAAAGAGAGTGAAAGGGCAAAGCCCGACAGAAGCCAAAATAACTGAAATATCCCATGATCAATGATCATACAATCTAAAGATCCAAAAAATTCCCCATGCCCTGGGGCCAACGAAAGAGCCTGTATGGAGAGTTTGTCATCCTGCTAGATATGCTCACGATAGATATGATTGATGGTCACTAAAGGCACATGATGCAGCATAGAAAGAATGTCATCACACCAATGACTCAGAAGTGGGGTGTTCAACGAAGCAGTTTTGTTCACCCATGAGATGACAACCTATGAATCCCCAAATACAGGTAAGAGAGGGATCCCCAAATGAATGGCAACCGAAAGAGCCAGAAGCTCTAATATGGTGTTGCTGTGTCTATTATCCTAGGTTAAGAGCTTGTTGGCTATTTATAACCATAATATAATAAAAGTTATTTAATTCCATAAAATAACAGTAAATGTTTTTAATTCCATGCATAAGCAAACTTATTTTCTTTGTGAAATGTGCCAAAACATTTCTCAACAACTACTTTAAATTTGCATAATAACTCCATAGCAAATTTACCCTTTAACAAACTTTCAAATATGTCTATTGAAGAGAAGGACCTTCTTTGCAAAGAAGCGCCAATTTTTTTCGTTACATTCTTGTTTAAGAGCACCTCCAAAATGCAGAAGAATTGCAAAACAATCCTCGATAACTTGAAAGCACGCGGAGGACTAACGGACCATGGAGCAAACACGCGGGGATGGGGGTTAAGTGCCAGGACCACCGGATCACAAAGAGGACACGTGGAGAACCACTAGATTGCGAAGAGTGGAATGTGCGAAAACAATCCCCGATAACTACTTCAAATTTGCATAATAATTCCATAGCAAATTTACCCTTCAACAAACTTTCAAATATGTCTATTGAAAAGAAGGCTCTTTTTTGCAAAGAAGTGCCACATTTTTTTTCATTACATTCCTATCTAAGAGCACCTTCAGAATGCAGAAGAATTCCGCAAATGCGAATACTTTGGGGGATCTATCTAATAGATGTAAAGTCGGAGATTTCCAGCTGTCCAAGCGTGGAAGCGTGGTAGAAATGAACTTTGTGGAGATCTATTTAGCAAAGCGTGGTAGAAATGAACTTTGTGGAGAGCCAAAGTCTTGTATTGCACTAGTCAAGTTTGTGTAGTTGAACTGGGCGCTGGGACACAATGTCTTGTATAGTGATAAATTGCACAGCTCAAAATGATTGGATTTGCGCCTGTATCTGCCAGAGATGGTGGTGACTTAGTTTATAGAACTCATTAAGTATTCATTGGTATGTGTACATATTAAGGATGGAATATAATTATAGGATATTCAGATGTCTATCTGTCCCATCGGGGTGATCTTTCTGTTCATTGCTGGAAGATGTATATTATAGCCATTGCCATATCCCATTTTATTGCTCTTTGTCATTTTGTGTGCAAAGAGACTGTTCACCAAATTTTTGTTATCTCATCCTACTTAGACAAGAGCTACATCCTTCCAAACAGATAACTCAAAATAAAAGGCCATGAGCAAGTGATCTACAATATCTAAATCGTGCTTGCAAAGTATGCAACTCTTAGCATGTCTAGTTTCTTTTATGTCTATTATCCTAGGTTAATAGCTTCTTGGCTATTTATAACCATAAAACAATCTTTATTTTTAAAGGAAATGTTGATTTGTAGACCGCTCTCCCCAAATAGACTCTATATGAAAGAAGGCATTCTTCAATGCTTGCAGCATAACCCAACTTGATAGTGTACACCCTTGTTCTACTATTCTTGGACCACTTGAGTTGATCATATTCTTCTAAAAGTTTAATAGCACTATGGTTAACAATATATACAAAATGTATACTAAAAATATATATAAAATGTTTCAATTATTTATCCAAATGACCTTGTAAGTTTACATCAAATTTCTATCACAATATATGTACATTATATACAACGTTTATGTGCTGAAAAGAGTGGGAGAGGATAATGGAATTCTTATTCATTATAGTGGATAGGTAACGAGGGAGAAGCGATGATGCAATGGATGAAGAATAAATAAGAGTTGATAGCAATGGGATAAGGTTAGGAATATAGAATAGAGGTTAAGAGGAGTTGGTAGGGTCAGTTAGTAATGTTTACTGTGTATGTAGGAACAACCAAAACCAACTATAAATAAAAGGATCCAAGATACTAGGTAACAAAAAGGTTAAACATATTCCATTTACCACTGCCCATAGAAGTCAAAGGATCCAACATTTTTTAAAAGAAACTTTGAATATATTATATTTTAAGAATAATAACAGACATAACAGTTTTCCATGAAAACCAACATTATTAATTGTTACATAAAGCTCCAAGCTCCAAATAATTTATATGAAAGTAGTGCCAACAACAAGTGGCAGCGGTCAAAATGTCAAAACAAGTTATGCATGCATTCATTTTAAGTAAATGCTTCCTTTTGTAAAAATTTGTTAGAGAAAAATGTGCCTTTAATTCCTAGCGTCTACTACTTCAAAAGCTAGAATAAATTGAAATCTACAGCAAAACCATAATAAATAGGAAAACCTTGACAATATTATTGCAAACGTGGAAATGACAGAGATTAGAGATAAAGATAATTTTGCCCTTAGAAATGGAACCTCCTACAGTCTAGGAAAGTTTTTCGCTGATATACAAAATGGGGAGTATCATTTAGCAGCTAGAGATTTATTTCCTAACTGATACACAAACTACTCCATTTCTTTTGACATTCTATCAACTCTAACTGTTGCTTGTCTCATAGATTGTAAAGTTTTTGTTAGTGAGAAAATCCATTAGTTCCGAGACTTTAATTTCATCCTCAGCAGTAGCCTACATCTTCTATAATTAATCTTGTTGAAAGAAACCTGGAAGCCCCTTCTGTGAGACTATGGAATAAAAATATAAAAATACATGGTAGAGAAATCAATTGTCATTTCTAAAAACTGTCACCAAAATATGTTTTCATTGTTTTAAACTTTAGCAACCTACATTATTTCTTTGCTTGTAATTTCATAAGTTTATAACCAATTGATACGGTTGGCAGGTTGGATGAAAAATGATCGAGTCTCTTTTTGGTTATGATCCCAACCAAAAAGTGAAAAATGAAGCGACAAACTTTGCAGTGCCTGCTTCCCAATCTAGAAACAATGCACAAATACTTGATCACAGAAAATCTCAAAATATTGCCATACTCTTAAGGGATCTGGATGTGACGAAAGAGGAAGTTTGTGATGCATTGCTGGAAGGTAAGCTTCTTCACTATCATTCTAATAATAGATTGTGCAATTGGAAGGTGCAATATATCAAAATTTATTATTCTTTTCCAGCTTCTCATGTTGACTCCATGCTTGAATGGCAAGACAATTGGGTATCAACTGGCTTACTAAGATTTATTGCTTGGTACAGGGGATGGCTTAAACACTAAATTCTTGGAGAAAGTGGTAAAAAGTATGCTAACTCGGGAAGAAGAGATTAAACTGAAAGACTACAATGGCGATATTTCAAAACTTGGCCCTGCAGAGCGGTGTCTTAAAGCAATAGTGGACATCCCTTTTGCCTTCAAACGTTTTGATGCAATGCTATTTAGGGAAACATTTGAAGAGGAAATCAATTTTATCAAGAAATCCTTCACAATATTGGAGGTCAGTTTACCTTGTTTTCTACCTTGGTACTCTAGTTTTTTTATGCAACAAAGTGAGCTTATTACATGATAATTTATTTTAACAGTGTATCTTCCCTTTGGTAGGTAATGTAGCTATCCATTATCTGATATTTTGTTGCAAGCCCAAGTCCTAGATTAGGTGTATTCAGTATGACTCTGTTCACACTCTAAAGTGATAACCTCACTTAAGCGATCCTAAGGCAAAAGACCTTTCGGGACCTGATGATACATGTAAAAAATCCAGATTATCTCAGCATAGGAAGCATGCTAGAAAAAGCTAAACAGTAGTAATAGTATACAAGCATGATTTTTGGAAGAAGTTAAATGGACTCTTTTACACTTTAATGTGCTACTTCCATAAACTATGTTGTCTCCTGAAATGACAGTTAGGGTTCATTCAATTTTTAAATTTAATTATAGTTATCTGCTGTTACAGGTTGAATGCGCAGAACTAAGAGGAAGGCTTTTGTTCTTGAAATTACTGGAAGTTGTCCTAAAAATTGGTAACTGGATGAATTCTGGTACTTACCGCGGTGGTGCACAAGCTTTCAATCTTAACACACTTCTAAAGCTAGCAGATGTTAAAGGGACAGATGGAAAGACAACTTTAGTGCACTTTGTTGTTCAGGAGATTATAAGATCAGAAGGCAAACATATTGCAGAAGCTGCAGATCAATCTGGCTCAAGCTCAGTTCCTACATCTTATGGCATAGATGGTAAAGATGAATCTTCTGTTAATAAAGAAGATGATTATATGCGATTTGGATTGCAGCTGTTGTAGGGTTGAGCGATGAGCTGCATAATGTGAAGAAGGCTGCAGGAATAGATTTAGATACTGTGACTAGTTGTGTGTCAAAACTTGCTGGTGGAGTAGCAAAGCTAAGAGAATTTTTGCAGTCAGATTTGACCTGTAAATAAGCAAAATTGGCTAGCCTAAGCAAGCCACCAGACAACACAGAAGACAACCATCAGACCTTGTACCCCCATTGGTTGGATTTGGAGAGTAAGTTTTCTTCGATGGACACTACAGTCCTTTCCTCGCTAAATCCATCATTTTCTTGTTCCCTCTTCGATCAAACAACATGAGATTTTTCAGGCAAGGAGTTCAATTTTTTTTTATATTAAGCAGCCCGATTCCCAACTCTCTGTTCTCGATTCTTAACTTCTTCAAAGCTCATTTTGTCACTTGCAAAGGCTTGTTATACATTTCATGGGAGAAGTAGTTCCAGGTTTTGGCAATTGTAGATTAGAGTGGCAGTTTCCATGACAAGATGTTCAACCACCTCCAAACCGAGAAGAAATTCCAAACCAAGGGAAAAACACTTGTCTTTCACAGGACATGCTCTACAAATATCGCCCATGGCTCTCGAGAATCACCGGACAAGTGCAGTTTTGACAAACTCAACACTCACGACAAAGCCCATGAACAATGAAACTTGCAGGCGAGATGGGAGGGTCTGACAGACTCAACAGGCACGGCAAAGCCCATGAACAATGAAACTTGCGGGACAGAGCAGGGCAGCGACCGAGAACTTGCAGGACAGAGCAGGGCAGGGAAACTTTAAAACACGCGGAGGACCAGCGGACCATGAAGAGGACACGCGGAGGACCAACGGATCGCAAAGAGGACATGCGGAGGAGCAGGGTTGGCCGAATAGACGACGGAAGGAACAGTGTCCTAAAGCGCCGCTGAAAGTTGCCTTGGTATGAGCTAATTTTGACAGAAACGCAGGGGAAAAAACATGTTTAAAAAGGTGAAGTTTATTATGTTAAGTTCATTTATCACATACTCCAATTGCACTACGATCATGAAGATAGTATAACTCGAGGAAGTTGAATATTTGAGTAGAATGCTCAGTGCTGTTCAACAATAAGTAAAAGTTATGTAAACGAATGATAAAAGTAAAGGGTTGAACAGTAACCAGCATTGGAAAGCAACACAACTTTATGAAATAGAAAATTAACGACACGGTTTGCAAATTTTCAGCCCTACCAAACAGGATATAGTTTCTATGAAATCCAAATTGAAAAATTCAAGCCTTGCCATATAACGATGGCCTGCTTATTTGAAAACCATATCACTAAACTACATGTTATCGAAAGCAACCCAAATTTTATAAAACAAACATTACACACAATTTGCAAACAATAGAAAAAACATAAACCAACATTTTTCTTTACCTGTTTAATTTCAAAACGAAAAATTCTTCAAAGAAAACGCATTGTAGATGTGAATATCAAGATCAAGCATCAATGGAAACAAGGTCACCCTGAAAATAGATACTGCCAATAACAGTTTAGCAACAACTTACAAAATTGCTACTATATAGACAGACCATGGCAAACAAGCCACTACCCAAAAACTTTATGAAATAGAAAATTAACCACACAGTTTGCAAATTTTCAGCCCTACCAAACAGGATATAGTTTCTATGAAATCCAAATTGAAAAATTCAAGCCCTACCATATAACTATGGCCTGCTTATTTGAAAAACATATCACTAAACTACATGTTATCGAAAGCAACCCAAATTTTATAAAACAAACATTACACACAATTTGCAAACAATGATACAATATATATCAATAGTTGATACTCATGTGCCTACTCTAATTCAAGAAAAGCTAAACTAAACTTAGAAAAGCAAATTCAAAAAATAACAAAGGGTAAAACTGGAATTATTTCGCAGACTGGCACATTCATAGCATGCACACACCTCTACCACGCTGCTGTCTACAAAGCTGCTCTCATGCACCCTCATCATAACTGTCCTAAAAACAAACATTACACACAATTTGCAAACAATGATACAATATATATCAATAGTTGATACTCATGTGCCTACTCTAATTCAAGAAAAGCTTAACTAAACTTAGAAAAGCAAATTCAAAAAATAACAAAGGGTAAAACTGGAATTATTTCGCAGACTGGCACATTCATGTGCACATTCATAGCATGCACACACCTCTACCACGCTGCTATCTACAAAGCTGCTCTCATGCACCCTCATCATAACTGTCCTAACAGCTTAATGCTGCAATGGATTTGCTGAGTGTACCATATTGTATCCGCTACGTGTGCCAAAGGAGAACAATGGATGAGCAATCTACGTAAAAACTAACAGCAATTGCAAACAGACTAAAAAAAACAGCACCATGGCAATCTCCTACAAGAAGGTTACATCGAACACCCTAAACACTAAAATGCTTATCTTCCAAAGCCTATAGATCCTTCTCATTCCATTGTTTTGTATTCACTTCCATAGTGTTTCCATTGAATAATTCCACTTTCATCCTATGTAAACGCTACTGATACAAGAACAAAAAAAAAGCACTACAACTTGACCTATGTCCCAAATAGCCTAATAGGTAACATAATCTCAATCCTCTTTTGAACTTCTCAGAATACCTTAAATCGCAATCCTAAAAAAGTACAATCAGGTGAAGCTGTAAGAAATGAGAATCACTTCCAGCAGCTGTAGTCAAATTTTCAAACATTAAATACCCTTTATAACACCTCTTTGGTAGCTATCAATGAGTTTTCAAACATTAATACAACTATTAGGAAATCTTTAACTTTTGTAAAAGAGGCCCAAGTTTATTCTTGACGCAAATTGTTTACAACAACAGGTTTAAAATATTTATTCCTTTGGCACTGTTTCAAAAGCAAGCACTACTTTTCATTTTTACAAATCGTTAGTTACATTCTAAAGAGTCCTAAGCAGTTCAAACATGGGCATTCAGGTTTCTTTATATTCTGTAGACAAAAATGAATATCAAAAGTCTTAAAACACTTAAAATTCTGTTTTGCTTATTATCCTATAAAAAGCATAGGAATATTTAAACTTTGTTCTGCTTATAATTAAAAGCCCTAGTATTATGTGAGAAGGCCAGAAGGCTCATCACTTCCACATTTCAACAGCAGCGCTTTCCCTGACGCAATTTTGTTGTTCAACAAACAAATATGCAACAGCCAAAACTAATGCACTCCTCTCTAAGTGGATCACTGTGCTCGAGCAGCAAGAAAATATGGCATGCAGCACACAGATCAGAGAATGCATGTCTTCCAACACTGTACTAAAAGAAAGTTGGCATCTCATATGCAAAAAAACAGTGAAACTTGACCAACACATGCTTCAATCCCCACATAGGTTAAATAACCCATCAAGCATCAAATCAAACTGGATGAACACAACTCTAATAAACAGAAATCTACTCTCACGGACTAAGGATTACGCTCCAGAAAAATCCCATGACCATGGACCCCTCTAGTGAGAGAGTTCATGCTTGTACAAGCTCTAACATCATGTTCATGAATGAGAATGACCATGGACGTGAAATGCTCAATAAATAGAAAAAACCAAAAATCCATAAGCCTATTGCAGCCACATAAGATATCAAAGATGATATTAAAGTAGAAGAGACATCCTTCTATTGGATGAACAACTTGTTTAATAAATAATAATGAAAATATGAAATCAATGGATTGAATAAGGACCACGCTTCAACCCCCTCTTCTAGCAAAGAACAACCCACTACGATAAGCAAAAAATGCCCTTTGCATGAAGATATGGCAGCAATACAGGAGACCGTGAGAAAAGAAGAAGATAGAAGCTCTAATTTGTTAAGCCTTTCTCCCCTGCTTAGCACAAAAAACATTGTACTTGGCCTTCCTTAAGGGGGTTTTCCTCCTCTTGAACTTCTATCTTGCTAATTAGAGTTCTTCTCCTTTTATAGCTTCCAATCTCCAACCACCTTTCAAGAAAATAGATTTATAAAATACTATAAGCCTAAATAAAATAGTCCAAATAAAACCCTAGAAGCCTATAGGGAATAGTAATGCCTCCAAATATGTGGAGATCCTTGTTGCATTGCGATCCTAGAACGGAGTTGGGCACGGGCTTATATAAGATAATGTGGCACACGAATCCTTGTCGCCAATTATGAGGGTAGGAGTAAATGTTTATATAATTATAGACACCTACTCTTTTGAAGAATTTACATAGCTATGAATCCAACTCTTCATTAACCTGGTGCAAATAGCAATTTTAAAATGAGGCGAGAATCTATGCTCAGTTACAAATTCCAATTCTGCATTAACCTGGTACAAATACCCATGTTATACCCATTTTAACATGGGTGAACCTCAACTCTACATTGATTCACTATACAAGTACTGACTTTCACATGGAGAAGAGAGAATTGAACTTTACACCTCTCCCCCATAATCTTTAATCTTTTGCACATCTCCATCTCCCATGCAATAGAAAAGAATTTACCATTTACATTATTGTTTAAATATGTTGTTTATGAGAATTTGAACCTTGTACCTCTCCCATGACTCTCTTCCCAAGTGTACCTCTACCATGACTATTTTCTCATATCATTTTAACATTATTGTTCATATATGTTTTCCAAAAAAGTTTGAACCTTGTACCTCTCTCATGACTCTCTTCCCACTGTATACCTCTCCCATGACTCTCTGCCCACTTCACTTTAACATGAGAGAGTTTGAACGTCGTGGCTCTCCCATACCTTTCTTCCCATATCACCTTAACATGGGGTCGAGAGATTTGAACATTGCACCTCCTCTCACATGCAAAAGAAAATTCTTTGCAATTTACACTCATCTTCACATATAGGTTCTCTCCCCTGAGCGTTCTGGAATTTCAAGTGTGGGCCTATAAGTAGAGATGTTGCTTTATTCTTTATCGATTTGATCATCTTCCATATGGGCTTTTTCTCTCTTCGAAGCATTCTCTAATTTCAGATGTGGCCATATAAACATAATTGAAGCTTTATTCTGCTTTGTTCTTGATTAATTTGATCATTTTCCCACGTGGGATCTTTCTCTCTCCCAAAAATTCTGTAATTTCAGATATGGCCATATAAATAGAGTCGATGCTTTATTCTTTATTGATTTTATCACTTCCTGAATCCCATAAGTTATAACTGATGAGGTTGCCCACAAGATATTCTTTCTGTGAATTATATTGTACAAAACAGATACAAACTTTGTTGATTGAAGTCAGGGAAAATTGTATGTTCTGTAAACTAAATTTGGTTTTGATTTTTGGCAGAGGAACAACATACAGGCAGCTTCGAATTTTGTTAACCGGAATCACCTCCCACCAAGGCTGAAGGATCAGATATTGTCACATATGTGCCTTCAATTTAGAACAGAGCGCTTAAAACAACAAGAGATTATAGAAGAACATCCTAAGGCCATTCGGACAAGCATTTTCCAACATCTATTCCTACCAACCGTTGAATCCCTGTATCTGTTTCAAGGCATTTCACGTGAATTGCTTTTCTTCTTGGTACTTAAAGTTTGCAATCTTTAGGAAGAAGTTGCAAGTTTGTGCTTTCATGTTATAAAATACTTCCTTTGGTTATAATTGCCATTTAATTTTATCAGTATTATGTAGAGATGTGGGCTGTTAAGCAAAACTGTCACACAAGGCCAAGTATTGACAATACTTTAGTTTGTGTTATTCATCTCTTAAGTATGGTCAATACTTTAGAGCTAAAAAGCACAAACTTGGCTTTCTAGTTTTTACTGAACAGAACCATATATATATATATATATATTCTCAACAAAAACTTTGTAAAGAAATTTACATATGNCCCGGAACTCAGGGCTCAAACATAATTATACCCTTATTAGGCACGACCGCTTACAATAATTTCGGACTGATTTTGAGCCTCTGGCCACTAGGTTAGAAAAAATTGAATGGTTCTAGCCCTTGGGTTAAAAATATTTGCCATATTTGCATATCGTTCTGTAAGGATATCAAGAAGTGGATAGAATCTTTCAGGTCTTGCTTTATAATACTAACCTTTTTGTTGCATATGGAATGAGCACAGGTCATAGAAACCTTACGGCCAGGAGAAATGTTTGGTGAAATTGGAGTTATTTGCAAAAGGGCACAACCCTTTACTGTTATAACAAGGAAGCTCTCCCAGCTTTTGCGGCTCAATCGAACCGCATTGTTGGAGACAATCCAGACCAAACCAAAGGATGGCAAGATTATTCTAGACAACTTTTTTCAGGTATTACTTATTCATTCCTAGAACATTTGTTTTCTCTGTTTAACATAAATCTAAGCACGCAATCGTTTTATATTTCCACCCACTAAGATAAATAGAACCCAAATCTTCTTCACTCAACCTTCTTTTCGTTCTAAGGCAACATTGGGTTATACAAAGCTGTCTACAAAGGCATCAACCGCTGCACCTCCCCTCAATACCATTTCAACACCTTTAAATACGGTTGTGCAAGCCATTTGATATGTTTGGATGCTCTGATCCAGAATATACCCAAGTGTAGTTGGATTTGGGACAAAACATGGCCGTTGCTGGTGTGTTATTTTTTATGCACATGACTAAAGTATACCAAATCCCCTTTCAAACAAAAATAGAGGGCATATAGACCATTGAATGAAACCCTTAATGCGATCAATGAAACCCTTAATCAGGCAAGGCAAATTCAGGGTGTTTGGGATGATCATACAACGAAATGCAGGGATGAATTTCTATCGCAGAGCGATACAAAATATTCTAAGCTATTCAGGGGTTTCGAAATGAAATTGCGTACCTGTGTTTTTGTAGTTCTTTGGCTCTTTGAATTAGAATTTCTGCAACTTCTCTGTGCAAACCCATTTATGCAGCAGGGAGGGACGGTCGCCATGACAAGATGTTCAACCACCTCCAAACCGAGGAAAAAACATTGGTCTTTCACACAGGACGGGCTCTCCAAATATCGCCCACGGCTCTCCAAAACCGCCGGACAAGTGCGGTTCTAACAAACTCAACACTCATGGCAAAGCCCATGAACAATGAAAAACAAAACTTCCAGGCGAAATGGGCACTTCTGACAGACTCAGCAGTCACGGCAAAGCCCATGAACAAATTAAACTTGCAGGATAGAGCAGGGCAGCGACCAAAAACTTGCAGGACAGAGCAGGGCAGCGGAACCTTAAAACACGCGACGGACCAACGGATCGAGAAGACCACACGCGGAGGACCACCGGATCGCCAACAGGACACGCGGAGGAGCAAGATTGGGCGCATAGACGACGAAAGCTACAGTTGTCTTCCGAACTTCTTCGGAGAGTATGGCTCGTTTTCCGTGTGAAAAAAAAATGATAATAAATTCGTTCTTTAATTATACGATGGATTATTATTATTTATTTTTAATATTTTTAAACCGATAACCGTTCCATGCCAGTTAAGGGCTACTTATGAGAGGCAAGCATTCAACGCCCCAGAAAAATTACAGCCACTTTACTGACAACTGGCCGTCGTATGTTACCGGCAACCTGCTGAATGACATGTCGTGCTTCATAGACATGATTTCGTGATTGCCTCTCCTTTAATGCTCTGCGATTGCATCTGGATCAGCCAAGGCACTCGCAGGTTCTGGTTTTGATTCCTCTGGAGTCTCTGAAGTTCTGAAAAACTTGCGAAGTCCTAGCGAGAAGCTTGTCCCAGATCTCGGTTAAAATGGTGGAGGCATTCAGCGGCGATGAGACTGCTCCATTTTTTGGCTTCCTCGGGGCCGCAGCAGCGCTCGTGTTTTCCTGTAACTCACCCTTAACCTACTAAATTGGTTCTTCTCCAAGTCTAGATAGATCTTTTTTCTTCTTGTCTTTTGATTTTGTTATGGAATTATTTGTGTTGGAGGTCGGACGATCGGGTCCGGGAACAGATCTGATCTAAAGGTGTAAAATTTATTGTAAAATTTTGCAGGCATGGGAGCTGCGTATGGGACTGCCAAGAGTGGCGTGGGCGTGGCCTCCATGGGTGTGATGAGGCCGGAGCTTGTGATGAAATCGATTGTTCCAGTCGTCATGGCTGGAGTGCTGGGTATTTATGGTTTGATTATTGCTGTGATTATCAGCACAGGAATNTCCATGGGGGTGATGAGGCCGGAGCTTGTGATGAAATCGATTGTTCCAGTCGTCATGGCTGGAGTGCTGGGTATTTATGGTTTGATTATTGCTGTGATTATCAGCACAGGAATTAACCCCAAGGCAAAGTCCTATTATTTGTTTGATGGCTATGCGCATCTTTCATCTGGACTGGCTTGTGGGCTTTCGGGTCTTGCCGCGGGTATGGCTATTGGCATTGTCGGTGATGCCGGTGTCAGGTACGCCTCTGCACTCCAGAATTTACTTATATATATATATTTTTTAAAAGACTGGAGAATAATATAACACCGAGGGTTTTGAGGGTTTTAAGTTTCGGTTCATTCGCTTTTGCTCTAAAGGGGCAATCGTATCCTTCATGCAGTTTACTTTTGTTTGGAGAGAGAATAAATCAAGAAAAAGAATTGAGGAACACCATGTCATTGTTCTTTGTTGCTCCGAATGTACCATCAAACATATTTTATTCGTGCAACGGGATCGAGTCTGTAGGATTTTGAAATCACGATCTCTGTAGTAATGAAATACGAGATTTACTTCTCCTAGTATTCTTTGATCTGTCGTCAAAACAATATAATATTTACATCATGTTGTGTAAATTCGTCCTTTTACTTATCTATGCCTGTTAACCTTACAAATCCAAAACAGTCTTGCCTATTGACGAGAATTGTATCTGATGAAATTTTTTTCTTCTGATCAACAGAAGTTCCCATATTTGGATGAGAAGCACTTGCGACGAGTGACAGATTTGTTTATTTGTACACAAACTGTATTTCCATTGATTGATTTCTTTGCCATTATCTGAAAGAAGAAAGAAAATGCTTCAAAACATCAAATATGAACACACTGTTGAAATTAATAAAATAAATGGTTTGTTTATATTACAAATGTTATTTGGGGAATGTTGACAATTTTCTTATTTGCCACTCCCTCCCTGAATACAATTTGAATAAGTTATCTTGTGATGAAAGACTCCGAGCTGTAATAAAATATATTGAAATTATGGTTAGATAACTATATGTGCTTTAGAGAACTGTAAGAGAGAACAGGGTGTCTTTTATACAGACTCTGGGATTTGTAGGGTTATATGCTGTATAGATATAACGGGGACTTATAACCTTGTAGAAAAGTGATTAGACGCAAATGATCCCTGCTATTTGAGGAGATCTTATCTTTTAGTTTGGATCCTAATAAAAAAATTTCAGCTCAGACTATGTTCTTGTTATTAGCTTTCT
Source organism: Pseudotsuga menziesii (assembly GCA_001517045.1). Taxonomy (NCBI): domain Eukaryota; kingdom Viridiplantae; phylum Streptophyta; class Pinopsida; order Pinales; family Pinaceae; genus Pseudotsuga; species Pseudotsuga menziesii. The sequence goes on from LPNX010480762.1 coordinate 29,304, forward strand.
GAATTTGTCTGACCATTTTGTTGGCTACTTATGGACGGGATTTGGATGTCTTCCATTGTCGTATTTGTTTCTTCTTTTAAATTCCTGAAATGCTTTTTTATTTTCATTTATTTCACAACAGTGGCATGTCGATACAATCCTAGCCTAAAGTGGGATTGCACTTCATCAAGAGAAGTAGGAAGACAAAGGAGTGAAAAAATAGTGTGTGTCAAACAGAGAAACAGATTTGAAGGTCCTACTGGACAAAGTACAGAAGCACAAACATCAGAGCACTAAGGAAATCCAGCACAAGCAGTGGCAGAGTGACTGTCTCGAGAGGGGCCTTCCTTGACATCCATTTTGCCTCAGCCAATAGTTGTGTATGGATATTCTTTCATTTGTGGGTTGAATCCATCCTGGCTTTACAGTATATCATCTGTTTTTTTTTTTCTTTCATTACAGGAAGCTGAGGGTACACTAGTCAATGATGTTCCTCACCACCTTGTCCCTAATCAGTTGGGATCCTCTTGAGTGTAAAGTGGTGTTATCCCAGTGAGTAATGACAGCTCTTAAGCTTGATCTCCATGGCAACCTTCCAAGCCTGTTTCTAGACCTCTGAAGCACAGTTTAAAACAATGGCAGCAGTCTGCAAATAAAGCATTAATGTCATTTAATTATTTGAATCATTGGTGTCCCCACATGATTTTTGTTATCACTCAACACTCTTTTTGGATTATCTTATGTCTAGCCTCTGGATGTGTAGTGTACCTTAGATCTGAAAATTGCGATATCACACAATAATGGGCAGGAAATACTTATATACTGTACATATCAAAATAGTACATATCAAAATAGTCTTCAAGTAGGGCAGCACCTTACAGGGATCATTATAAGTATTTCCATGAGGCCACATTATATTTATTCAATGCTAACTGCCAAATGGGCCTTATTTAATAATAACTAACATTGTGGACGTAGTCTGCATTTCAATAAATAGCCACCATATTTATCCTATTCTTATAACTAAATACTAATGGGTCCATAGGCCCCTATTACACCCCTAGGGAGGATCCCAACATTCCTTCCCCAAGTCCATAGGCCCCTATTACACCTATAGGGATCTCAACATTCCCTAGGATCCCAACATACCATCCCCAAGTCCATAGGACCCTATTACACCCATAGGGAGGATCTCAACATTCCACCCCCCTTTGAGAAGCATTGTGTTCATTGCTTGTAGACTGTAGTGGTGATGTATGGCCATAATCTAAGGTCCCATGTACAGGTGCTAACCACAAGAGTGAAGTAGTCCAGGAAACTAAGGTGCCATGTACAAGCATAGCCCTCAATGCTTGTAGTGGTGATGTATGACCATAATCCAAGGCCCCTTGTATGGGTGCTAACTACAAGAGTGAAGTAGTCCAGGAAACTAAGGTGCCATGTAGAAGTGTTGGCTTCAATACTGAAGTAGTCCAAGAAACATGTCCATAATCTCGGGTCCCATGTCCAGGTTTCATACTGATTCCCAATTATGATACCTGATCTCAACGAATGGCTCAGTGCTGTGCTCCAAATGCCCATAACAATCGTGTATCCAAATAAATAGAACCATCCAGAGCAAAAATACCCCCCATATAGTTGTAAAAGGGAGGCTTTGGAAGCTACTCTAACACTATAGAAGAAGCAAACTGGAAACTGGTAGGCACCACCTTTTCATGCCTTCTGTCGATGATGTTCTCTCCCTTTGCATCAAAGAGGAGCTGGAAGTAGCTGTCTTCCCATAAATGACAGCTGTCCATTTACAAGTCCATCCAAGCCTCCTCGTTTCAACTGTCATGTAGGACAGTGGTATAATCCTCTTCAAAGGGTGCTATTATCTACATTTCCTTTACTAGCTCCAACAGTTAGTTACATGGTCTCCTATCTTGTTGGAAAAAATCCATCAAGGCCATTTGGTGGTTCTGCAAGTGTGTGTGTGGGGAAATTTGTAAGGGCTGTACCGGGCTCCATATTGATCGAAAGTATATCATATAATATACCAAATGGAAGCCCAGGAAATTTTCTGTCAAGTGGCATTGGTCTGGCTACAATCTGGGCACTCTTATCAAAAGATATCTGCCATGCAATACCCTTGGCCATCACTTAAATTTTTGAAAAGGAGCAGATTTCAAACTGCAATATCTCCTTTGTCCGACCTCTGGCTCGAGCAATTTTTTCCTTAAAATCATGTATTTTGGAGGAGAATACAGATCTGCTGTTGGTTTCTTGAAATTTTGCAGGAAAATGCTTAGAAGCTGATCTAAGTGTTGTGGCTCCAAATCTGCAAAAGAAACAAGTAGAATTTGTTTCCCTAACTGTGCCCTTGAAAGTGCTCTGATACCACTTGCAGTGTCCCTTAGATCTGAAATGCAATCACACATAAGATGCACAATAATGGGCAGAAAATACTTCAATACTTTATATATCAAAATACCCTTTAGGTAGGGCAACACCTTACAAGGCTCCTTTCACTTACCTCTTGAGGGGACAACCTTTGAAGTTTGAATGAGCTATACCCCAGATACATTATCACATATGGAGGATTCCATACTCATCTAGAGCTACCAAATGCTAACTACCTAGTGGTCTTTTGAATGAAGCCACATTACATTTATTGAATGTTAACTGCTTAGTTGCCCTTATTAATAATAACTAACATTGTTGACCTAGATCACATTACATTAAATGGCCACCATACTTATTCGACTCTCATCTCTAAAGGGCCCATGGGCCCCTATTACACCCCCAGGGAGGATTCCAACAGGAACGAACTGATGATTCTGCTGATGTAATGTTTCTTTTCCGTGGAGCATTTATTTCACTGAATTAGACATTCTTGTCCCATCAGATTATGTATATGGAAAACCGCAGGAACTTGATTACGATTTAGCTGCAGGAATTTTTATTATGTGAGACAACTTAGAAGACATAGTTTCATTGACTATTGAATCTTCTAATTTTCTTGCTCAATGCAGAGTTGACTATATGTTATGAAGGAATATATAGCTTGGATTAAAGCAATACAGAAAAGTTTAGTAATGTTAAAGGTGACGCTTTGCTAAAGAAATTTTTAAATATAATCTGATTTTGGATCCCCTTTCAGTATACCCAATCATATAATGAAAGATAACAGTCTGTCATGGTAGATTCTTCATAGTATTCCAATCTGAAGGTCGCCATTGAATTTGCCAAATATATATTCTTTATTTGCTGCTTTTCTATAGACTATATGGCACTACATTTTTCCCTTTGCAAAGCTTGCTTTTCATATAGCATGTTCCCTGTCATCTAAGCTATGAGCTCACACTCTGGCAGCATTCACACCTTGAGGGTGATTGAAGAAATCCTTACTCAGGTCTAAATTCATTGCACAGTTGCAAGGTGACTACACAGATCAAATCCCATTGCTAGAGACTTTTGCCATAATTAAATTATTGTCCTGATCCTCTTTTGCGAACTTGGCACTTGTTATTTATTCATCCTTTTAAGAGTAACATGCTTTCATGTTTTCCAATTAGTGGGGCTTAACATGAATTTTTTTAATATACAGTTCTGGTAATTGTTCTGGAAAATCTTATCCAGGAAAATATGGGTTGCTAGGAGGAAATTCCAACAAATGAGGTAGAATATGAAATAGTTAGGCATGACTGCTTTTGTTACATAACGATTTTAGTGGGACTTTCATGAAGTTCTTCAACATGGAGTGCCTGAGGTTACTGGCATCTTGAACATTTTTGTTGTCACATCTCGGAATTGAAGTCCACATCATTAATGTTGTCCACTGTTCCGAGAATGTTGTAAGGTAAGTGGAATTAGATCTGATTACGAAATCTAACATGGGTAAAACCTATGTTATGTTTTTATTTTCTGCAAAATAAAGCTGAGAAATTGCACTCAAGGATATTTCCTTGTCCAAATTAGGTAACTCTAGTTCTATTTTCCATGTCTTGCTAGAGTACTTATAATTTGGTGAGGTGGCAATGGGTAAATACATGTGCAAAATCTTGTCATTATCCATGATGGCTTGGAGAACATTAGCTGAACCCACTGATTTGATTGCGTCATTGCCTTATCATTGAGGATGCCATAGAGATGGTCTTTGATCCTGGTGTTTATGCTATTGTATTCCTTACTGCTTTATCAACTTGGCTTTTCTTTTCTCCAGTTGCTGGGTAAGCAACAGAAAATTGGCTCCATGATCAGCTACAGCCCCCTGCAATCTCCCATCTCACAACAGCAAGTTTCTTAAGTAGATCTCTTGGCTTTGCTTTCCTGTAATGGCTGGGCTAGTAGCAGAAAATGGACCCCCATGATCAACAAAATGGAAAATCTCAGGAATCGAAAAATATATCTCCTGTTGGGATTCCAGAGTTTCAAATCTGTTCATTCCTGAAAACAAATCTTAGCCCAGGAAAATCTTTTTTTAGTCTAGAAAAATCTTAGTCTAAATATCTATTATTGGCTCAAAAAATATCTGCTTAATACAGAAATATCTGTTCTCCAAAAAACTAAAATATTCCAAGTATCCCATTCCCACTCCTACCAAAATTGGGTTTAAGCTGTTCTCTTAACATCTTGCAAACAATTGAAAAGCACCCCATTCAAGGAAAAGTTGCATTTGTTTGTCAGTCACATTATTTCTATTATTATTATAATTATTACTATTACCATTTTTTGTATCCATTGTTTGACGATGTCTCAGATGTACAAGAGTTGCATCCCATATGAATTCTGCCCCCATATCCCTTTTGAACATGAATCCAATTTTGATACAGATCCATGATGGATTGAAATCCTAGCCAAACCTAGCGACATATGTGTGGGTGCTGGTTCTTATATCCTAGATGAAAATCTTTTAAAACGGATTCTATGAAGAAAAGGGTGCAAAAAATATTCAATTGTATTTTTTTTGGTTATTGTTAACATTATTAATTATTTCAAACATGGAAATTGCGTTTTAAAATTTTATCTTGTTGCTGACAAGCTTTAGTGTGAAGTGAAGGTTGATCCTTACAGACCATCCAAGCCAAATGTCAAACTTTTTTAGGAAGCTACGTGGCATGCTTGAGGAATTCTTGGATATGATGTTTCCTCCTGTCACCCTTTTGTATATTTGCAAATGTTGAACTGGATGTCCAACCGTATCACCCTAACAAAGCTATGTGAGACATCTTTTGAAATACGAGCACCAGTAGCAACTTAAAGCCATATAGTTGTAGAATAGAAGGTCAAACTGGCAAAAAATTTAGAGATATATCTGAATCAACTCGCAATGTCTCTTATCTATGTTCTTGGCACTTGGCCACTGCTTTCCATATTTAAGAAAATATCACCGGCAATTCCAGAGCAATCTTTATTTTGAATAATCGCGTATGAAAGGCTGATAGCACATTTTATCCATCATATACGACAATTATTTTCTTTCTTTGGTCCATTCTTATACTCATTAGAGGCTTGTGAGATAAGTTCAAGACAATAATAGACATAGTAATTGCTACATATTATCAAAAGTGGGGATGTACAGAGAGGAGTCCACCTACATATGGAGAACCCTCCTGAAGTCTTTTATCTGCAAAACTTGCAAGGAAGCCCATCTGATCTCTTAGCATTTGAAAGGTCCAAATGGATTTAGTTTGTAAGTCTTACCATTTCTTGGCCCTTCAAAATCCCTATAATATGAGAAGCTACACAAAATGTTATTGCTTTCAATCAAAGGATATTCCATTCTCTGTGGCTGATTTTTTATCCTTTAAATGTTGAGAATAAAGTTACTGACCCTGAACTCGATATTAAGGGAAACGTCTTTTACCTAGTGTATTGAGAGTTATGCTTGATTCAGGATCTGCATTTCAGAAGGATCCACTTGGGATTCGTTTCCAGTTTAGTAGTGTCAGAGGTCCTGCTCAAGATTTATTTCTAGCTTGTCGGAAACATCAAGCTTGTCACACCAATCAAAACCTTTTTTTATATAAGGGCACAGAAATAAAAAATAAAAATTAAAGCAAAGTGTGGGGTCCAAAAACTTAAAATTTGGCCTATAAAACAACCTTTTTCCCCATCCTAAAACATACAAATCTAAGCTTTTCATAGCAGTGTGCATTTCTGAGTTGTGAGGGTGAGTTGGAGTAAAATAGAATCGGAGATCTAAATTATAGATATAATATCAGGAACAGGATCTGTTTCCGTGCAACTTAGATTAATACTAATAGCCCTTAGTTGTGATCTCCTTTGTCCAAATCATAGTTTTAAAAATTGGCAAAATCAGAACAGGAATTGGCCGATTCACCGAGCGGACCCCAAACCGATCCGAACTGGCCATCAAATCGGTTTGGTTGACCGGTTCGGTACTGAAGCAGTCAGATCGGCCGATTTGATGGCTGGTTTGGACAGGTCACTTACCTCCAGCCAATGTATGGTCTTGACTCTTTCCTTTCCTCTAGCAGCAAAGTGATTCATTGTGTTTAGAGGAGCAGAGCAGCTGAGAAGTGATGGATCATTCCACTTTGAAGTCAGTCTGAAGGTGACGTCCATCCTTTGGGGCCTGTTTTCTCACGTTTTCATATTTTCCTTGGAGATCGTTAGGGTTCTAAGTTTCTAACTTCTACCATGTCTTCTTCTCATCATTTGGGCCCTGTTTCTTCATAAAAGGAAGCAGTCTCATGTTCTAATGCTTTGAAGGCTGGTTTTGCATTCCTTGAAGTTGATATTCATAAACTAGATGAGTCTTGATCCAACACCTTTCTCACATTTTTTGGTGGAGGGTAGTCTTGTTTTAGAGAGGGCACAGTTTCAATGGAAGGCATGGTCACTCTTATATGGTATATACATGAGCAGACTTTGGATGTTTTGTCTTTAATGATTTGGAATCATGGATTAGAATCTTTAAAATATTGTTTTTCTTGAAAATAATAAATTTAAATATTTTATGTATTTTTGAGTAAATCGAGTCACATAATTCAAATCGTCCAAGTCATGACTGATTTATTACCGATTCTAATTATGAGTCCGAGTTGACCCTCGACCAATTCCGATTTTTTAAATTTTGGTCCAAATTAACACATCTCCAGTTCTATTCTTATGGCAATAAGTTCTAAATTTCAATCCTCTTGGGATTCTAGACTAGGAATATTACATATTCAAATCTTTATAACGAGGAATAGTAGGTTTGTCATTATCTTTCTCAATAATTTAAAGGAAGGGTGCCTCGTTGCATCACATAATCATATTCCTTCCAAACTCATAATTGTGGGGATTTCAAATCAAAGTTACATATATTGTGTCGGTGAATATATCGCTGAGGGTTCGGAATGTAACTTATCGGCAACATCGGTGAAAATATCGGAAAATATTGGCAAATGTCGTAAAATTAAAAAAAATACAAAAATAACCATTTTTTTCAATTTTTTTTACATCTAAAGCAACAACAATATCAAATAAACATGTTGCTACATAAATATGAAAATACAACTAATATATAAGATGCATAAGATGTCAATGGTGGATCATGATCACATATCAATAATAAACTGAAAATACCGAAATATGTTCCTTATAGAATGATAGAAAATCACCTCAAATGATCAAAATAAATGCATCTCATGAGATGAATCACCATGACTCATGAGGCATCTGGATACTACATAGTATAATGATAAATAATATGAATCATTGATCCCCTCTACCCCTTTTACGGGAAGGGGCACCAATCTTCCTCTGGAAACAGTACCTCCTCTAGACTCTTTCCCTTGCGTCTACCTCGAATCTCGAAGCTGATCCTCCAAGGAGATTAGTCAACAAACTCAACACCCTACAATTTTGATGAAACTTCCTAATCCAATCGTTAAAATAAGGTAGAAAAGGCTTCTCATGCTTAATAAGTGATTTTGATTGAGTGAAGGGTACATTTTTATTAAAGTCATGAATCGCAATAAAGGAGTTAAACAGTCGGCACCACCAACATCAAGGTACATAGAGGGGTAGATGTGCTTGATTAAATGCCAATCCCATACCCTCATACATGATGGAATCCATTGGAAACGTTGCAATCCTGAAATCCTGAAAACTATTAAGTCTGTCGAATTCTGAATGGGATCTAAAATTCGACTTTTTGCATATGAAGTCCTATGAGGTTGGAACCACTCTCAAACATTCTGAAACAATTAATGGTAATGTTAAACATTTAAGTAAAATGATAGAAAATGAAAGATAAGGAGAATGTCACTTTTACTTTAAGAATTTAATATTACCATTTATTACTTTTAAGAATTTAATATGTGCTATTCTAATAAACACTACAAAAAACTTAACTCACATTTTTATTTCCCAAATTTCATGCATTTGTTTAACAGGGCGATATTTTCCATTATATCAAGCTATATTCCCAATATATTGGGACACATTCATTATATTGTGATATATTGAAAATATTGTAAATGTTGTGATTTTTTAGTGGTGATATATCGCAAAGGGCAATGACTTGTGATATATCGTTATATCGGCGATATATGTAACTATGTTTCAAATCCTGTATGCTTAATTTTCAACTTCCACTTAACTTGTGGCCGGTGAACACCAATAGGCCACAAATTAAGTGCCATGAACAAGTTATCTGTTGCTTGTTCTCCATGCGTAGTTGTAATCACCCGTTATCTCTGCCTCAGCTACCTGTTATCACCCGCCTTCTTCTAGTTAAACAGGTTGTCTGCCACTGCCTGTCATCCATGCATTGGCTACCCGTTATTTTTATATTCTTTTTTTTATAATTGTTTATTATGAATTTGGAACGACACCCATAAAATCAATCTGGATAGTACACTTGTCTCATCCCCCTACAATCTAGGAAAAACATACTTGCTACTCTACCCCTAATTCTAAAATATAAAGTTATAAACATCTATCAGTGTATTAAACCTTATCTCCTTAGAATGAGAAACAAGGCCTGCATAGGGCCATGATGCTCACTTACAAGAGTTTTTTTATCTCAATTCTTAGGATGCCATATTTATTGTGGTGGAATGGTTGTAAAATGTACAAAATATATATGCCATCTTGTTGGGCAATGTCTGACATTATAGACTTATAGACTGCCTGCTGTTAGTGTGCTAACTTTTTTCTTTGCTTTTAAGTTGCCGTAGCTCCCCTCTATTCCTGAAGCAGAATCCATTATTCAGAAAAGTAAATGTCAATGCCTTCTAGCCAAGTGGTTGCCTTTGTGGCCTTGCTGTGGTTGTTCCCTTCAAAAAGATCTCAGTTTTTATTAGGATTCCAATTTTGAGTGACTTTGGGGTTTTGTTTCATGGTGTTAGGTACTGACTACTTGTCTAGGTTATAAAAACATATAAACAGTGAGTTCACAGGCTTTCTCACTGGTTCACTTTGAATGGTGTCTATACTAGTTGCACAGAGAGTAGCGGGGTGTGTGCATCTACAGCCAAGCAAGATGTGCCACGTCTATAACACTAATAAAACTAAATTGAAAAAAAATTGAAGTCCATAAAATAAAATAAAATAAACCAACCATAATAAAGAAAAAACTAAAAGGACCATAACAGTGATAAAATTCTATAATAAAATAAACCAGCATGGATCCATCTTAGCCCTGGATCTTTTAAGCATAGATAATTCTGTCCCTGTTTTTTTTTTATCTCTCTCGTTCCTATTAGATCTGGGGCTAAGATGGATCTAGTCTAGTACATAAATATGAAATGAGTTCCAGAATCCAGAGAAGTGTATGGTCAGAAATTTTGCTTTTATTTAATGCTTTCTTTTATTTAATGTTCATCTTCTGAAGCTTAGGGAATAAATTGGCCTTTATATTTGTAGATCATTTGTTTATTGTAGGATGGCCACAGTGTTCAAATATGTTTTTATTTACTGTAATTTAAGGGATTGTTGTTAAGGAGGTGTAGAGCTAGGGAAAAAGCTTTGTTTTTGTGCTCTCTTCAAGTTATGTTCTAATTGTTGGAGTATGCTAAACTGTCTCTTTGCAGAGCGAATGCACAACAGCCAAAGCTCTTTGTTGGTATGATCCTCATATTGATCTTTGCGGAAGCACTTGCACTCTATGGTCTTATAGTTGGTATTATACTTTCTTCTCGAGCTGGCCAGTCACGAGCAGATTAAAGAAGTTGCAGTTGGGATTCTGTTTACTAGGTTCATTTATCAGATTTTGTGCAAGACTGCTGTCTTCTGCAGTGGAAATGTGATTGTTCTCAATAGGAGATAATATTTTGCTCAAGATTCATTATTATTCTCTTAGTTTGCAATTTGAGACTTAAGAATTGAATGGTCAATTAGAAGGCTCATTACATGTGGAAATTGAACAGGGTAACAAGTGTGCATTATTGTTGGTCTCATTTGGCACTCTATGAAGTCAAATGTATGATTCTAATATTTGACCTACTTCAATTGCCGCATTTTGCTATAGATCCCTCCTCCTTTCTGGTTTCTGCTGTTGATATGTTCAAATTCAAACAGAAAATTATTAATGAAGAAGACTGATTAAAACTGTGCTTTTCATGGCAGAGATGGAAAAGTATAGGAGTATGCCTTTGTTAAACGCTGTGTGTGGAATCTGATTTTAAATAAAATCTTCATATAATCTCTTTCTAAAATCTTATCCAAGTAGCGAACTTCCTCCAACCAAGGGTTTTCCCTATTAATTATATCAATATTGCGTCAGCTTAGTTCTCTTAGTTTTAGCCTTTAGGAGGATTACTGGACCAATTTTTGTTCCTATAAGGACGAAATTATTGACTAAAACAATGGCAAAATTACTGTGCCAGAAATTGTTCTGTTAGTATTGGCAAACGGTTTTGTTTTGATTACATTTTTTATTATCAGAACATTGTCCAGTATAAGTGGATATGCCGTACTGTAGGTATGTTATCGTATCTGGTTAGATTGAGACATTGAACTTGATTTTCTTAGAAATGATGTTGTTGATTTGCTTGAAATTGACTTATTGTTGCTTTCCTTGAACTTGAAGAAAGTTGGTTATTTGTGATTGCTTTAATGCTTTTATTTAATGGAAAGATTGCTGTACCCCCGAGTTATTACTAGTTCTTCAATAAACTGTGTATGTTTCTGCCCAGCTGTAAGATGGTGCTCATCTAACTAACGCTATTGTCTTTGAGTGGTCTGTCGGGCTGTGGTCTAATGGTTGATATAGTTCTCTCTGTGCTAACGACCTAGGTTTAGACTCCAACAGGCATAGAGCATTGTGTAGCCGAGTTTGATGGCTAACCACATTGAAGTGGGGCCATGATAATGCCAGTGTGGGGGTTCATAGCTCCCCATGGATTAAAAAAAGTATTTACCTTACCAAAAAAAGACCATTGCCCTTGACTGGGTTAAGAAAGATATATCATGGGATGAACAGTTGCTTTATTCTTTGTCATGTGAGATTGGCTAATAGGTTGGCTATAAGTCCTTCTAGATATATCATGGGATGAACAGTTGCTTTATTCCTTGTCATTTGAGATTGGCTAATGGGTTGGCTATCAGTCCAGGTATGGAGCAAACCAAGGTCTGAGTGAACAGAAATTTCGGATTATTATAAACATGATTTCATATCATATACCATGTCATTGCTCATAAAATTTTGATTCCAACCCCCCTCCCCCCGAAGATTGTCATGTCAGCAATTATATTTCTTGAAATAGCTCTTCTCCTTTCATATATAGATAAAATGCCTTTAAAAAGATGCCCTCCCTTATATAACTAATGACCGTATATCCTGTGGGCTTGCATCCAAATTGAGATGGGGCTTCCAGCCCCTTTGTCCTGATCACCGAAAGTAACGCGGAAATAGCTAGTCTGGTCTCTTGTAGCTTGCCGAGTTATGTTATGAGAAAGCAGTTGTAATTGAACAATTCGTTGGCCAAAATAATATAGTACATAAAAATTAAAAATTAAAAAGGTATAAATTTGCAGTACATGAAGCTTGTTTTAACTTAAGAGAGGCAAAAGTTGAACACTGCCAGAGTATTATTGTTATATAGGTTCCCATATACGCTGTTTTGATCTCTGCGCATAAACAACCAATGGTGTATATTCGTGCATATACTGCCATTAATGCTCTCTGCAGCTTGGTGCTTATTGCTTGCCACAGAAAAAACACCTTCATCGGAGAGTTGCTTTGATTTCACAGTACTTGTAATCACAATTTGTTGTCACTTGTTTACAATTTGTTGCTTGTGTTTAGTTTAAGTTTCAGTGGATTGTTATATATAATAATAGGAAATTTTTAATACGGACCTTGAAATATTTAAAAGAGATGTTCAATGTGCACTGAAGCCTCCAGTCAATAAAATCTCTTTGAACAACAGCAACCTTAAATTTGATGGTAACATCATCTTCATAAAATATTGCATGCCAAAGCTTGCAGATATTGTTTTAGGTTTATATATTGGAATAACAGGCAATAAATGTCGCCTTTATAAAATACATCCCCAAAAAGGCGACGCTTGCTAGAGCCAATAATTGGAGGCCATCTTTTTTTGTAATGTCGATGACAAAATTTTGGACCAAGTGATAACAAGCTTGGTCCACTTTTTTTTCTTCAGTCGAAAAAAACACTCTTTGTTATTCTATTGAATCAAAAGAGTTTTGTACATCAACATAAAATAAATGACCATAAAGAGGAGGTCACAATACAGACAGCCACCCAACAGAATATAAACCAGCACATCCATAATAATAACAGCAAAGTAAACCCACTAGAGAAAACACTGAAAAAAAACAAAACAGTCGGGAAACTACTAATATCCTGGGCACTAAAGTCAAAATATTCCCTCATAGGTAGTCTGCCGCTAACAGCCAAGATGTCCATACGGAGGATAACAAGAGCCCAAATACATTATCCAAGGCAGGGCAAAAGTCTAAACAAGACAAATAGACCTGTCAACCACCCAAAAACACCCATATAATAATAAATTAGGTCAGACCAAAAAATGACAGAATGTCCACAGTTCTAAAGAAGCAGAGCAAAGCTCTCAAAATAACTGCATTCTGACTTCCTCCAATGTCTCTCTGTCATATATTTCAGAGAGTATAAAATAGCCCACAACCTCCTTAAGCCCTGCCTTGGATAAAGAATTTGCCCTTGTGTTATACTCCCTATAGACATGGCTGATATCCACACGAGTGAAAGCTGATGAGAGCAATTTGGTGTTGTAGCACAATGCCTCAAGATTCACCATGTTAAGTGAAGAATCACCATTGATCCAATTTATAATCACCGAGGAGTCGCCTAAGACATAGATTGGGTAATCCAAAGTCTTTGGCAACTGACTGAAGAGCCCAGAGTGCTAGTAGTTTCGCTCTAGTGTTCGCGCTGGGGCCACATCCAAGAGTAATAGTAAAGATATGATAATCATTTAACCAAATGACAGCACCTGCGCCACCAAATGATGCAGGAGCAACCCCATCAAAAAAAGCCATAGGGTAACGTGATCTAGGAGGGTGTCCAATATTCCTAGACTTGTGAATAATTGGGTGAGGAGTCGAGTAGGCCCTGGTCTCAAGACAAATCTTGTTACATAATCTGGGAAGATTAGGCTCAATGTTCTAAAAAATGATGTAGTTTCTGGTTTTCCAAAGATACCAAAGGAGAAAGATGGGCAAATATAGCAGAGCACCACCCCCCACGAGGCTTCTAGAAAGGTTTTCAGAGAGGGTCAGATCAGACTAGACCAATTGTATATTGAAGGAGCAGTCCAGGCAGTGTAAAGCCTCACGTAAGAAGGGACATCCAACAAATAAATGGTCACCCGTTTCAGAATTAGATTTGCAGAGACAACAACAATCAGGACCATACCAGCCCTTCTTGAGCAGATTATCCCGAGTGTTCAATTTCTTGTTATATGCCAACCAAATAAAGCATTTGATCTTTTGTGGAATGTTTGAATGCCAGATGCCAGATTTTCATGAGAATGTTTACCGAGGGAAGAGGAGCAAGATTCGTGACAATAAGTTCATAAGCACATTTGGCTGTGATAGAGCCCTGTTTCTTATCAAACATCCAAAGAAGAGAGTCATCCGAAACACTGAGCTTAATACCTCCATGAGTGAGACCTTTAACAAAAGTTGACCAAAGAACAGTTTAGTGACCCCTCAAATCAAGGTCCTCTGCTGAGTACCAACCAAAGTAGCCCTGGGAAAGGTCATCCAGCTGCTTCTGAGCCTGATACAAATAGGAAATACCATAGTCAACTAGGTAGTCCCTGAGATCCTGCGGGACAGAAGAGGCATCAAGCCCAGCAATGGGATCAACACCCAATAGAATCTTCCTGCCATTTCCCACCTTCCATCCACGTTGACAAGTAATCCACGACAGTATTCTCAAAAAGCCATTCCAAAAATAAGACGTGCCTGTGACAGAGAAGTTGCGAGCTCTGATCCAATCCACCAGTGGACAATTCTTCAAGTATTTATAAGTAATAATACTATTCCAAGCACCAAACCCCATAAGTAACTGCCAGAAACATTTCAACTTGAGAGAAATACCAAACCATTCCAAATTTTTAATGTCCCAGCGACCATACTCATAGGGAACAACAACATAATACCATATGGCCAAGTGGCAACAAGGTCTCCTATCAGTATTTCCCCTAAGAAAAGTGAAAATGGACTGCATCAGCAAGCTTAAGATAGATCTAGGACATCTAGCCAGTGTAAACCAATAAACAACAATACCAGTGAGTACAGACTTAATGAGTACCAGTCTACCTCCAAGAGAAAGTAATTTGTATGCCCAATGCCTAATCTTGTCATCAAACCTCTTCACCATCCAAAGCCAATCTGAGGATCTATAACCCAAAGGTTTCAATCTAAAGCCCAGATAATTAAACCCCACAGTAATAGGTTCCATAGAGTAGGGCAGAAAGGTACTAATCATACCACTAGTTCCCTCGTCCACCATATGAAACACGAAAGAAGATTTTTCAGTACTGACCATCATGCTTGTAGTAGAGCAAAAGAGGTCAAGAGCATCTTTGTATGCTTCCCATTCCTTTACAGTACCAACCGCAAGAAGAATGACATCGTCCAGCGTCAGCAGGATTATCTTGGATAAACATCTGAAGGGTCTCATTTTTGGGTATCAGGTTGATCCCCTTTATGGAGGAGATAGATCTCACAAGAACGAACAACTGTTGAGGTCAATAAAATATTCGATAACATTATAGCTATATGAGAGAATTGCATTATTCCAACATCAGGGATTAGCCTTGCATATTCTAAAAGTTGTACATATTCCAATAAAAAGGGAGTGGCAAAAGCAAGTTCCCAAAAAGCTCCCGAAAAGCTTCCAAGTTCCCAAAGAAGCTCCCATAAAAAAGAGGACGTTTCGTACCAGCTCTCAAGCTCCCAGGAGTGGGGAAACGTCGGGTACAGGTTGCCAAAATCTTGGGAGTGGTACTCGTGCAACTCTGATATAAATATAATCATACATCCTACTCTCCCCTTATTCTAAGACGAGTGAGGATCGATTCTATTGAGGTTGTTAGTTACTTGTTAGTTCCTTCAATCACATTAGTCTCCTATTTGTGTGATAGATTTATTATGTACTTTGTGCCTTGTGCTTGCATTGTGTGAAGGATTTATGGCTATGGGTTTGTGATTGCAAGCCAAATCATCACAAGAGGACGTTCGACAGACGTGCAGTGCTTTAGACAATCATTGTTGTGAAAAAGTTGCACTCTTCTAGAGTGTTGGTACATCTACAAGAACACCTAGGCGTCAGTGGTCAAATTTGAAGGGCTGGTCTTAATTTTTTTTGGAAGGGCATGCAACTATTCAACCCTTCAAAGATGAAGGTAAAATTTGAAAGGCCAGTCTTAATTTTTTTTGGAAGGGCATGCAACTATCCAACCCTTCAAAGATGAAAGGTTATAAAAATAATTGCACTTCAGTTGAAAATTGTAAATTAAGTTGATGTTACGACAAAAAAAGGTGAAAATAAAATAGTCCTTCCAAATATTTTTAATTTTAAAATAGCAAACATAAACTACCCCAAAACATTGTAAAATTTCATTAAAACTAATCATTAAACAAATATCTCTCCAATTCCATTAACAAATTAATAAGAAAACAAAATTTCCCTTTCTAGATTTCATTTGTTTCCATACATCATAAATTCCATTCAAATCTACCTCATTTAAATCATGATGTGCACTAAGAGAGAGAAACATTAGTATATCCAATGTCTCCAATAAAAGTCTTGATCTATCGTCATTTTTTATCTTATTTAATTTTGAAAATATTTTTGCTCACACTGTTGTACTCGTTGGAATAACAAGAATAACTTGCCATAAGTGCATTAGATAAGGAAATCCTTCAAACCATTAAGGTTCATCTCTACAAAGATCCCATCTCCAAACATCTATTTTTTTGGGTAATATTTATAAACAGTACAAATTAACTCATCCATTTCACCCAAACATTTAGCAGTGTCTACAATAGGTGACTCCCCAATACTAAAATTTTCACATAAACATAGCACCCACCTTTTTGTTTGAGAGTCTCTATCATTCACTTCTTCATAATAATGTCGAGGACTGAAAAACTTAGTAGCATTGAATATATGTAAATCTGTGAACCTCCTATCTAGAGATTCAATCACCTTTATAACAAAGCATTTTCCCAAAAGAATACAATCATCTAGTGTCCCCGATTTTTGCATCTTTGGCAAACTTTCAAACCTCAATGGATGTAAATGTACCATACATGTTCTATCTACAAACTCAAGAGTTCCTCCTTGCGCTTTACTTAAAAAAGAGGATATGTTCACTGCTCCCACCCCAAATATGCCTCCCTAAAACCGTTTGTGAAGCATGCTAATAGAAATATTTAAAGTAGTGCCAATAAATGTAATATCAACATGATTCTCTTGCAACTTTTGATTCGACTTATTTAATTCAATGAGCACATCTGCAAGTAAATGGATGTAAAATTGTACTTGGAATATTGTTGCCAACTCATACATTTTTTTCTCCCCTAACTCCCAATCTTTTAGCAAAGCAGGCATGAGTTTAACAAGTCTTTCCATGATATCAACATGATCCTCTTGCAACTTTTGATTCAACTTATTTAACTCAATGAGCACATCTGCAAGTAAATGGATGTAAAAATGTACTTGAAATATTGTTGCCAACTCATACATTTTCTCCCTTAGCTCCCAATCTTTTAGCAAAGCAGGCATGAGTTTAACAAGTCTTTCCATGACCTTACCTCTAGAGAGCCACCTGATTTGATGAATTTGTAAGACCTCAAACTTAGTGATTTGAAATGATTCCATTAGTTCTTTCAATTCTCCATGTCTTTTAGTAAATTTTTCAAGCTAAAAATAAACTTTGTTTGCAAATTTGTCAATATATTGCAACTGTAGAAAATGAGATGAAGCATCATTTGCTGCTAATGCTTCTCTATGAGCTATGTAATGTACATTTAACAAATGAGGCGCATTTCAACGAAGCTTAGAAGATAAACCTTCATGAATACCCCTCATGGAGGATGCCGCATCAAAGCCAAAGCCAACTAACTTCATCAAAGATAGATCCATTTCTTCTAAAAGAGTTCTCACTGCATCATACATACATTGAGTTGTTCCATCATTTATTTGAAGCAAGCATATGAATTTTGTTACACATTTTCCTCTTCCTTCATTTGTCAGTTATGTAACATAAACTATTAAATGGAGTGCCATTGTTCGATCAGTGCTTTCATCAACTAAAATTGAGTAAAAAGGGCTTTGTAAAATTTCATCTTTCAACTTTTTTCAATATACCTCTTTAGCAGCTTGAATAAACTCTTTTCCAGATGTTGTATTTGTGTATGCAGAATATTCATCTGTTAAAGGCATGTGTGGAGTGCATTTGTACCTATTCAAGTTACAAATTGACTTGTACATTTCTAAAGGTAAATCATGTATAGCAACAAAATACATATTTTCAATCACTGTTATAATTCTCTGCTTCTCAACATCTATCATTAGTTCTACATGTTTGGTAATCGAAAGATTTTTTCCTTTGGTTTCTTCCTCCAAAAATTGTAAAAAAAAATTATGAGCTTCTAATTCTGAATGGCTATTTAAACCACTAACTTGAAGAGTGGTACTTCCTTCTTTAACAAATGGAGTGTCTCTCTTAAATTTAACACACCATGAACATTTTATTCTTTCATTACCATTGCAATCTTTTACAACATAAGCCCATGAGAATCTTGTCTTCCATTTAGATTTGAAAGTTCTTTTCCATTTCTTTGATGGTTGTTCCCTTTCAACAATTTCTACACTAATAGATTCTTTATCTTCATGTGGATGAGTATCAACTTCGTTTGGGAAATTACATGGTTGATTACAACGTTGCAAGATACCGGATGCATCAATAATTGACAATTGCTTTTTGTCCTTCTTAGGGCGACCAATGGGAGACATTTTTCAATCTTTACACCTACTTAATCAATACAAACAATAAAATAAGTAAATAGATCAATACAAAACAACATTATATTTCCTCTTAAAAAGAATATAAAGAATAAATTGATATTAAAATGAAAAAAATATTACAAAATTATTATTGTTTTCAATGTAGGCATATATGAAAATGTGGAGTAAGTAGTGGAATGGTAAGTCGCTCTTGTAATGACGATGTGACCCATGTTTGATACTCTCGAAGGCATTTCTCACTTGAATGGGAGTGCGGTTCGGTGAATGGGCATGTTTAGGGTGCATTGTAGGAGCATGAAATTGGGATACGAACCCCCACCTTTTACCTAGATGCGGGTGTCTTCCACGTAAACAATGACACAGGGGAGGTTGACAGGGCCATCCCTTCTCTCGCGTGACATCACATTGCATTCATCACATGGTTGCGTGCCCTTATTTCAGCTTGGGACGTGGCTAGCTCCAGCTACGTCGATGGAACTCGACCATCAACTCAACGCAAGGCTACATTAATTCGCCAACATGCTGCATGGGCCGACGTGCCCGCTATTATTTTCCTCAGCTTTGCCTCATGCCGGATCATTTGTTCCCGCTGCTCCAGCATCTGTGTCCTCTGATGCTCTCGGCCATCACCACCCTCTGCAATTTTGCTCTTGGCTCTAGTTTTATCAGTCTTCTTCACCATTCCGCCATGTCCAGGAGGAAACGCGGCATCCCACGTCGTGGCCGTCATGGTAGAGGTGCTTAAGCGGAGTGCCAAATTCCGCTCTTAGCACACGCTAGTGGGGAAGGTTTTGATATTGAAATCCTTGAAGAGGTTCGGTTGATGGTAAATCACTGGGAGGACGAATTATCCGGAGCTGCCAACGCTGCTGGACGAACCTTGGAATGGAGGAGAAACTATTGGGTCATAAAGAATCCGCTCATCTGCCTCATCCTTCGTTTTCACTCCCAACCCTTGGCCCTTGTCCCTCTTGTGCCTCCTACTCCTCTCCCGCCGTCGGCTCCTCCAGCTGCTCCACCCTCACCGCCTGTTCCAGTTTGCTCCATTGTTTACCCAGCCTCCAACTTTGCCCATCCTCCCACCTCCATTCCTCCACCACAGAGCCGCGCTTCCACCCTTTCGGCAAGCAAATTCACTTCCAACCCAGTCTTGGCAAAAAAGAATGCCCCTCTCCCAGCAAAGCAACCTCCTACAGGTAGCAATGTTGCGGACGACTCCACTAGCGACGGGGTGATGGATTCTTCCAGTGATGATCCATCGGACGAGCCAGACGAGCCAACATCCATAAGCTTTGGATGCCCCATTGTGGAGGAACCTTACTACAAACCATAATCAGGTTTCGTCATGGTTTCATGTCATTTTTGGGATGTATGTGGGCTCTGCAAGCCATATTCAGGTTTTGTCATCGTTTCATGTCGTTTTTTGAATGCATGTTGACTTCGCAAACTTGGATTCTACTAGTCTGGTCCTTTCCAGGAACCTGTGTGTCTTTTGTATAAGTCTCTCATTTTGGGCCTGTTTTCTTTTCTTGAGGGAGGGTTCTAGTTTTGTGGATTTGTTTTCCCTTCTGAAGAGAGTGTTCGACTCTTCACTGAACTTCTATGTCTGCTCCTTATGAGCAGGTCTGCGTCTCTGTTTTGTAACGTCTTATGTACCATTATTTTCTTCTTTTAATAGAATAGCATCCAACTTACCAAAAAAATGTAGGCATATACGAAACATTGACATTGATGTATACATACGAATACATAGATATATAATATAATTGTTTTCTATTTAATTTATTGATATTTTAATTATTTAATCAAAATATTTTTTACTATTAATCATTTGAATAATTAAAATACCTTTTTCATTATTAATTATTTGTTAATGTATATTAATTTTTCACATAAGAGCTAATAGATAATAGAATTGATATTTTTAAAATATTATAAAAAACTGCTTCTACGTAAGTAAGTATGGTTGACAAAGGGAATGATGTAGGGTAATTAGAAACTTATCTTTGCAATTTGATATATTTAAAAAAATGTTTCGACTTCAACTAAGTATAGTTGACAAATGGTAATTATTAACTTATCTTTGCAATTTAAAATATTTGTGCGTCAAATTCTAAATTAGGCTTGTCATTTAACATTATCATAAATATTACACCAATAAAAAAAAGATTAATAAATTAAATTACTAATTGTCATTTTTAATTATATATAAAAAACCATTCAAATTTAAAATAAATAAATAAAAGTATATAACTTGTCTTTGCAATTTGATATATTTGTGCCTCAAATTTTAAATTAGACATGCCATTCAACATTATCATAAACATTATTACACTAAGAATTAAAGCAAAATAAGTTTGTCCAAAATTTACAACTCTAAAAAAATGATTGATAAATTAAATTGTTAATTGTCATTTTTTAATTACGTCGTAGGCGTTTTCTCAATGAAAGAAGATGTCCCAAAAGATTCCTCGTCTCCTTGGCCATTAACATCTTAATATGTGTCGCCTGGTTATTGGCGAGATTAATCGTTAAACTTTCCGGTTATTATATCTCGTAATCCGGCAGGGATGGAAGAAGACGACAAGGAGTTGATTGGTTGGTTTTTTGTGTCAGGATTTATTCGGTCTGTTCGTATTTTTTCCACGTAAGCTCTTCCTCTGCCAAGTCCATGCTTATCTTAAACTCGCTCTGCGTTCTTTTTTTTCGGTCTGCCTCTACATCTGGCGGAGATTAAAGAACCATAGAGAAAATTCAGGTTATTGCAGCAAGCACCAAATTCAAAACTCACGTATTCAATTTTTTTTTATGGCAAGGAAAATAAAAAATTGTCAAATTCAGACCTCATTGTTTTTTCACGTAGTTTACACAAGGTTTTCACATTGATTTGGGATACGCCAACGTCGAAAGTCGGAAATACTATCTTCGACGTTTCTTTATTTGGAAATAGGAAACTTCGAAGATCGGAAATGTTGCAAATCGCATCATGCGGAATCCGAAATCAGACCATATGGTGTTTCTGCAATCGTACCGGTAATTGCCTACTTTTTATTTTGTTACGTCACGTAATGGTTAAATTTCGCGATTCTTATATCCAGAAATCAGGCAGGGACGGAGCATGGACTTTAGGTGCGGAAAAAGTCGGCATGGAGTTGATCGGTTAAGTACACGTTCTGAAAATGCTCAGGCTTTATTCTGCCTTTTCATATGGATTTGATCGGTACCATCTTTTTTCGCCTGGTGTATTGCGTGTTTTCATGACACTTCTATGTGTTGTTGTGCCTAAATGGATTGATTTTCAATTGCGGATCCTTCTTTCCAGTTGGTGTTTACCGTGTTTTTTTGACCGGTGGCTTCCGTGTTTTCACTACACTTCTATATGTTGTCCTAAACGACCGGTGCTGGAAATTATTTTCAATTGAGGCTTCGGACAATTTTGCAGTTCATTTCTCTCAATTTGGAATAGCTCTTGCGAAGATTTTCCGAGTTTCAGTTTATTTGGGTTTAGGCTATGATTTTCTGCAGTGCTTTTGTGCGTTTAGAATGTCAGTTTGGCATCAATTTGGTCATGGTTTTGTTTGACTGTTGGTTCAGGTGATGAAAGACACTTTGCCCATGTCTCTTCATTCACATTAATGCTTCATCATTGCATTGTTGTTCCATTAATGCATTAAACTATGTCATTCTGATAAACATGGGGTTGTATCTTCAATTTTCCTCATCTAATGACGATCTACAAGATCTTTTTACAATATTTCATTTATTGCATTCGCTGCTACACTGCCTTTTCTTTCCACATATAAAGAGGCCTTCAAGTAATCCCTATTTCTTACTATTTGTTTTTTTTTAGACAATAACAATGGGAAGATTAATTAAAACCGGTGAATCAGCCACCGGGTGCTGAGAACATCAAGCTGGAGAAGTTCCTGAGTATTTGGANCCAAGATAGGAGAAGGAGTCCCAATCGTGGACAGCTTCCATGCCCAGTGATCTGGCGATTTCCCCAAGATCTTTTGCTGAGCAGTTCCAGCCATAAATCTTGCTCTTCTGAGGGTTGATTTTGCTTCCTGAGATCTGGTTGTAGATTTCAAGCTCCTTTTTAAACTGATTTGCTACCACAATGCTTGCTCCACCTAGAAGGATCGTGTCATCCGCGAACTGAGCGTGATTGATGCTCTTAACATTTGGGGCCAGCCTTAGGCCTGGGAGGACTTTTTTATGATTGCTGGAGGTTAACTGGAAGCTGAGAACAGAAGCTTGAATTGCAAAGAGGAGGGGCGATAAGGGGCAGCCTTGCCGGAGCCCTCGAGATGCTTGGAAAAACTCTGTGGGCCTACCGTTTACAAGAGGGGCAATCCAAGGAGAGCTGATACAGCCTTTCACCCAGTTAGTAAAGTGCACTGAGAATCCAATCTTCTTCATGACTAAGAGGAGGTAATCATGCCTGACCCTGTCAAAGGCGTTGGCTAGATCCAACTTTATCACCATTCCCTCTTCTTTGCTCTGGCATCTCGTATGAATAGCCTCTTGGACAAGGAGGATATTGTCTTGGATCTTTCTTCCCTTAATAAACCCCCCTTGGTTTTCCGGGATGACTTTGGGGAGGATTTTTTTGAGTCTATTGGCCATAATTTTGGTTATTATTTTGTAGCTGAGATTGCACAGGGAGATTGGCCGGAAACGAGAGAAGGAATTAGCTCCTTTTTCTTTCGGGATTAAAGTAAGAAAGGCGAAGTTAGTGCTTCCTCCGACCTTGCAGGTGACTTGGGAGTGCCTTACCATCCTTAGCAGATCTAATTTGATAATGTCCCAACAGCTTGTAAAGAAGTTGGCCGTANCGTCCAGCGAGGCTTGGATGCTTGCAATTCTATCTTCATCAGATTTTGGATTGGAGGACGAACCAGCAGAAGCCATGGATTGATGCTGGTGTTGGGATCTGGCTCGAGGACGGCGCAGTCGAAGGAGCTGTCGAATGAGCTTGAGGAAGCAGTCGAAGGAGCTTTGGAGGAAGCTGAACGCAGAGCCTTGGACGCTC
>LPNX010480762.1:57267-90621 GCA_001517045.1 Pseudotsuga menziesii
TCCTTGTTGGAATTTGGGGCAGTTTCTTTGGAAGTGACCGTGTTCATGGCAGTGTCTGCATTTGAAGGGCAGCTGCTCGTAGTCCAACTGTTGGAAGTGATGCCAATCACCCACCGAGATCTTGATTGCTTCTGGTAGCCCCGCCTCGAGATCTACCTCAACGCAGATTCTGGCGCAGGCGTATTGCCCCTTGGGATCTGCTTTGTCAATGTAGCGGCCGAGTCCATTTCCTATTTTTTCCAGGGATTCTGAGTTCCAGCAGTGGGCTGGTAAGTTAGGAAGACGGACCCAGACTGGAACCTCCTTTGGGGAGTCAAGATTCGGATCGAAATCTGGGGTCCATCGGTTTAAATACAATCCTTGGGATCCCATGAAGTAGGGGCCATTTCTGAATACGAGGTCACGGTCGTCTTTGGAGATGAATTCGAAAATATAGAAGCCTCTGCCCACCGGGTAGCAGGTTACGCTGTGCTTCAGCTGCGGCCTCCAGTTTCTTTGTATCCAGTCGTCTGTGGTTCTTGTGGAGGGCCATAGGCCCATGAACTGTCCTACCAGTCCTCTTTCTGCCAGGGCAAGAGCGATCTTGATGGGCTTTTCTTCTGGTAGGATTATTTCAGGGATTGCTTCCATTTTTTTGATGAATTTCGGGATCTGGGGGTTTGCCATTTTCTTCCCGGCACGTGAAAGCAATTTCTTGAAGGCATCTACCTCTGAGAGAGGGGAGGGAGGGGACATCCCTCCCCCAGGCGCAGCCATGGGTGGAGCTCGCGGAGGAAGACCTAGCGCAGCAGCGATCTCCTCGAACCTTCGACGCAGCGATCTCCTCGAGGCTTCTGTTCAATGCTCGCATTGGCGTCCTATTTCTTACTATTTGTTGTGTTCCATCTACGCTTTGAATTTCCATAAGAAGATTTTTAAGTTTGCTAAATTTGCAAGTATTCCTTAGTTCTTCATTTAATCTGCTTATTAGATGGTGAAACACCGTTGCTGCGTTTTAATTGAATGTGACTCTTGCTTTGTTGCAAAAAGATCATGGCATGTATTGGTTATGTCATGCCTGTCAATAAAATCTTAGGTATTAGTTTTTTGCCTAATTTAAAATGTTCCTTATGAGATGGTGAAACACCCTTCCTGTGTTTCAATTGATTCTTAAAATAGGCATAAACTTATCGGAGGAATAACTTTTGCGAAAATAATTAGAACAATGAAAATAAAGCGTGAAAATTAGGATTTGGAAATCCGAAATGTCTAAAATAGGAATACCGACATGTTCCTATTTGAACACATACAATTTCTTGATATGTTGCAAAATATGGTATCGAAATATAGCATGTTCCTTATTGCTACAAAATACAACATAGATTTCCAAACACCGAAGTGTTGGAAATTGGAAATAGGAACATAGACATCTTTGTATTTGAACACATAGGATTTATGTATATGTCACAAAATCGAAAGATTTTGAACCTCACTAAATTTGCAGGTATTGCTTACTTCTTCATTTAGTATGTTTATTAGATGGTGAAACACCGTTGTTGTGTTTTAATTGAATGTGACTCTAGCTTTGTTGCAAAAAGATTGTGCAATGTATTGGTTATGTCATACCTGTCAATAAAATGTTAGGTATTAGTTTTTTGCCTAATTTAAAATGTTCCTTATGAGATGGTGAAACACCCTTCCAGTGTTTCAATTGATTCTTACCGCCTTGTTGCTTTGCTGTCTGTTGCAAAATCATCCATCTTTTGATTGTTGGTTGCAAAAGTTAAGACCTAAATTTCTCAATTTTGAAATGTCAAAAATTTACAATAGGAACATGGACTTGTTCATATTTGAACACGTACAATTTCCGAAATCTGAAATGTCGGTTATTCAAAAACATAGAACATACAATTTATGCAATCGTAAATGTCACAAAATCGGAAAATATACTTTTTCTTGTTCGCAAAACGTAAACAAATTAAAAATGTATTTGAGTTCAAATGTTATTTATTCAAATGTATTTACAGATCGAAAATCAGGAAATAAGATAATAATAAAAATGAGACAAATGCTTTTCTCATTTCTACATTCGAAAATCGGAAATCAAATCAATACACTTGCGAGAAAAAATGGTATGAGTTTTTTCATTTAGGATCTTTGATTTATTTGAACCTGAGTTTAAATTAGGTAAAATTGGGAATTTTCAATCCTAAATGTCGGAAATCGGAAATAGGAACATCAACATGTTTGTATTTGAACACATCGGATTTCTGAATATGTTGCAAAATCGAAAATCAGAATATAGCATGTTCCTTATTGGAAAACATAGGACATACATTTCTGCATTCCAAAATGTCGACAATCGGCAATAGGAAAATGGACATCTTTGTATTTCAACACATACGATTTCTAGTTGATACGTTTATAGCTCAAACAGATTGAAACTAGAGTAATTAAATATGTTAATGAATAACAACAACAAGAACAATGAAATATGTTAATGCGAAGAATTTTGTTTTTATATATTCATTTTCTACTGGGCAAATGATTACGTTACATTCCAATTTTTTTAATATTTTCATTCTCTGTTTCATTTCGTAGAAAAAAATAACCATTATATTATGAAGACTATGGTAACTGAAGATTCTATTTCACTATTGCTACATGGTGCTGTCAACCTTTCTCCGCTGGTACATGTCTCCACATTAAACTAAGTGAATTCACTCAACTCATCATCTATTTGGTTCCAAATCTCTATTTCAGACGGCCTTCATAAGCATGAGCTACTGCTTCCAGTTATATATAGTCATATTGTAGAAAATGGACAACTAAAACAAGGAACTATAATCAAAATCACCCAATGTTCATGCAACATTGTACGTAATATAACGTATATTCAATTTCCCCTCTCTTTTCCTCTCAATCAGTTTCACATTGTTCATGGATTCAATGCTTGTCTCGCATTCATATCTAATATACTTAATCTCACAGGACTATCGCATTGATTGCACTTGAGGTTGTTAGAGCGGATGCATAAATTATTGGAGATCCTGCACCTTACCACTTACCTGTAGCTTCTCCTTCTCAAAGTAGTTGTTCTGTTCCACTAAACACTAGCTCAATAAATCAAAACCCTGGCTTTGCTAGATCGACTATCCCATTCACATCACTCTCCTCTTCTATCAAAGTTTGGAACATTCAAGGCCGAGTTACTGCCAAGACAAACATACATGAATATGGCAACCAACGAGGATCTGGAAAAGTGTTTGGTTTTGACCTTATTGATTCTTCACACAATGAAATACATATATATGCATTCAATGAATTGGAACTCTCTTTGTATGACCAAATGGAAATTGGAATAGTGTACATTGTATCAAATGGCACGGTTAAAGCATCCAACCCAATTTTCAACCATTTGAAAAGCCATAACTAGATTTTTCTAGGTTGCACTTCAACCATTCAAGCATGCTTAGATGAATATCCCTTAATACCTTTAAGTTGCTTTAACTTTAAAACTATTAAGGAGATTCAAACTATACCAGTAAATTCCATGGTTGACCTTCTTGGACTTGTCATTTTAGTTTCACCTACATCCACGATACGAAAACGAGATGGTATTGAAACTGTTAGGTGAACCTTTGGAATTTGTAACAGGTGAGGCTACAGTATTGACATAACACTTTGGGGAGAGCATTGCCAAACTCAAGGAGCTGAGCTTGCCAACCTTCGCGGTTTACCTACTCCTCCAGCAGTAGTGATCAAGGGCGGTCGTGTTACAGATTTTAATGGAAAATCTGTTGGCACTATTTCGACCTCTACTATATTTATAAGCCCAAATATTGAACAAACATCAGTTCTCCAAAGATGGTTTAATGACAATGGATTTCGTTCAACATGTCCATCTTTGAGTCGCAAATTCAACGCCTCTAATTTTACTCGTCAAAAATTCATTACCATCAATGAGCTACAAAATCTTCAAGCATCCGAAAAAGTTGCTTGGTATTCTTTTGCTGTAACCATCACAAATGTTAACATGGATGACTTTCATTTCCTTGCATGCCCTCTTTTTGTTGATGGTATAAAATGCATGAAAAATATTGCCGACAAAGTTGGAGACATTTGGCATTGTGGTAAATGTGATGGGGAGTTTGTTGAATGTGACTACCGATATATCCTAAAGGTTGACTTGGAAGATGTAACTGGAAATATTCATGGTGTGGTCGCTTTTGATGATTTTTCAAACCAACTCATGGGCATCTTAGCAAAATACCCGTGTCTTCTTGCAACTAAATCAACATCAATTGCTGAAATAGTCCAGAGAATCTATAAGAAACAATTACTTCTTACTCTTTCAATTAGAACAAAGACATTCTTCGGAAATGCACGCCTAAAAGTTGTAATTGTGATGGTTGAAAATACATCATCAGTAAATTCACTTGATACATAAATATATAAGTTTGTTCAACTTGTTTGTAATGAATGTTTTGATGATATAAGGAAAATAAATGTGTCTTTTGTCAACTGAATCAGCATCAAATGTTGAAATTGGACACCTAAAAGTTGTAATTGTCATGGTTGAAAATACCTCATCAACAACTTCACCACAAATGAGTCATATTTCGGATTCCAGAAAATCCTATGTTTTCCAATAACGAACACCCTAAGTTCTGATTTTGCAAAATATGTGCTTATTGTTATTAATTTCTCAAAATTTAATAACTATGTTTTCCAATAAGGAACACCGTACATCTCGATTTCCGATTCCCCAATTTCTGAAATTACATTTATATATAAATAATAACTTATGTCTGCTTACTTCTTCATTTACTTGTTTTAGGTAATGAAATTAAAAACTGTTGTTTCAAGCTTGTGAGGTTGATATATAGATCAAACCAAGTTTAGACACCAAATTTCCGCGAAATTTACGAAGAGACCGATGAAAAATAACACGAAGCGAATTTAAAATAGGCATGAACTTAGCGGAGGGATAACTTAAGCGAAAATTTAGAATTCCAAAATCTCGAAAATAGGAAGTATAGAATATTGGGACTAGGAACATGGACATGTTCATATTTGAACACATAGGATTTCTGTATATGTCGCAAAGTCGAAAATAGGGTCATAACATGTTCGTTATTTTCACAAGTAAATTTCTAGAATCCGAAATGTCAGTTATTGAAAAACATATGACATAGGATTTCTACAATCCTAAATGTTGATACTTGTAGATGCCGTCCGAGATACAAATTCACAACCGAATAAATGATGAGTTGAATAAGTTCACTCGAATAAATGATCCTCACAAGATTTTGTTCGACTCTATGTTAATGTGATCACTGCAATCACTACTATCACTATTAACTTGTAGCAACATATTATTTTTTTGTCTTATATGATTTATTTATCTAATAAATTCAATAATATATTTTTACTTTATTTTGCATATGAAATATTCAAGAACATGCCAAGCTATGTCTACACCACTGTTTTAGCCTACTATGTGATAACGGTTCTTAGCTCATTGGATATAAACCCGTAAAAATTACTATTGCTTTGGTTTTTACCTTCTAAAGGAAAGAGCAAGGTTTTGAAAAAACTTATTGAACACCCATTTTCGATCTTAATTCCGAACGGGCATATAATGAAAACGATTTTCAGTGTTTGTGAGTTTCAAGGAGTATTTCTATTTGAACACTAAGCCAATTGCCAATAGGAAAACAAAGTCGTGTTTCTCCTTGGAGCATGTAATGAAAAACTTCAAGTGTATGGCCAAAAAACTTCAACATTTTGTCTTCTTTAAAGATTGTTGATTTCCTATTTCCAATTTCCAATTATCAAGTATGGCAAACTACAAATTTGAGATTTCTTTAAGGTTATTTTGGGTATCCTCTATTTCCGATTTCTGATATTTCCGATATCGGAAACCAGATACTCAGAGACTTATGTTTTGGTTGAAATAATTTGTTGCATTCGCGATTTTCGATACTCGATATTTCAGATATCGAAAATCGAGAAGCAAACAAATTATTTCAACCTTGTGTCTGTATAAAATATTCCCAAATAATTACAATTTCAGAGTCAATATTTGTTTTTTGTCTTTTGCTTTATACCCATAAACTTTGCAGTTAACAATTTTACGATTTTTTTGTAGGCATTATGTCAACTCATGACAATGAAGTTTTTCAACCACTGTTTTCACTTCAGCACTGTTTTCACTTGATCAGAATTCTCGCTTTTTATTGTAGTTGTGTCGACATAACTTGTATACTCCATCAATTCAGTTTTGAATGGCTCTAGATGCTTAGCAGAATTTTCTGCTGCACTGTGAAGATCTACTTCATCCGTTTTGAATTAGTCTATACTCAGCCCATCATTTTGTCTGCCTTAAAGATTGTCGATTTCCTATTTCCAATTTTCGATTATCGAATATGGGAAACCATAAACCAGAGAAAATATTGGAAAACAAACACTTGTACACTCATGTTTCTTTTGAAATAATTTGTTGGCTT
The DNA here is from genome assembly GCA_001517045.1 of Pseudotsuga menziesii. NCBI lineage: Eukaryota > Viridiplantae > Streptophyta > Pinopsida > Pinales > Pinaceae > Pseudotsuga > Pseudotsuga menziesii. The sequence goes on from LPNX010480762.1 coordinate 63,759, forward strand.
CCCGATTTCCGATACATGATATTTTGAGAGAATTACAATTGATTTCATGTAAATTACATTATGGTTGATTTGGTTATTATTTATTTATTCTTGGTTACCTACATGCAATGAGTTAATATTTGTTTTTTGTCTTTTGCTTTATACCGATAAACTTTGCAGTTAACAATTTTACTATCTTGTTGTAGGCATTATGCCAACTCATGACAATGAGCAAGCCAATGCAAGAAGAAGAATTGTATATGCAGAGAGTAGAGGTAAAAACAACAAGAGAGAACATCTTCTTTACAAAGCTGCACAACTACCTGTGGATATGTCTTGTCCAGTTTCTCTTCTCGAACCTTTCAACAGAACTTCGCTTCGACTGTCTATGCTAAATCCATCAAGCACCCGACTCGATGATGCACGTCAACGATTTCGTAAAAAAATGGACCAACTGCGTGATATGCATATCTGCTCATTTTGCAAAGAATGTTATCTTGGTATTGTAATGAAAAAAATCCATGATGCATATACTTTTTCTCGTTGTATTCTAGAACGAAAAGGCCATCACTTTTCATTCGAAAACAATATGGATCCAAACATCCAACCACCTGTACTCACAACACTTACAAAGGTTGAAGAAATGTTGATTAGTCACGCTAACCCATTTTTACAAGTTACACATGCTCATGGTGGTCAATATAAATATTCTAGACATACTATTTGCTTCCCCCAGGACATTTTCAATATTGCCAAATACCCGCCCCATTTAATATCAGAACACTATATCCTTGTTGTTCGCAAATGCAACTCTACAAACAATCCATATGAACTGTTTGTTAGTCGTACACGTGTTCTTGCTGCCCTTGAATACAAAATGGAAAACGACCCATACTAGAAGGATGTACAGGTCAACTTAGTTGAATTATCTTCACTGCCTCTTGTCTCAACGGTCATTTCACCTTGGATTCCGCATGTTAATAGCAATGATACATTATCTCATCAGCAAAGCTTGTCCTCTATAGTTGAACCACCAAATTCATTTCAACCCTATGAAATCGAATCCTTCTCATTTATTTCAACACAACCTAATGCTAGAACTGAGGTTGAAGAAATTAGACAGTTGTTACATATACCAAATACTCCACTAGCACCTTCAATTGATTGGCCTCCTATAGGCATTTCACCTATCAATGAGTACAACACAGAAGGACTTCTTTCCATGGCTTTTCCAACCACACATTCATGAGGTTGATATGCACGAATATGCACTTCACCTAATTCACTATCATGACAACAGATTTGGGCAACATCCTCGATTCCGTTACTACATATACAATGTAATTATGCGTCATCGGAGTAATTCTACAGCCTTTGTTTTTGTCAAAACTAATCTTGAAGATACACTACCTCTGACAATACTTGAACCTTGTTAACCAATTGCAAGACATGCATAATCAGAAAATTGGTGAGTGGGTCGCAAGGTTTGGATCTTGATTACATGGAACATGCTCATATTGGAACAAAAGTAGGGCTGAACTAACTAATACGATCAATCAACAAGGTACATCAACTTTCTTCTTTACCCTTAGTGCAACTAATACAAAATGGCCAAATTTGCATGCTCTGATGCTTGTTGCACGTTCTACCGGTTTAGCTCAAGACTACCAATGCAAAGTTCATAACATCATATCAAATCCACATATTACATCACAATACATGCACAAGAGATTCCTTCAAGAGGTGCTTGAAAAAGGTTTTCATATAACGGATTCTTGGTGCAGGTATTTTACCATCTCTTCATTCCTGTTTTCTCTTTGTATTTTTCACTTCATACATTTTGATTTCTAATATATTCATTTTCCTTTGTTGCAGGTATGAATGGAAACATAGAGGATCGACACACAGTCATGGTTTTATTTGGTTGGCAGATGCACCAAATATGGACACTTTAGATTGGGAGGATATTGTTGCAGTTGAAGCTGCAAAATTTGTTTTTGACACATATGTTATAGCTTGGAATCCTCGTGATACTCACTTGTCAACATCCGGGTTGCACCATTCTACAGAAAATGATCCATGCAGTCTTACATCACCATCCATATTTTCATCAAACTACTCAATTGACTATAAATAATTTGTAAATTTTGTTCAAAGACACACTAGATGCTCAGAATCAAGTTGCCTTCGCAAAAAAGGAACATCTATGAAATGTCGCTATGGTTTTCCATATGAACTGCAAGCTGCTTCTTCATTATTCATTGATGCAAATGGACGTAAAACATACAATCCTGCAAGAAATGATTCTCTTCTCAATATTCAAAACCATATCATGCTTTCAATATGGAGGGCTAATGTTGAGTGCCAACCTGTTCTTGGTAAACACATTGTCCTCAAATACATCTCAAAGTATGTATCAAAAGCAGAGCCAACATTAGAAAGCTACCATGCAATTCTCTCTCACCTTGCACATGCACCACCAAGTGACGGTCCCATTCTTCAGCCAATCAAACAATTGCTTGCCCAAATAGTTGCAGAACGAGACATTAGTGCACAAGAGACATGTCGCATGCTGCAAAAACTCCCACTTGTTCTTTGTAGCCGTCACTTCTTTTCGCTCAATGTGAGTCAAAGTGTCTTTCGACGTGTTTGTAATGGCATTAATAACATCCCTCCAACTCCACCCTTTATATTTGCATACATGCAAAGACCACTAGCTCTTGAACATCTAACCCTACTTGAAGCTGCTTGTTCTTGGTTTTTCTCTATTAATAGGAAAAAAAATCCATGGAAACAAAACTTGCATCACAAAATTGTTAGAGTCTATCCACAATTCTTTTCCATTCCTGCCTTTGACTCTTCATCTTTTGAATCGTTTTGTTGGAGCGAACTTCTTCTATACAAAGCTTTTCGTTCCATCCCTCAGGATATTGGAACAACAACTTCTGAAATTATTTCTCATTGGCAATAGATTAAAGGCACATATACTATCTGGCATGTTGAACGTGCACAAGAAGAACCCTATACACCTTTATTTGATGATTCAAACTCTTATGCTATTAACTTTCCCTTGTCCAATAACATGGATGGATGGGAACTTCTCTCTCAAATGCGACTAGTCAACAACATTCAAATTGATGATATTGAAATGCTTGGACATCATGATTTTGAAAAAAATCACGATTGGACACATAACAATATAACCAACGACTTGCATCATACAACAACATCATTTATTGACCTCAATCGCTTGTCCACGCAGCTACATGAAGACAACCTATCGTTGTCTAATTCACCTGATTCCTTGTCTCCCACACAACGCATTGCCTTTGATGTTGTCATTTCTCATTTTAGAAACACTACATCCGCTCCATCACTGAAAATGGTGATTCAAGGTACTGCAGGAACTGGGAAATCTTACCTGATATCTTGCTTAAAATCTGCACTACAAACTCCATATGAACAAAGTGGTTGCGTACTTCTTCTCCTTGCTCCAACTGGTGTTGTTGCTTTTAATATACATGCATCTACAATACATTCTGCTCTTTGAATACCCATTGGTGAAATGTAACCCTTTGAAGGTCAGTCCCTTTCAAAACTTCAAGAAGAACTCTGACATATTTGCTATATTCTCATAGATGAAATGAGCTTTATCGGACCAAAAATGTTGACTCAAATTGTACAATGCCATTTGGTGGTTGTTCCATAATCCTTGTTGGTGACTTTGGACAATTGCCTCCTGTAAAGGACATCCCGATGTATGCAGGATCATCCGTTGGAACAGCTTTGTGGTGTACATTTGATACTTTTATCACGCTAGAAACAATTTTTCGACAACAAGGAAATAGCCCTTCTTAAACTGCCTTTCAGCAACTCTTGCTAAACCTGCAAAATGGAACACCAACTGTTGAAGACTGGGCACTCCTAATGACAAGAACAAGCTCATGCCTTTCAGATGTGGAGAACTTCTCTTTTCAACAATCTATCCACTTATATCCCACCAATACCTCTGTTGCACTACACAATAAACACATGCTGAAACAACTTAATATGCCAATTGCACATTGCTTCGCAGAACAAAGGAACAAACATGGCCAGGGATCCATTGACGACAAGCAGTTTCCATTAAAGGTCCTTCTTGCTATTGGTCAACAAGTCATGTTAACTGCTAATTTATGGGTTCAAGCAGGACTTGTTAACGGCTCACTTGGAAAAGTCATTGACATTGTCTACAAGTCCAACGAACAACCTCCTAGCTTACCATCTTTTGTTGTTATCGAATTCCTCTATTACAAAGGACCCTTATGGGATGTTTTAAATCCTACTTATGTTCCAATATTTCCTACAACAAGTGGATCCCGTAGGCAACTACCACTTCGTATGGCATGGGGTTTAAAAATTCATAAAGCCTAAGGTATGACCCTACAAAATGTTAAAAAAGATATTGGAAACACTGATAGACAAGGACTCACATTCACTGCAATATCAAGAGTTACATCTCTTTTAAGCCTTCACATTTCTCCAGCTTTCTCTTTTTTCCAAATACTCTCGAATGCAAGATAATCCATTTGTCCAACGTAGGAAACAAGAGGAAAGCTTAATTGCTTCAAAGTCTTTAAAAGAAAATTGTGGTTAAAGCTTCTCATTATTTGCTCTACAAATGTACTATTTTTTTTACCACTTGTTAATCTAAAACATCATTGTAGCTGTGTCGACCTAACTTGTATACTCCATCAACTGCGCTTCGAATAGCTACAGATGCTTAGCATATTTCTCTATTGCACTGTGAAGCTCTACTTCATCTATTTTGTCTTAGTCTATACTCAACTCAACATTTTCTCTGCCTTAAAGATTGTTGATTTCCTATTTCTGATTATTGGTTATCGCAAACTGGAAATTCCAGCTTTTGTTAAGGTTATTTGGGGTATCCGATGTTTTCGATTTTCGATATTTTCGATATCAGAAACCGGATATTCAATTTTTTGTTGAAATTATTTGTTGACTTTCACATTTCCAATTCCCAACATTTCGGATATCGGAAATTCAGAATCCACCAAATTATTTCAACAAAGACGTTAATATGAGGTTTCCGATATCCGAACTATCAAAAATAGCAAATCCAGAATACCCCATATCCATTTCAGTATGTTTTTATCCATCTCTTTTTATTTCTGACTTCATTTTTTTATTGCTTTTATTTCAGTTTGTTTTTATCAATTGATTTATATTACATCAATTATTATGTTTTATATCAATGGATAAAAACAGAGATTGATATATTTCAGTTTGTTTTCATCAACTGATTTATATTATATAAATTATTGTGTTTTATATCAGTGGATAAAAACAAAGATTGATATAAGGAATCAATTGATATAAAACAATAAGAAATCATATAATGTGTTCTACGAAAATAATAAAACTGTAGCTTTCTTCAAATTTTACAAGAAATACGACAATTATTATATATAACGAAATAATTAACGTATAAAATTTTTAGATCAACTCTTATATCCTTAAATGAATTTTAAATAAACAATAACTTTTTATATTCAAATTTCGTTTTTTCAATTTCCGAAAGACAAAATCGAATTTCCGAAATCCAAAAGCGAAAATCGCAAAGTCAAATTTTACTTATGGGTATTTGTCTTATTTGCAATTTCTCATTTCCAATATTTCCCATGTCGGAAACGTGACACTCAAGTTATTGTTCAAATGATTTTTAAATTTTCCATTTGCAAAACACAATAGCCAATTTCCGATTTTCAAACAAAGGTAAGTCAGAAAGGTTCAGTTTCGAAAGGACAATTCTTTTCCGCATTCGCGATTTCCAATTTTCGACATCTCGAATGTCGAACAAAGCAGACACAAGTTTTTTGCTCATATGGTTTGAAATGTTAACATTCCAGTTATTTCTATGTCAAATTTTGTAAGCGAAAATCTTTGCAAAATGTTTGATTTTTCAGTAACATGTTTACAAAATGTTTATGTTGTAATTTTCAAAATCAAAGCATATTTTTCGGAAAAACATCTAAATATGTAAAAACAAATAGTTGGGGGACCATGATAAGAGACCTCTTTTGAATATACCAACGAGTGATTTCTGATATCTCGGATATCGTACAATGCAGACTCAAGTTTTTGTTCAAATGATTTGTTCGGAAACCACAAACTCAAACTTCTGTTAGGGTATTTCCCTTATTTGCGATTTCCTATTCCCGATATCTTGCATATTCGCATGTTGAGAATGGCAAATATATTTGCATAGAATGTTATCTCCTATAAAATTGGCTTTCAATTCCAATCTGCAGAAGCATGGCACTTCTCTTTAATGCCATCATAATGGCGCCCATTTATGCTATAACATCATCATATTAATCGCAGAAGTGACTGTTACCCTCACTTGTTGTCAACCTTAAATTATCTCATAGTGTCAACTTGACATTTGTCACCTCATCGATGCCTTCTTATGATGCTATAAATATTTATAATGCTATGATGCTACAAATTACAAATTAGTTTTTATTCTCCTCCCATTCCTTAATTTCATACAAATAACACTCTCGAACACATAATATCATTTGCACCTCATTCATATATATAAATGTTGTTCTTCCTATTTCTATAAATGTTAATTTGGAAATCTCCGGATTCCAAAATGTCAAATTCTATTCCCATTTTTATTTCACACCACTAAGCTTTATATTCCCATTCTCAAATTTCAGAAACACAATACGCAATATCCGAAAACCGATATCGGAAAATACAAAAGTCAAATTTCTCTTAGGGTATTTCCCTTATTCGATATTTCCTATTCTCGATATTTCGAATATTGGAGAACGAACACTCAACTGTTTTGCTCAAATGATTTGAAATCTTAACATTCGAGTTATTTCTATGTCAAATGATGTAAACAAAAATGTTTACAAAATGTTGCATTCTTCAAAAGCATATTTTTCTTAAAAATATCTAGATATATAATACAAACAAATACCTGGCGGGACCATGATAAGACAACTCTCTTCAATATACCTTCCCGAATTCATTATGGAGAAATTTGAAAATCGTGACGAGTAATGACTTTGAAATCCAATGAGCAGAATGATGAGAATCCTCTTTAATGCCATCATAACGCCACCCATTTCTGCTATAAAGTCATCATATTAATTGCAGAAGTGACTCTTACCCTCACTTCTTGTCAGCCTTAAATTATCTCAGTGTATCAATTCCACATTTGTCACCTCATCGATGCCTTCTTATAATGGTATAAATATTTCCTTGTTCCTTAATGATTAAATATATCAAAAATATTGGTTAATCATTAAATGATCGTGAATATCACACGCTCCAAACACTGAATGTTTGAATTATCTGTAAACTTCATAATTTTCAACACAAATATTTGTTATTACATCTTTAAATAAATATCATATACCCAAATCAAGATATTCACGTATATTAAATCTTTAAAATTTAGGTTTATTGAGAAAAATAAACGAAATAAAACCAAGTTTACAGCCTAAATCTCCGCCATAAGTTCTACGACAATAATAGAAACAGTAAAAATAAAGCGATGAAAAATAACAAAGAGCAAATTTAAAATAGGCATAAACTTAGCAAAGGAATAACTTTTGCGAACATTATACCAACAGTGAAAATAAAACATGAAAATCAATTTCATATATCGAAAAACTCCATTTTACTACAAATAAGACCATATGGTCTTTCGGAACATGCGCATTTTATAATTTGAACATGTACAATATTCGGAATCCTCATTGTAGGAAATCAATAATAAGAACATATGTGACATATCTTAATCAATAACAACAAGCACATATTGAACGTGCACACAAAGAACCCTGTACACCTCTATGCAATGTTCCAATTTCTGATTCCCCAATTCCAATTTGTGACATTTTGGATCTCGAAAGTTTTGTCTTTTCAAATAAACAAAAACCAAATTTCCATAATTTCTGAAATCAAAAGTTACAAAATATTACAGAAAAATGAGATTTCTGATCAACTTAATAAAGTGATGTAACAACCACTCTAATCCGTTAAAAGAAAAAAATTGAACAGTTCAACTGTACCGACCATAAAAACCATACAGAAAATGAACGTTGCTACCTAAGTAAAGGTTATAGAAAATTACAGACATATTCAAATGAGCCACAATAACCCATGTGATATATGGGGGGCTATGTACAAAATTACTATCAACAAATGTTTACGAAGAGACCTTTAAAGCTAAATAAGATAATAAACTTAGAGGTAAACAAAATGAAGCAAAAGTGAAAAAAAAAAAAAAAGAGAAACAAGATCATGAGTTAGCACCACTCGTAGTGACAACCGGATCCTCTGTGTTCTGCGTTTCCTCAGCCATAAGAGAAGTCCCACACACTTCATCGTATAAAAATGGTAGACTACGCTTCAAAGGAAGAACATCCGCTTTCCCTACAGAGGCATCTGTTTTCCCCACATAAGGATTCACTTTTTACACATATGCATCCGCTTTCCCCACAGAAGCATCACCTTCCTGGCCTCCTTTAAAAATATCACTAATTGTAACAGGCGCTGTAGATACATCGAGTATCGTAGGAGCGGGATTGACATTCATTTCTGGAGCCATAGAGACGTTTTCGCTACCTCCATCACCCAGGGAATCAACTCCCAGAGCTAATTTTTTCCACATGTCCATCATATCTCTCTCCATGATAAGCATATCTAACTCTAACATTTTCAACGTAGCCTCTAAAATTGCCAACTTACTATTATTCCATTTCTCTAGCATTTCTTCCATGAGTAACCCCATCATGTTTTTTACGATCCAATAGTGATTTGGGCTTATCCCATCAATATCGCTAGCAATATTCTTGTTTACTAGCCTCCTCTCCCAGTCATCTATTATGGACTTAACTTGTGGAGAAATATCGTTGTTGTAACCATCTACCTTTGTCACTCACGCCCCTCGTTTCCCATGACCAGTACGACGAGACGTGGTACGCTGCTTGGACATAGTATGCTGGTTCATATTCAAAACAAAACAGAACAAATAAAGACATAACAGTTTTGCAACAAAAACACGAAACAACAACAATAAACCAAGACCCAATCACTTAGGCAAGAAATAGTTGAATCGAATCACTACGCTAAAACCAACAGGAGGCCAGTAATGGAGAAAAAACATTGTTGTACGACACCTAGTTACTGACCAAGCAAAATTGTACTGTAACGACATAACAAAATTACCGATGCGTGAAATCATCCCTTAAATCGATAGCTACAGTGTCCTCCATTGAAGCTAATATGTGCTCAAAAAGCTTCGTCGACAGCAACAATTTAATGCCATCTCAAACAAAATGGAAGTAGAGACATCAATACCAAATCAACTTTAATCCCAGCATTAAAACTCAACTCCTTAAGAGCTTGGCCAGCCTGCACAAAAAGACCCTCTTCATTAATGTGTAATGAGTGCAGGATACATGACAAAAACAAGTACAACGTCAATCTGCGATAATTAAATTATAAATTTTAATTTACTATAGAAATTAAAATTTATAACTAAATACAAATTTATAATTATTTCAAATATTATATTTTAAATCACTTTTTAAGTCATTTCTGCAAATAAAATTAAATCATATAATTTTGAAACTCGATAACAAATTTCCGAAATCGGATATCAAGAACCGAAAATTTTAGTTTTTCTTAAAGTTATTATGGCTATCGAACATTTGCGATTCACGATATTTAAATCCAAAATATCAAAAATCCAATAAATCATTAACATTACAATTAAAAAAACCGACCTTTCCACTTTCGAATATCCAAAATCGAAAATCGCAAATCACAAATCTAGGAAATTATTTCAACAAAAATTGTACAATATCAAAATAACCTTAACAAAATTGAATTTTCCAATTTCCGATACCAAGAAATCGGATATCCGAAATGTCGAAAATAGAAAATCACCAAATAATTTGCGATTGTTTGCTTTTTTTGCGAAAATAATATAAACAGTGAAAATAAAGTGTGAAATAGGAAATAGGAACACCGACATGTTCCTATTTGAACACATAAAATTTTGTCATATTTCAAGAATCGAAAATCACGAACACAACAAATGGTCCAATTTTAGATTTCGCAAGCTAAGTGTATTTCATTAACATATTCCGAAACAAGTTGCAAAGTTAAAATTACTTTCAACAAACATGCAAATCAAAATTAACATATTCCCAATCAATGTACAAACATGCAAATCAAATTCACTTATTTCAACTTAATTTATATCAACTTAGCATGTAAGTGTTGAACATATACAAATTGCAAAAAAAAATGTTTCTTGAACTTACACAATAAGTCCAAATTCACACAAAAATGTGCAATTACACAAATAAATAGTTTCTAGCTTTGATCAAGGGAAGAACACCATTTGGAAAATATATCCAGAATGTCATTAACTTCTTGAAAATGGGCATTCCTCAACTGAATATCGTTCTTGCAAATTTGGGACAAAATTTCCACCCTTGTCATTTTTTTCCATTCTTTGATGAACAGTTTTATCCGAGCTATCAAGGCATAGAGAACTTCTATCCATTTCTCCATCTCTTGCACCGTTAACTGACTAATTTGTTGAATCAACTCTTTGGTATGATTAAACTGCTGTTCCACTTCTTCCAAATGAACTTTAGGACAAACTTCCTCATTGAGAGCTTCCAAAACAGGTAAACTCAAATAAGTTAGCAAATTGTTTGAAGCACACCACATGTTTTTACAAACCTTTTCCCCTACATTGACTACAACTTCAACTGAATAGCACATAACCTCCCATGTCTCAATGCAAATTTCAGTTTTCTTGAGCTCTAACTTGTCTAAAATTCGGAAGCCATCAAGTTTTTCCTTAATATGCTTTTTCCAACCTCTTACTTGCTCTAAAGCAGTGCATGCTACTCTCATATGATGATGGTGATCCTCAAGAGTTTTAGAATGCTTGATAGACTACTCGTCAAAATTATACAAATATATCACATTCTGTCGAAATTCTTCCTGTATTTTACAAAGTACACGTTTAAAATCCTCAGGTCTCACATCGACAAAAGAACAACCTTTTGAGGCCAAATGGACATGTTTCAATTCTTGATCGACAAGAACGATTTGTTCTGCTTATTGTCGATTAACAACCTCTACAATTTGAAGCTGATGCTTCTCTTCTTCAGCTTTATTTTTCCATCTCTCTATTTTCTCTTCATGTTCTTGTTTCAACTGCCCAATCTGTTGTTCATGCCTCTGTTGTATTTCTGCTAACTCGTGTTTCACCTTCTGCAATTCTTTCTATTTTTCACCAAGAGCCAAACTTAATTGTGAAACACATTGAAAATTAGCTCCAGCAAAAACTTCCATGACAGCTGCTATGTCCACTACCCCTTGTTACATATCACTTTCGTCTGCCTTCCATATGACCTCACCAATAGCAGGCACATTTATGCCTGAACTTTCTCTGGCTCTCTTGGCTCCCCTTTTAACCACAGCTTTATATTTTTTACTCCAATAATATTTGCCAAAGGATACAACTGCATCTTCTCCAAAATTTGCGATAACTTCAGAAGATGAAATGATTTGCTGGTGGATGCTAACCAAAGTATCACTTTGCGTTTGATTTAAAGGAATATCTATGCTAACAAGGACAGTATTCATACGACAAGAAATAGAGGTAAAAGCGAGTGATGTAAAAGAATCAAATATAGAAAAATCCTTCTTTTTAGGAAGAGTCATATAGATAGAAGGAATGTCATCCTGGCTTGTAGTGAAAAGCTGAGCTGATGAAAAAGAAGAAGCAGAACTATGAATAGGTGAGTCAACTGAACTGGTGAACATGCTAATAGTAGCTGCCATTATTGATGACAAATTTACCTTGGAAAAACAATGTTGGAAAGATGATGTACCTAACATACTAGAAAACCTTTGGATATTGGGGATAGATGACACAACGGTAGTCATAACAGCCTCAACGTCTTCTTCCACGTTCATGGCTCTCAATCTAAGCTGATGATAAACAAATTACATTTTGCACAGAAGATTCTTTTACAGTTGTATATGATATCAAACATTCTTGAACAAGCCTCTCCTCTTTCTTGCGAATTGTGATCGAAGAAATCAACTTTTCTTTTGTCCATGCTTCTGGTAGTTGAGCCTGTTCGGAATCTGCTACAGTCTTTAGCCTTTTAGGATTTACTTCAGTTAACTCTGTCTCAGATTGCAGTTGACTTTTTCAAAATTTCTTTTGAGTTTTGCCCCTTTCTACGACATATCTTCGATTGTTGTAAGAGAGGGGCTCAATGGGACTTCAAGAACACATTTCCCCTTATTCTCAAATTGAGCACCAACAGTAGCAGTAGACCTTGTTGCATGTTATACCGCTTCTTCTTCTCTCTTCTCCTTCTCAAATAGGTACAGTTCCGACCCCAGTTTTTCAAAATTTCTTTTGAGTTCAACCCCTTTCTCCATCGTATCTTCCATTCGGCAAAGAGAGGGTATACATGGGCCTTGATAGACACCTTTGCCCTTTTCCTTATATTGAGCAACAACAACAACAACAGAACTTGCTACATATTCTCTCGCTTCTTGTTCTGTCTTCTCCTTGTCAAGATCTTGTTTTAGTTCCAATTTATTTGCTCTTTCTAGCAGAATTCTTCTCTTAAGATCCTTTTTCATACACGTACTGATGCGATTTTGTCTCTGGATCACTGATTTTATGAATCACCTCCTGAAAAATGGAAGCTCCTCGCATCATGGAATCATCGATCTCATTTTCATGAACATATTGAACAGATCCAGCTCCTCAGGATCTGCTTTTGAAACCGCTGACTCAGACTGTAAAACTGTAAATTTCTAGAAAAATACCCCGTGAAGATATTTTAAATTCTCTCAACCTGTGATACCTGTGTAAAATATGAAGGAGTTTTTGTAGATAGACATGTTGTGAAGAAAAAACCTCTCTCAGTTTCTTGAAATTCAACTCCATTTGGCGGAAAACATTCTTTGAATGTGATGTCTGAAACGGTCCTTTGGAAACCCTAAAACATAGCCTGTAAAAAGCACTTTGTTTCTCCTAACCCATAAGACCTGGGTAAAAACTGAGAGAGGTTATTGAACATGATCTTGGTCTTAAGAGAAACCTCATTCAGTTTTGGAAAATTCTTTTTGGTTCGCCAGAAACAATTGATTGAAATAACTGACTAAAACAGTCCTTTAGAAATCTGGAAATTTGCTCTCTGAAGATGACTTTGGTTCTCTCAATCCACAGCACCTGGGTAAAAACTGAGATAGGTTATTGGAGATAAGTATGGCATAAAGACAAACCTCTCTCAGTTTCTCAAAATACATCTCAGTTTGGCAGAAACAAATGACTTAATATAATGACCAAACAACCATTTTCGTAAAAAACACAACCATGCTCTACTGCTTTAATTCAGATACTGTGTTTGTGTGGATGTTCTTGATGCTGAATCCTTCATTTGTAGATTTAACTTTCTGGAATTTCTGCACCATTCTAGACTGTAGTGTAAGCTTCACTGGCTCAACCACTTATAGTATAAAATTCCTTTCCCAGCTATATCGTGGCCATTGAAATATGCGGGCTTTTAAATGATTTCGCAAATTGAAAAAGTTCATTATCTCGTGCAAGTTCATAGTGTGAAATGATCGTACACCGTGTATTTTCTTCACCTTCAAATCTGACCGTCAAAACTTATCTACCATTTAACATCATTTCACAAATTGAAAAATTCAATTGCTCCATGCAATTTCACAATGCGAAATTTCTTTTGGCCGTTGGATGTGATGTGCTTTAATCTGGATCGTTGATCAATGTTTAGTTTTGCTACAAAAGTGACGGGTTGGTGTGCAGGCCCAATTTGACTTTATAAAAATAAACCCTTGCCTCCTTAATAAGAGAATATAAATCGTGGTTCTTGGAGATGGTATTTTAGGCCAACACTTTTCGTTTTATAAAGAATTTTGTTTAATATTCTTATAAAAACAAATTTTGTTTTTATAAAAATATAAAATATTTCTTTTATAACTTAAACTTGTAAGCCACCATTATAAAACTTTGATTTATATATAATTCTCTTCCTTTTACCCAAAGCTTCTAACATTTTGCTCGCGCCACCTCGGAATTTTTATAAATTGTTCTAATGAGGAATGTTTGAAAACCATTTGATTCTCAAGAGAAACCTAGAATTTTCAAACAATGAGGCTTACTGCGGAAAAACTAAAATGGTGCTAACACACTGGTTTGAGAAGAGATATGTGGATAGAAAAGGATTCCAAGTAGGAGACTTAATCTTAAAATGGGACAAATCCCATGAACCCAAGGGTTTTAAATTTTGTTGAAAGCTTAAGTGAGTACTTACTTTTCTAAGTTCCTTTCTTAGAGAGATATTTTTAGTCTCCCACTTCTTACACGTTTCTTCTTTATATTTTATCTTCCCTGCCTTATTTCTTTCTGCTATCCTGGATTCTTCTACTTGTTCTCCATACTTCAGTAGTTGCTCCTTTAATTTCTTATTCTTCTTTCTTGATTTGTTTAGTTCTTCTAGGGCACGACGTATAAGCTCTCCCTCAAAATATATTTCAACTAATTCTTCTTCTTCTGATTCTTCATTCTCCAGATCATCTTAAATTTCTATGAACAACATTTCTTTTGGATCATCCTCACTCTCATCTTCGTCAGATGAGTCATTGTCCTCTGGCATGGAGTATAGACTCTTTTTTTTGTTTAAAAAATTTCTTCTTATTTTTAGACTTGCTTCCTTTGTGCATTCTCTTTCTTTTCTTATGGCCAGAATATTCCTCATAATCACTATCTACACTTTCCTTGCAAGGACATTTAGAGGCAAAGTGACCTATTTTACCACATTCAAAACACTTGAAATGTAACGTACATTTGTATTTGCCACGACCCTTCTTGAATTTATTTACAAAGTTTGCATCTTCATCGTCTGATTCATCAAAGGAAGTATTACTTTTCTCATGCTTGTTTATCGTTGTCTTTTTAGAGGCTTTAAAGGCTACATCCTTTCTAGAAGGATTCTCTTTTTCAATTCTCATTTCATATGCAGTAAAAATCCCATGGTATTCATCCATTGTTAATTTATCTAAGTGATCTCTTTTGTCTTCTATAAACGATACGTTGGGATCAAAATTTGTTGGGAAGGATCTCATTACCTTTTGTACGACTGGTTCTTAAAAAAACTATGCTCAAAGACCTTTGATATCATTGACAAACTCGTCCACACGAAAAAAATATGATGCAATGTTTTCTTCTCCCCTCATCTTTAGAGATCCAAACTATCCTGAATAGGTTTGTAGCTTCACATTATTAAACTTCTCATATCCTTCATAGATGTTTTTAATCTTATCCCACATTTCTTTAGCTAATGTACACTTCATAAACTTGGTGAGCTCTGAGTTTTCCAAACCACATAGTATTGCATTCCTAGCCCTTACATTGCATTCATATAGCCTTTTGTCAGTTGCCTCAGTTGTAGGGTCTTGGGAACTTTATAACCATTCTAAACAGATTGCTAAACATCAGATCCAAGATACTGCAAGTACACTTCCATTCTTATGCTTTAGAAGGTGTAATTTGATCCATCAAACTTTGGTTCTCTGTTTGTGTAGAGTCCTTCCCATCTCTCCATATATGCATAGTAATCTACCTTATGGTTGTTAGGTTGTTCTTGAAGGACCATTTGATACCAATTGTTGGAATTATTGATGATACTAAGAGGAGGGGACTCTTATAGCCCAAAATGGCACTTTTCTGTCCGTGACGACACTTCATGAAAGTTACTTGTCAGTCACCCAAAGGACGTATGTGGATAGAAGGGATATATCACGAGTTTTGTAACGCTGTTTAAATTATTTTCTAAACCATTGGAAAGGTATCGGACTATGGAACAACTTTGCAGAAGAAACCAACTCCTGAAAATTCTTGGAAATACCCTGGAAAAATGCCTCTTTTACCCATTCGCGAGTTGTCGGTGGGAAGCCCGCGAATTTCAACTTTGTATTCGCAGGTTGTTAGTGGGAAACCATAATATATGTGAGTTGTCAGAATAAAACCCATGAATATTCCTATAAGTGGTAAAAAAAATTAAAATTCTGGAAATTTGGTGGTTTGGGTAGTTTTGGAACTGCTCCTTCGACTGTAACACATCCATCCTCAACCCTAACTCTTCACAATACTATGTAAGAGAGGGAGAGGGGTCCATGAAATGGGGACTTAGCCTTTGTTATTGTTATGCTGGTGAAATTGGGACTCTCATCCCCCTACCTTTTCCTTATTTGTCATCTCCCTTTGTTGGAAATCTTGGAGGCTGAGAATCTTGGAGGAGAGAAGTAGGAGATCCAAATCGAAGGTTTCACAAGGTGCCTTGTATAAGGATAAGGTATATCTTGTACTTCTTCCATTAATTAATAAAGATTTGATGTTCTTCCCTTTCCAAATCATTGTATGACATATATTGCATCTCTGTTTATCATCACATGTTAATGTTTATCAGATTAGGGTTTCATTTTATCTTGATTATCATTGTCTTATATGTGGTCAAGTTGGTTTGAGGAAGGTTTGAAGTTGTTTTGAAGGTCTCTTAGATTGGAGAGAAAAAGGAGAGCTAAAGAGAAAGATTGGATCAACCTTTAGTTTGTAAGGTATGAACCCTTCTAACCCTTGAAACCTTATTTAATTTATGCTTGCAAAGAATTCTATAGCAATCTGTATACCCCTATTACATTGGTGGCCTCAACCCCAACCGTAGGAACAATTTCATTAACAATAGAACTAGTGAATCCACTGGGGAAGACTTGTCTATTTGGGGTCTCCTTGTCTTGCTTTTCCAGTGTAATTGAGGTTTTGATTCCTTCTTGCAGGTCAAGAGTCTTTCTTAAGTCTTTCTGGACACCTTCCTTGCCATTTCTAAGGTTGTTTTTTATCTTTTGTGGGACTTCCACCACTCATACGCGACTGTTGCACTGCACGGTAGCATATTCCTGATCCATTCATGAATTTACAGTAGGAAACCTGCATGTCATATGAGAATTTGCTTAAGGAAACCTACGTGTTCCCTTTTTCAATTATTTTTTACCTTTTTAGGCATGTTTGGGGTGGTTTGGTGCTATTTCTAGGGTCTTCCTAGGTCCCTTTCGTGTGTAAGAACACTGGGAAGTGGTGTCTCTCTTTGAATGTTCTCTTAACCTGATTTGTAAGCCTTTCTAGTTTGTTTTGGGCTTGTCTTTTGCTCTTCCCCCACCTCCTTTCTTGGCATGATCTTGTTGTGCAAGGTGTCGATCAACCTCTATTAGCAGGTTTAGACTGAACCTAGTACCTTTCTAATCCTTGTCTTGTTCAGCCTTGCTGATTAACTTCTTCATTCCAAAGTGGTTGTCTTGTTCCCTTATGCAAGTATCCTTCCCAAGAGAGGTCTAGTTAGACTTTGGGGCAACTTAGGGTATGTTTGGTGGTCGTAGAGAAGAAGTCCTTTTGTTTTGTTTACATTATCTGCATGGACTTATTTGTAGGTTGTTTTTTTTCACATTTATAAAGAAAAAGTAAGAAAAAAGAACAAGTGTTTTCTTTATATGCATTTAGGCTAGGTTTTAGTCTTAGGTGCATTGCATATCTCTGTTTTTTGAAAATACAAAAATAGATCTTTCTTTTGTGGCCTCCATTTTGAGTTTTGAAAAGCAAAAGAGAAGTAAAAGCTTGCATTTTGAATCTCTTTCACATTAGTCATGTTGTTTCTAATTTCAAGTCAAAACATCAATAGTTTCATTGCCTCTACCTTTTGAGTAATCAACAACCCTTAAAAAGAACATTAATATTTAAAATATATTAGTAACGTTTTTTTCTAGGGATGACACACACTACTCTACACTAGTGTTTTGGGTTAGGATTATCTTTAAATACCCAAAACTTTAAGCTCAAACATAGTGTCTTTTCGTTGAGGAAATACAATTTCACAAAGAAGGAAACCAGAAAGCTCCTCTAACACAGGAGTCAAGCATGAGGTCGTGTGATACTGAGTTGTGGAGATACCCCTCCTATACTTAGTTAAGCATACACTAGAGTTGATGCACCTCTGGGGATTCACTTAATACCTATTTCCAGCCCTGTGTGGTGCCTGTTACTGTTTGATTTTTGGGCTTAGCTACCCTTCCCATGCGCATCGGCTGGACTGACGACTATTTTGTTGAACCTTCCTTGTGATTTTGGTAGCGTTAACATCTTGACCTCTAGGACTCTACACGAGTGACAGTGGAAGGCTATTTCCATTATACCCAAGGCATACATGGGAGGAAACCCCGTGTCGCTCTTTAGAAAAGCGGCTTGTGATTCAAACACTTACCCCAAAGTGATTGGATCGGGACCCCGAGTAACTATCCTTCTCCCTTCACTAGTTTGTTTTTGGCCCTTATCATCCCAGACTCTCCTTTGGAAGGTATATTTATGTTCCTGGT
This sequence comes from Pseudotsuga menziesii, assembly GCA_001517045.1. Taxonomy (NCBI): domain Eukaryota; kingdom Viridiplantae; phylum Streptophyta; class Pinopsida; order Pinales; family Pinaceae; genus Pseudotsuga; species Pseudotsuga menziesii. Next base: position 82,263 of record LPNX010480762.1, read on the forward strand.
ATGGATGCTTAGGATTTTCTTCTAGTGGTGTGCTCTATGTGTTGTTGGTTTCCAATCGACCTCATATTTTGATTTCTTGTTGAGTAAAAAACTATGGCTAGTACCCCAATGGACACCAACCAAGAGACCCCCATGCAAGGGGCTTTTTGTGATTTTCCTTCCACTAGGAATGTTGATGTTCCCTTGATGGCCACTTAGAATCTTCTTGGATTCACCCTTGGGCTACTGGTTTGGTTATTTTCCACTCTGAATGTCATGAATGATCTTGATGCTTCTCAAGCAAGCACCTTATATCAAGGGCATCAAAACAATGTTTGCCCTTCACCTGTAGAATCATCTCCACCTCCTCCTACCTCATGTGGTGAATTTTTTATACTCGTAACTTGTAGTCTAAAATGAATAGAAGGAGGAAGAATAGAAAGAATACACGAAAGAAAGGGGCCAAGTACCCAGCCTATGGAAGTCATGCTGGGGGAGCTTAATAAATCTCTACAAGTAATGTTGGACCCAACCACCTAGCCTTTAGAAGTCATGCTGGGGGCACTCAATCAACCTCTGGAAGTCATGTTGACCTTAACCATCTAGCCTCTGGAAGTCATGCTGGGGGAAACCACCAAGCCTCTAGAGTTCATGTTGGGGGGAAACATACAGGCAATACAAGTCATGTTGACACCGTTGAGAAAACCAACCATTCAAAGTGCAAGCCTAAGTTCCCTTGTAAGCTTTGCAAGGGAGACCACCTTACCCATCAATGCCCCGCTATTGCAGAGGTACGATGAGTGTGGTCTGAGTCTCAAGGATATCCTGCTCATGAACAACTTGTGATTTCCCAACAACCTATTCAACCTTATGTTGATCAAGTGATTGAACCAATGCGATCTTTGGTCAATACCGCTCTTCCTTCGAAGAGCGACCTTCATCAAGTGGTTGAACCAATTTAGTATTTGGTCAATCCCACTCTTCATTTGGAGAGTGATCTGCATCAAGTGGTTGAATCAATGCAATCTTCGATCAATCCCACTCTTCCTTTGGAGAGTGAGTTGTCTGCTAGTCATGCTTTCTTCACTGTCAGTTCATAACTTTATGGACAAGGGGGAACTGACTTCGCTTCAAATGAACCCCCATCGATCCTTAGATTGCTTCCTTTGATTGGGATAGTCTAGTTGAGCCACCCCTTCCTTTGCGTGCACCTTTTCAGATAAAGGTCCAAGTTGAAAACTACACGATTGCTTGTTGTATTGTAGATGAAGGAGCTTATGTTAGTATTTTATCCGCACATGCTTGGAGAGGTATGGGATCTCACTGCCTCATGCGGTTGTTGATTAGCTACTGGATTTTGATAGAATAACTAGTCAAACTTTGGGAATTCTTACTCAAACACCTATTACTTTGGGTGAAAAGACCGTCTTAGTTGATTTTATGGTTATAGAGGACCCCTTGGACTTTAATATGCTCTGCGGGCATGATTATGTATATGCTATAAAAGCTGTGGTGTGTAGACTCTTTTGTGTGATGTATTTTGCTCACAACGAAAGTATTGTCACTATTGATTAACTGGAATTCATTGGTCCCCCTCCTGACCCGACTATAGACCAATTCTATCCTTTGTTAATTCCCAATGTTACGGTAGACACTACCCCACCACGGGTGAATTATGTGGCCTCATATCCCTTGTGTCCAATTGCTACTGAGAAGAACCTTATGGATTCATGCTTATCTGCTCGGTACTTGGTCCCAACAGATGACCAGGTGATCTATCCAATGGGAATTTTGGAGCTCGCTCTCCACCCTATTGATCCAACTGAATGTTTAAACATGTATTCCATCTAGGATGGTCTACTTCATTCTGATTAAGTCTTCCTAGAGTCTATGATATAGTCTCACTTTCTTTTGGATGTCGACTCAGTTGTGATTAAATCCAACCCTGACTTGCTTATTGAGTCCGATCCTTCCGATGATGGACCCTCAAGCTTTGACACTATTGAGTTTTTGGACTTTTCCATAGAGCAGCAAGTCGGTGATCCTGATGAGTTCCACTCTTCTTACAGAATTTCCGACTCCTTTGATGTTAAGTTTGTCCCTGCACACTTAATTACATGTGTCAACTTTAGCTATCCTCTTGAGGTTGATCTTATTGATTATAAATCATCGGGCCTTCGCACTATAGATTCTTCCTTGGTTAACTCTACCTTGATTATGCCCCTTGTTGAAGATGGAAAAGTTGCAAATGTTTCTGCCAAAGTGACCTGTTTCAGATCTCTTCTTCTAAATATGATTTTGATACTGTTGTTTCTTGGAGACAGGATTCTTAGTTTGATTCCCCACCGCTTACTAGTCTCTCCTTTTTGTTCAAGTTGTAACCGCATTCTCCTACACCCTTCCTGCACTTATGAGATCGATGTTGGTTTCCATGATTTTATCTCATTGTATAATCCCTCATCTATGCTCTCATCATCACTCAACCTTGTATCATTCTGCCATTGTTACTTGACACATTTTACCTAGAAGAGACACTCCCAAAATGCCCTTATCTTGCTCGTGTCTCTTGCATAATAAGCTTAGGCTTGTTCCTTATGCTTGGAACTAGTTTTGCATTCCCCTGAAACTCGGCTCCTTTCATTTAAAACATTCTTCTAGCTTTCCTTTGAGCTCGTTGAAAACAGTAAGGAGTCCGCTAGTTGACTTTCTCGAGTTCATTAAAATTTTACGGGAAAGATATATGGAGTTATCTTCAATCCCTGGTCTGACTCCTTAAATATGACTAGATAGTTGAGTTACTTGTTCTTTTAGAATCGTTAAAGGAAATGAAGGATCATTAACATTGGTATAAGTTTAAACCTTTCCGGACCATGTGGATTACTTACGAAAAATCAATACTCTATTTCACTGTGGCTAGAAGAGTATTTACAGGTATAGGTTTATCTGTTTTTCGGGCTTGGAGGACTAAATTTACAAAAAAGGAACCTATTTGAGATCACTTTTTCTTTTTTGTGCTATGGATTAAACCATGAAAAATATTACGAGCGTTCTTTATGTCATTGTCATGCTCGCTAAAACCTAAGTACAAAGCATCGAGTTTATTGTTGGCTGCCCCATACTTGTAAATAAATGGAACATCTTGAGTGATATTGCCTTCCTTCACACTCGTTAAGCTAAGGATATATTATGGATTTTGAAGGAGCGTCCATTTGGTGATAGTTTACCCCCTTTTAAGACCTTGCTGACTAAATACGAAAAACGTATGCCTTAGTTCCTCAGAGGCTAAGAGAGTTCCCCTCTGGATTTATTTATACTTTTTCAGACTCAGGAGACTAAATTTACAAAAAGTACCCCCTAGAGTCTTCTTTGGCGTTTTTAGACTCTAAATATGTGAAAACATTTTTGAGCATCCACTAATTTGGGCTCATAAAATCCATGGATCAGTACTTTATCAAGCATTCTTCTATCTCTTCTTCGAGCTTGCCAACAATGAAAAAGGTCTCGAGCTTGCTTTCTTGGACTCGTTAAACCTTTACAAGAAAGAAGGAAAGGGAAGTTCATTCAAATGTCTTTTTATCATGGCAACAAGTATTGTTTCCTTGAACAAAGAACTAGCTTGAGTCTATCAACAGTTGGGTTCTAGTTTTTGGCCTTAGGATTAAGCATAATCTCAGAGTTCTCACTCCTCCAGTCGGTTATTTTTCCAATTATATGGAGGATTTGCCAATGTATCCTACATTTCATATTTGTATCGTTGGTCCCTTTGTGTCAAAAAGCTTCCTAAGTCACTATTATGTCATGCTCACTGTTCAAGGATAAAAATTGTGTCGACCTTTCTACAGCTGCCTTGACTTTTCGTGTCATCCAGTCCATGGTATCAGTTCATTACATCAAGTCTTCAGTGGTCCTTGTTGCAAAAATTTGTCCCAGTTCCAAATCAAATCAATCTTTTATTTTCCTCGTGTTGGATGATGGAGGATGCCTTAATGGCTTCCTTTGAAGGGATCTCTTCCTATCGCCTTCAACACATCTTGCTCTAGGAATGAGATTTATAGTTTATGACAATACCTTGGGGATTGCATTCATTATTAGAAATTTCCCTCGCTATTGGGTAGCAAGAATACCTTAATGTCTCCTACTCGATGGATTCTTCAGGTGTTTGACTTCCAGACCACTTATTCACACTTGTTAGAATGTACTGGTACCTTGGGGACTATTTTCATTACTGGTGGTTTCCCTCGCATTTGTTAATAGTTCTCATCAATGACTGGTAATCAAATGATTTCCTCCATGTTTGACGTCATATAATTTATTCACATGGTTAGGATTCGTACCCTTGGGAAGTTTTGATTGAAGACATTGGGCTCACAATAGCATTGTCATCTCTTGCTATTGCCCGAGTTGTGCAAGACATTGTCACACTTCACATGTTATTTGTTGAGACATAGATCCACCTTGTATTTTTGTGGCTATGATCGATTATTTGAGGATGAATCCACGTTGTCCATTTGTGGCCATGAATCCTGCTATATGTTTCACATCCCACTTTTTGCATATTGTGTGGCCATGATAGTTACATCAGTTATACACATGTTGGATATTCCTTGTATCTCTCTTTCAGGTATGTTTATTCGAGCCTATGATCTTGGATTCTCTAGTCTCTCCGAATCCATGACTCAACCTATCCCTATTTATAATGTATTTCGGTTATCATCTTACCCTCTAATATGGGGCATTTGTTATAGCTCAAAATGGAATTTCTCTGTCTGTGACGACATTTACATGTTTGGTCGCATGACGACACTTCATGAAAGTTACTTGTAAGTCACCCAAATGAAACCTATGGATGGAAGGGCCTTATCAGTATTTTTGTAACTCCATTTAACCTCTTTTCTAGACCATTGGAAAGGTATCGGACTAAGAAACAACTTTGCAGAAGAAACCAACTCCTGAAATTGCTTGGAAACACCTTGAAAATTTCCTTTTTTGACCCATTTGTGAGTTGTTAGTGGGAAACCCACAAATTTCAACTTTGTATTTGCGGGTTGTTAGTGGGAAACCTGCATATACGTGAGTTGTCAGAAGAAAACCCACGAATATTCCTGTAAGTGGTAAAAAAATATAAAATTCTTGAAATTTGGGTGGTTTGGGTAGTTTTGGAACTGCTCCTTTGGTTGTAACTGATCCATCCTCAACCCTAACTCTTCAGAATACTATATAGGAGAGGGAGAGGGGTCCATGAAAGGATACTTAGCCTTTGTTATTGTTATGTTGGTGAAATTGGTACTCTCATCCCCCTAACTTTGTCCTAGTTGTCATCTCCCTTTGTTGCAGAGCTTGGAGGCTAAGAATCTTGGAGGAGAGAAGCTGAAGATCCAGATCGAAGGTTTCACAAGGTTCCTTGCATGAGGAGAAGGTATATCTTGTAATTCTTATATTAATTAATAAATATTTGATGTTATTCCATTTCCAAATCATTGTATGACAGACGTTACATCTCTGTTTATGATCACATGTTAATGTTTATCAAATTAGGGTTTCATTTTATCTTGATTATCATTGTCTTATATGTGGTCAATTTGGTTTGAGGAAGGTTTGAAGTTGTTTTGCAGGTCTCTTGGATTGGAGAGAGAAAGGAGGGATAAAGAGAAAGCTTGGATCAACCTTCAGTTTGTAAGGTATGAACCCTTCTAACCCTTGAAACCTTGTTTAATTTATGCTTGCAAATATTTCTATATCGGTCCTGCCAGTTTTGATGTTTCTCACAAATCCGGATTGTTTATATGTGAACAAAACTTGTCTCTACTTCGTGCGATTTATTTTGAAAACCACGATTTGCTTCCAACCGGAACATCTTGCTAAGGTAGCCATTGTAGTTCATCTTGGTTTGAGGGAGGACGCCATGAAAACGTGACGCGGTGAGGGGTAAGTTGTACATGCATTTATTTCATCTTGCAATTCTTGTGAGATCCATGTTTTTTCTTGTGATTTATCAAGAATTTTTATTTTATTTTATTTTGCATCTTTGTAATTTTATTTCTCAAAAGAGTAAAAAATTACATTTGTAGAAATATGTCAGGCGTATAATGTTATGGCCCTGCATGTCTAGAAGATGGACCTGTTATCCTACACAAAAGTAATCACTTGTCATTACATTGATGACTTTGAAAGTTCAAAATACATTCATGGGCATCCCTTGTTGTTGCATTTGTGTAAGCCATAACCTTCATGAGCATACAAGGGATAACCACTGGTGGTTATTTTAATTTAAATGAAGTCGTTGGGACTTTACTGGAGACGACCACTACCATAATTAAAAAATGAAAAAGCTACTTTCAGTGGAATATTAAATCACAAATACATACCATACTAGCCCTAATTATTTATCTATGAGGTTTTGTGTGTTCTAAGTGTTGATAATTGCTCTTAGAGTCACAGGTTTGATTCCTATTAAAGAACCGTTGTCACACGTAAATATGGCCCTATTATCCTAGAAAAAATTAATGGATCATTGTGTCTTGTGGATGACCTTTTGTCACAGTTCCTGTATACATAAATAACCTTTGATAATATTGGTTTGTATCCCATTATTAACTTGAAATACTATGTAACCTCGTTTCATCCTTTTTTTAATACAAAATTTCTCAACCGTTTCTATAAAAAAAAAACTTGAAATAATATGCATATGATAGATGTAAGACAACGCCTCCCCCACACATTGATTGTTCATGTTGGCATGCCCCATCGAAGAAATCCCACATGATATATTTATTGAATGCTAGTTTTTTTTATCATGCAGTCATCTTTGATTATTTTACATGCTGGTTTTATATTCAATATGTTAGTTTTGCTTAATTTTGAAATGGTAAGGATGTGCTCAGACATGGTGTTTTGTTTTGTTTTGTTGTTTATTTGTGAATCTGAATGTTCAAGTATAACATCTTTTTTTTTTAATTCAATATATTTTTAATGATTATTGTGCTTTCATTATTCTCTAATACTTGTATAACTTACTTTGTTCAATTGTTGCACTCCATATTTACAGGTAGAAAAAAGGTGTCAAAGAATGAAAAACAAATCAATTTTACATAGGGTATCTAAAACCACAGAGGCAAGGCGCAATGCCAAAGAAATTGGCAATAATAGATGTGACCCAATTTTAGGTAAACATTTAAAAAACAAAGTGTTTAAGAAAAAAAATATCAGTATACAATTGTGTGCAAATCTTTATTAACATATTTACCATAGGAGATAAAACGTGGAAAATAATCCCACAAAGGATAACATCACATTCCACTATGCCTCAACTTTGTTAATCTAGTTACCATATTAGTGACAACAATGTTGATGAACATAGTATTGAGAAAAAGGTAGAAGAAAAAATGCAAGGTATGACACTTCACAACTTTATATTTTCTGCAAAAGTAAGCTTCAAAAATTTATATTAAGGAATCAATATTGTCATTGTCTAAATTGGTATGGTTTATTTTTCCAAAAAAATGTTCAGCAGGAACTATCAGTACAACAAGAGCATGGTTTGGAAGGGGCGGGTACATCTAACCAAACTGCTATTGAAACAAACTCCAAAAGAAAGGGTAGAGGACCAACAAAATGTCTTTTTAGAAATACTTCAGAGGGTACCGCATTACCAAAAATTCAAATTAATGAGAGGGGAAAACCTATTGGTCCATGGTCAGAGAGATTTACCTCCTATACAACTAGCATTGCAAGAGAAATTCTAGTCATTAAGTTTATGGATTGGAAACAAATGCCTAAAGCATTGAAGAAAGACACATGAAATGCAATCAATGTGAGCATCAACCAAATAATGATTGGATTTTGATTTTTAATTTTGTTGATGCATGTTCACCATGTGTGTGGTAAATTTGGTTTGAAATAAAAATTTGTGTCTAACAATGAACTATTTATCTATTGCGGAGCGACTTCCAAGTAGATCATTGAACAAAAAAGTGGTGTAATACAATAATATCTCAATGCCTCTGAAATTATAGATATCGTTTGTATACAAAATACTATTTGAAATAACAAACAAACGAGGAGAGGACGACAAATGTTCCAATTGGAGTAAATGAAATGGATTGGATTGAATTTGTTAGAATATGATATGACCCTAAATTCAAGGAAAAATTAAAGAGGAATATGCATGTTATAATCAAATGACATGTGCTTTTAAATACTTGGTTATGCAATTAAATTTAATCTAAACATCGACATTATTTATTGAGTTGGAGGAGAAGGCAAACATAAATAAGGAAAAATGGACAATAGAATGGGACACCCACACTTATGGTCGTAGAGGTTACTTTAGGGTCGAACGTGAGCTTGTAACACACAATGGTACAACTTGTAATATATATAT
>LPNX010480762.1:100639-174653 GCA_001517045.1 Pseudotsuga menziesii
AGTTACTTTAGTTTCACTTGCACTCTCATGAGTTATTTTTATTCTTTGCTTTATATTTACTTTGTAAATCATTTTTCTTCCTTCAAAAGATTTGATTCCAAACATGAAGGCTTTGGTATAGTTAAATATTACTCCTAGAGTAATCAAGTGGGGTGGTGATAGTTAATCAAAATACTTGGTTGTTCAAAAGTCTAATCTACATAGAATATACAATATAACTATGGTGAAGAATTTTGACAATTTTTTTTTGTTGAGAATATTATGTTTTAAATTTAATTTTTATTTAGATTTAGAATTAACATTCAAACCTTACTGTATATTTTATTTATGTCGAAATGTTGAAACCTGAGTGATTTTAGAATTTTAAAGGCACATTATTGTTCTTCTTCTTCGACACCTTGACAATGGTAAATGTCGTCCTTTGGATGTAGGCAACAAACTTAGAAAAAAATATGGTTTATTTATTTTGTGCTAAATAAACAATTATGTTTTTTTTAATTCTTATTCATAGGGCAATGTTCAATAATTCATATTAAAAGTAGCGGTCCACTTATATTTAGATATTTTCTTTGCAAAAATTTTAAAATATTGTTGGTTATGGTGTTATTTATAAAACTCAATACATGCTTAGTTTATATTGAAAAAATAGTAGTGCTCTTATGTTTTGATGTTTGTTTTGAGAATATATTTAAGTACAATGCTAGAAACAAAATGTTCATTTGTCTGTGTCATTTGTTTGAATGGCACGAGCTTTGATCTCTATGACTTGCAGCAAACACTTGTTAATGAGGAGCAATTCATTAGCAGCTGGACCTCATGGTTTTGTATATAGAAATTCTAGTATTTCTTTTTTTTGCTAATCTTGTGCTACCATATTATTCTAATGCTATAACTATGAGATTGCTTGTCTCACTAGCTTGGTATGCACACCAATAATAAATGTGTTATTTTATCTATGTGTCCAAAATCTTGCTTCGATTGACAATTTTTGCATAGATATATGGTGTGGTGTATTTCTTAACAATTTTGTAGAGTTTTCAATTATAGCATTTTCATCTTGTATGGCTAGCATCATCTTGTCTTCTATGTCTTGCACTCAAGCCTCTGTATTATAGTAAATAGTATAGAGATTCACAGCTTGGAAATGGTTCATATGAAGGAGTAATAGAAAAGTTATTTCTATGTTGCATCATGGCTATAAACTACATTTCAAGACTCTCTTGTAATAATATTGTTGCAATATTTTTTTCTTGAGAAATTTAGTTTTTTTTCCCAAATGAAAGCATTGTGAGTCAACAATTTATGTATGCAAAGAGTGGCATGTGCAAAGCATGGAGTGGTGTTTGCATTGACAAATATGAAGAGTGCTTTGCTTGTTGATGTAATTTTAGTTCAATGAAACCCATGGATGAATGAAAATATGTAATAGTGCAGCTAGACAACATAGAAATGTGCTTTGTTGGTCATTTGTTTCACTGAAACCATTGGATATCATTGTTAATTGACATAGATATTTTCTAAATTCCTTTCTTCGAAAATGACGAATGGATCTGTTTATGGTTGGTCAATGTTTGACCAAAAGGCAATAGTGGATAGAGTTCAATAATGCATACATTTGTTTGTTTAACCGATCTTAATAAATAAGTAAAGGAATTAGAATAGGGATTGCAAACATTGCATAGTTTCCACCTTCTCTCTTCTATAATAGTGAGTGGATTTTGCAATATTGAGTATACAACTTTGAACTGTGGTGAATGCTGATGTTAATTTAGAATCCCAGAAATCTTTGCAATGTAAAATCAGCCAAAGGACCATCAAGTTCATATTTTAGTGCAACGAGAATCAATGTTGTCTTTACATCAATGCTTTGTTTAATGCAATCAATAAAAAATAAGACACGCCTATAAATATGATTGCTCAAATACTTAGGAAAAAAGATAGTTAGGCCAAACATATAAATTCCAGAATCTATAAAGAACTTCTAATGCAAAGTATATGGATATTAGGATACATACAGTGGCACACAAAGATATTTATATTTAGAATTGATAGCAATGGTTAATACTTCTAGAAAATCTTTTTTCCCAATAGAATTTCCCTTATAATAGTGTATAATAGATCCTATAACATTACCAATTCTTGGCATCTGGACATTACCACCTCGTGTCTCTTGTTTATTTCACACAATGCAATCAAAATTAATGAATGCCTACCTTACCAATGGCATTTTATGTTCATATAATATAGTTTCCAAATCCACTCAATCATTTATTTTTAATTAATAATATACTTTTAGAAACTAATATGTTTAGAAAACCACAAAATGTAAACAAGTTGGGTATGTAGGCATAACTAGTCCACCCATATCCTATGTGTGGTCTTTTATAGCAAGTGATGTCCCTAATACATTATTCTTGTATATCCATAATTAATCACTAATAATAAATTAATCGAGTAGGTACTCAACCATCAAATAATTTTCATTAAGTAAAGGCATAATGATTCAACATTGATTCATCGTCTATACTTAACTTTAGTAGAAGTGATTTAAACAAGTGTTCTAAACATGGCAGGAGCCAAGTAAGGAATAAGAATAACACATCTAATCCCCTAGTAGGATTCTCAATTGACTTAGAATTATCCAACCTCCCCCTTAACCTACTTCCATCTTCCATCTCTCATCCCTTCCTCTGTTCTAATATGTTGGAGTGTCAACTATATTGACCTAATTCTAGATATAATTTGAAGGTGAAAGTGTCGACTATATAGGCCTAGCTTCCCCAATAGACAATCTATAGTCACCATCACACATCTTACAAAACATGCCTAACACGACCCTCCCACAAATCCAAGTTTTGGAGGATGCATGGCGAGAAACACCTCCACTCATTGTGATAGAACTAGGGTCGACGCCATATCATTGACCATACTGTGCAACTATTGGCAAATTTCCCACAATACATCTCTCTCATTGGTGGAATGATGCTTGACCATTTATCTTTACTCCTTTACACACACACATGTATATATACATGTGTGTGTGTGTTTCCTATTAGTATACTTATGGTTTACAACATTTAGACATGGTTTTCCTTATCTATGGAATATTCGAGATTGAACAATTATGCAAATAAGCTTATATAACTCGCAAAAGCTATAATCTTGTGAACAAATTGATGCTTGACAAACAATAACATAGTTGAATACTGAGAAACTGTCATTGCTAAGGCTATGCAATACAACTAGATTTTTAAAATTTTAAAACTTTCTTCTTGCCCAATATTATTAGTAATACTATAGGATCTAGGCATGCTATAATTATAACAAAACATAGTGCCTTTCAGTAAAACGTTGGCAACATAGGAGGCTTAATTATGACAGCCTACTTTAACCAACACAAAAACATAGAAACAATAACACTTGGAGACCTAGGAGAATTGGTTGAGTTGCACTTTTTAGTCATAATCCAAAATGACAAAGTCAAGTCGGGGAAGTTGCTGGTCATCCTTAGCCTTCTACTTTGTTGTGTCTTTGGCATTTATTTTTGTCGTTTCCTCCACAATTATTCCCTTGAGACCCTAGTGCATCTTGATCAAAGCATCATATTTTATTTTCATGACCTCTAACTTCATCATAATGGTAGAATATGTCTAAGCACCTTTTCTCTTTCATGGATTGAGCTATGAGGGATACAAACAACCAATAATTTTTTAACATATTAGAGACCTTAGTGTCTTTGCTTTTGGAGAATCTCGTATTCAACATTCATTGAAGAGCCTTGTTGTCTACTAATTCTGAAGAAGTGAGTCTACATATATGATAGAAGGAAAATGGGATCGGTATAACCTTTTAGCTGCAACCATTGGCTCTTGTTGGGCACATGGTGGCTTCCTCAATACCTGATTGGAAGGGATACTAGTATTTTGAGCCTTCATCTCTTGATGTGTTTGAAACTAATGTAGCATGCAAGAGAGCCTTTAGGAGATTTTCGTCTACTTGTATGAGAAGCCGAAAATCAATTCAAACAACTCTTCTGTTAGAAAACAGGACCGCAAAGCAATAACAGATATACAGTTAAATCATTAACAAGATGCAAAACACATTAAAACATTACAGAGAGACACAAATATAACGTGGTTCACCCAAACGATGGGCTACGTCCACAAAGAAATTGCCAGTCCTTTTATTATAGTCCAGAAAGGTGAAGGGATACAACCTGCAGCAAAACCGGTGCACTTCCTCTTCACGCCCTCACAGTCTCTCTTCCAATACAATACCATACCATACATAGTCGTGTTACAATGCTTTCTTTTATAGGGGAAATACCATGGGAAAATACTACGGTTAACCCAATACCATGGGTCTGCAAAACTGTTGGCCAACACACATCCCAAATTTTTTTATCGGGGGCTCCGCCCCCAAACCCCCTTTTTCAGGGCGGTGCCCCAAACCCCAAGGCAAGGGGAATGAGTGTACAGTACACCTAGGGTACAAACACAACTGAATAATATCTTTGGATCTGGAAGATTAGGCTCCACAACCAACATGTTCCTATGTGGATAGTGGTGAAGCTGCCCATCTCTAAGTCAAGAGAACCATTTCTTTTTCATGATGTCGCTCTTCTTCATTCTAAAAGACCCCTTGAGTTTCTTATCATTGCAGTCTAGATGATCATGAGGGTTCACATGGGTTGTAGTGACGATGAAGTATATTCTCACTTGCATTGGGCCTCTTATATTTGACATAACCTTCATCACCCACTGCTTTAACTAAACTTAAATCTTGGAGTGTGCACGTGGTGGAACCTCCTCTCTATGTGTAGTAACAGAATTGACTTCAATCAAATCATTGTATGCATCCCTATTACCCCATATGGGTGTTTAACAAAAGACATCGATGGCCTTATGGGAGAGGTTTAGTCACAACAAGCCACAACCCTTTGGGAAACCCTACACATGTAGCTTTAGGCTCCCACTGAAACAAACTATGCAAGCCATCCAAAGGCATGGATTGCGATCATCACCTACACCTGTGAATGAGGAACTTAGTATGATGCCTTTAGAATTTTATTTGATTTGATGGTAATTTTTATTTTTGTTTTGAGTGAAGCACTTTGTATGACTTTGTCTACTGACAACACTTTATGCTCAGAGTGTACTTTTTTTTTCTAGAAGAAAAATAGTCATTCCTTGGTATTCATGTGAATCAAAGGTAACTTGTACATAAAATTGACAATATGTCAATCCAGACGAGAGCATCAAAGAAGTAGCAAATACTTTCCCGTGGGGAGGGACCAAACTCAAGAACCCAAAGAAGCATGAAGGTACATACCCAACAGGGAGACCAATAGGAGCCCAAATAGCTTATCCAAGGAGGCATCGAGGGTGGAGAGAGCACACCCTAGGGGGATCAATACAAGTCTATATCCCCATCTAAAACACGACAATAGGTTTATGAGTCCCATAATCAAAAGATGCATAAAAGAGTATGCTACAAAAAAAGCTCTTAAAAGAGCTGAATCATGCCTTCCTCAATAATTTCTCCTTCTAGAAGTTTCGAGAATGAGAGAAGGCCAGCCTTCATATTCAATGTTTCCTTGGATAAACGATTTGCACTCCCATTGTGCTCCCTATAGACATGCCTACAATCAAGGAGGAGAAAGGCTTGTTTGAAGTTTGTGATTCTATCACACCAATAATCCAAATTCAACGCTGAAAGAGAAGCATTTGAGTTTGTCCAATTTATGATAACAGAGGAATCTCCCTGAACAGAAAGAGAAGACAGTCCCATGTGAACAACAGAAACGAGCAGGGCCCAAAGAGCTAGTAACTCAGCCCTGGTGTTAGTACTAGGCCCACAACCCATTTTGAAGCAAAAAGAATGAGACTGATTGATAGCCAAAGTGAAAACCGCACCGCCTTGATTGTTTGCAGTTGCCCTGTCGAAAAAGCCATAAGGATATTTGATGCTCTCCACAGGCCCAATGACACTAACCTTCAATTTTTTAAAAACCACAAGGTAAGCACTCACCTGATCCATAATTCTGAAGCATATGGGGCCTATCTCCGGATGTTTGTCTTTAAAGATGCATTGATTACAACAAAGCCAAATATTCTAAATATAAAATATAGATATATAATAGAATATCCTTCTCTGCTTAAACTAATCAGCGAGGTTTGCTTCCAGTGAAAGAGTAGACCAAGAAAAAGTAATATTGTTACATGCTTAGAGTGTACTTACATTGAATATTGATAGTTTTTCTATTTAGTGCATTTGCTTGAGATCCTCTTTAACTTCGACACATTCAACTATCTTGACAACTTCAGTGTTTATGTATTTTCTACGAAGCACTTCGTCTAGCTTTTTATGCTAGCACCACTATTTTAGTGCTTGTTTCTTTATCACGAAGCACTTTATGTAGCCTTTTACGCTAGCACCATTCTTTGTTTTAAGTTGGTCATTGTCAAATTTGTCATTTTGCGCATCTACATTGGATCTTCTTCAACTTCAACACATTTAGTGCACTTGATAATTGTGATGATGTCCTAATTTTCTTGCTTTATTCATATGCATATTATCTTAACCCATACATTATTTGGAACACAAGATCTTGGTTTGCTTAAAACACTCTTATTGATTTTGGACACTTACTCACAACTTCACTAGATAACTCTAAACTTCAACATTGTCATCTTATATGTTAGTTTAAAACCTTAACATAGATACAAATTTTACTAACTTGACATGAAGACATAATCAAACAACTACCAAAAGGTAAAGATTTCAAATGAGTTGATATACAAAGACTATACCTTAACATATATACAAAATTTACTAACTTGATATGAAGACATAATCAAACAACTACCAAAAGGTAAAGATTTCAAATGAGTTGATATATAGACCATATACATTGCTAAGAAGAAATGGCTAAACTAAAAATATCCGTATCACATGTGGAGTCAATGGTTCCTCTTACAACAACATATTTTTCCCCTTTTTTTTTCTTTGTTTAGACAATCTAAGCATGCCCATCCAAAGGGGCTACCTCCTGTCAACCCCACACTAAAGAGACTGACCTCGTCGAATCCAAAGGATTAAACCCACAACCTCGTGACAAAAAGCCATTAACTTGGTAGCAAGAGATCCAACCTACTAAACTACCAATCAAAACTTCTTCTTATATCAACATATATTTCATAATCAATTAAGTCATACATAAATATAGAGTGTCATCTTTTAACCCTCCATTCCATTCCATTCACCCCGATGGTAAAGATGTTTCCTATCCATCCTCCCAAAAGGTAAAGATGTGTACATGCACGCAAACAATAACCACCCTACAATATTGCACTAAATATGAACATATGCTACCTAATCGAGCCTTTTCTAGAAGGAGGCCTTAAAAGTAAACTAGGCGCAAAAACTCAAAAATATAAAACCCTCATCGGACATATAATTTTCTAAGTTTGACTTGAGACTGAGAAATTTCTAGATACCATTACGTTATCCAATGTTCATATTCCCTTCTTCCATCTTATTTTCCTTTTCTGCTTACTTTCGTTGGTAGGGTTTGGAACCCCCTATCTTAGAGAAAGCCTTCAATGGCGTCCACTGCGTTAGCAGGTGTGGCTGCTTTCGTTATATCTCAGTCAGGCCTTATATCATGTCAAACCAAGCTAAATCCATATTCGCAACTCCGCACTTCTGTTAAAAGTAGTAGTCGTTCTACCAACAGAGCTGCCGTTGGATTTGTACCGTTAAATCCCGTCAACAGACGGCGTTCGACGTTCGTTGTGTACCAAAAGGTTGCAGAAACCGAGTCGAAGGTAAGCCAATGGTTTTGGGTTTGTATTACTGAAGTCTAATGGGTGATTTTTGAAATTTGTTAAAATTTGGGGTAGAATGATCTAGAGCCCCCCTTTTTTCCTGGTAATTCAGCATTAGCGGAGCTCGCTTTCAAATAGCAGTCTTAATGAGCTTTCAGCTCAAGCTCAAGTATTCCCTTCCTATAATGCCATCAGTCCACTTATTTATCGGTTTTGTGATATTTTGAATGTCATTCTATAGTGTCCATTAATCAGTGTGATTTTTCTACGTTTTCTGCCATTGGACAGTAACTCAGTGCCATGCTTGAAATTCGACCTTTACACCTGTATTACCTGTTGGGGTTTTTAATCGTTAATTACTATTTTTTTGGATTATTTCCTCTGCAGCTGTCGTCAATTGGGGTTAAATTTGGTTGAACAGTCCGATTCCAGCATCTTATATCTACTGTCTATGGTCTATAATATTTTTGTTTGTCACGGTAAATTAAGATTTTCAGGTGACAAAAATGGATGCTTATCCACTGCCATTGAAAATATGTTTTAATATATTCTATCAATAAATTTATTTGTACGTGGTGCGAATTCCAGGGAAAAGTGGCTAATAATAAAGGTTACCACAATTTGTATGTGGTGCGAATTCCAGGCAAAAGTGGCTAACAATAAAGGTTACCACCATGGGATCTCAAAAGGGCATTTTGTACAAAAAATTATCAAGGTGGTATAAAAACCCGAAACTAAAATGACGTAATATATACTAAAAGTAAGTCCCCAGACATAACTGCCTATCGCTAATCGTCACCGTATCATTCGCATTGCCCCCCAAAACGATATCAAGCATTGTATCGAATACCATTTGTGTTTATATCCAATTTTTTTTTGATATACCATTTGTGTTTATGTCCAAGTAAAAGTGGTATTTTCCTTATCTTTAATTTTTTATCCTTCTACTTAAATTTTAAACATTACCATTAATTGTTTTAGGATGTTTGAGTGTGGTTCCAACCTCATCGGAGTTAATATGCAAAACGTAGAATTTTAGATCCCATTCAAAATTCAACAGACTTAACCGTTTTTCAGGATTTCAGGAATGCAACATTTCTACTGGATTTTATCATGTATGAGGTTAAGGGATTGTCATTTAATCAAGCACATCAACCTCTCTATGTACCTTGATGTTGGTGGTGCTAATTGTTAAACTCCTCTATCGTGACCTTAATCTAAATGTACCCTTTAGTCAAGCAAAATCACTTATTAAGCATGATTTTTTTTCTTTTCTAATTCTACCTTATTTTAATGCTTGGTTTATGAAGTTTCATCAAAATTGTAGGGTGTTGAGCAATGTCCTTCGAGGATCAACTTCGAGATTCAAGGTAGAGGCAAGGGCTAAAAGCTAGAGGAGGCGGGCACATGTTGTTATTGATGAATAGGATCCCAATATAGGATTAATAGCTCACTCTTGTATAATTGTATGTTGGACTTGAAATCCTCAAATAATGTGATGCCCTCTGGAATCATGAAGAAATAGGGTCCGCTGGTCACATTTCCCCATTACAACATCTATGCCATGGATTTACACAATATTGAAGTGTGTTGAATCATTGAAGAATTAGACTGTATTTACAAGGTGCAGCTTAAATATATTTATACAAGATGAATTGTTATTGCTGAGATTTATAATATTATTATATTCTATATAATTTTAATGACCTCGATGCCCCTCTGCCCCTTCGAATTCCCTAAAATTTGGGGGTGGTCTCCACACGTCCCCAACGTGCGTTTCCTCGCTCGGAAACTTGGGGGAACATTGTTAAAAATCAGAATCAGACTCAAATCCGTTGAGGGTCAACTTGGACTCGAAATCGGAATCGGTAATGAATCGGTCATAAATCGGCCGATTTGAATTTAATGACTCGGTTTACTAAAACATACATAAAATATTTAAATTTTAAAGAAAAACAACTTTGTCAAGATTTTAATCTATAATTCTAGAGCGTTAGAGTTAAATTTCCAAAGTCTACTCCTGTATAGACCATATACGGGTGAATATATCAAAATTGCACAAAGTGTATTGTGCAATACATATCTAGGAGATCGGGACTAGAACAAAATACATAATATATGAGGCCCACAGGTTATATGGCATGTATAATCCAAAAAACAACATGCTACATAATCAACTGTCATACATCATCAACTACATACTACATAGTCGATTGTCCCCATGGCTCTCTCTCACTAACACAGTCACACTGTTTGCAAATTGCTACTATTGCAGTGTTGCTCCACAATGAGAATAGGAAATAGATGTAGGGAAATAGAGGAGGGGGTTAATTAAGTAGATTTAGGCCTTAGGACTAGGTTAGGTTAGGAAAAAACAAAGAAATATTTTTTGTTTGTGTGTGTTTTTCAAGCCTGCAAACCCCACATGGCTAGGAGTAAAAAATCGATCGTTTTTTTACATAAATCAGCTGATCTGATCGGTTTGGTACTGAATTGGCTGATTCAATGTCTGAATCGACCGGTTCGATACCAAATTGGTTGACCAAACCGATTTGAATCGGTTTGACTTCAACTTGGTGAATTAGCCAATTCCGAAATCGATTTCACCTATTTTTAAAACTATGACCATATCCCTTCGAGTCAACACCCTTTCAATCATTCTCCCATTCATGTTCCTACACTACGTAGAGTTTTCCCACTGCTGTTCATGACCATTACCAGATTGTGTTGAACCCAACAATTTGAATTTAGTGACAAAGATGAATTTTGGAAATGAAAGATTGATGGTTGTAGGTGAGCAGAGAGGTTGGGCAAGCTAGGAACCCTTACCCATTGAGTTTTGCCACTTGTGAATGCTTGAGAAGCCATAGTTAACACTATAGGAGGTTCTCTAATAGCATACAACAGATTGGGCTCTTACTACACACATTGGTAAGCACTGTAAGGGTTGGATTCCCTGAGGAACCGTGGATTAGGGAAGGGGTATGCCTTCCTTGTGTTGTGTGGGGCAGTTGAGAAGGAGTGCCATGGTTGTGATGGCTGAGTGAGATCTCTGTAGGAGTTTTGGCTAAGCAGGGTGAGTAGAAGGGGTTGTGGGCTGAGAGAGAGAAGCCTATAGGTGCTTCCTTCGCCCTGGTGGCCTCATAGCCCAGCTTGTGGGTGGCCTCTGAGAGCAAAAAGAGTATATGCTGGACAGAGTGCCTATGGTTGGGTGGAAAATCGCTCTTACAGAGCCAGTTGCTTGGATTTTCCTTGTTAAAGACAAGTATTTTTTTGTTTATGATGTGTAATGATCTTTATTTATATGCGTGTAACGATTGATCTGGCATATGCATGCTAGATGTGTGTGTAGATCTTTATTTTCGTTGTGTATTTTTATTTTTGCACATGCACACACATTTTTATTGTTATGAAATTCCTAATTATGGTCATTGGGTGAAATTTGGAGAGCCCGAATTAGTTCATGCCCCCTCATGTCTGCTGGATTGAGGGACGGGGATGTGACAGCGGTACAACATAGTTTGCTATGTTGCAGGAAGTGCTTGTAAGCGTCTTTCACTTATTCTATTTAGCAAAGTATTTGGAAAGGTCTGAGCCTGAGTCACAGGGTTCGTCGAACCTAATCGTTGAGGTTCGAGGTTCGATGAACCTCAAAAAAAAATTGAAATTCGTTTAGGTTCGCCGAACCTGAAAGACAAACCTAATGTCGAACCTGAAGCCGAACCCGAACCTCGTCGAACCCGAACCTGAAGGTGAACCTAATGTCGAACCTAAAGCCGAACCCGAACCTAAAGGAAAAAAAATTGAGGTTATTGGAAAAAAAATTCAAATTAAAAAAAAAACACAATACCAATAAATTAAATGTTGTCTATAAATTAAATGCTCTCTATTTATTTATGTTGTCTATGAATTAAATGCTCTCTAATTATGTATGTTGTCTATGAATTAAATGCTCTCTATTTATTTATGTTATCTATAAATATAATGTTGTCTATAAATTAAATGCTCTTGATTTATTTATGATGTCTGTAGATTAAATGCTCTCTATTTATTTATGTTGTCTATAAATTAAATTTTCTTATAATTTGAAATATCATACATGTAGTCTACATTAGAACACACCAAACAACAAATAAGAACATAGATTTACACCTAAGAACAAACTACTGCTGTGGGAAGAATGTAAATCCGTTGTTAAACTACAAAAACCTACTCTTAGAAGTACAAATATGTAAGCAGAAATGTCATAAACAACAAGTATATATGACGAAATTATGAATAGTGACCCAAGTGCTTTGAATCCTATGGGCAATGGGGTGTAGAAAATTAGTTAAGGGGGAGTATATGAAGAAAGTTTATATATATATATATATATATATATAGTTGAACCTATTGTCGAACCTCATCCGAACCTCATCGAAAAATTCGAACCTGAACCGAACGTAATCCTTGCTGAACCCGAACCCGAACCGTGTGACTTAGGTCTGAGCCATGGTTAGGCTTTAGCAGACTCGTTTCGCATAATTGCACGTTGAGGCAAAAGAGTTAAGAGTTTGACTTGTATCAACAAAAACCGTGGGTAAGTTAAAACAATATAAAGAAATATTCACTCTTTTATTTAGAAAAGAAATTTGGTTTGATATTGAATAAATCCATGTCCATACATATCAGAATATCAATATATGTCAAATTGTTTATGTTTACAATATATTTTATGACATATATGAGATGAGTCCAAAAATGTTAACAAAATGGGAAGCATCTGTTTCTATAATTTAAGAACTTTCTCCTTTGCCTGGGCTGCTCCAGTCTCAAGGATATTGAAGTCCTTACTCTGACTTGGGTGGTCAGCAGGTTCCTTTTCTATTTTATCACTAACCTATAAATTAAGAGCTTTCTACTCTGCCTTGGGTTGCTCCAGTCTTAAGGATATCTAAGTCCTTACTCTGACTTGGGTGGTCCACAGGTTCCTTTTCTATTTTATCACTAAGCTAACCATGACAAGCCTTAGTTGGATCCTTTTTTGGGAAGGGTGATCTGGAGATTGTAATGGGTCAACATGAATGCTAAGAGAGAAATCATAAATGAATAAACTGCAGCAATAAAAATTCATAAGTGGCTGATGCAGACCTTCCAAACTACAACAAGAACTAATAAGAATCAGAGTCCAAGTCAAAGTGTGGAAAGCTCCATATAAACAGAAAGTGGCTGTAAAATATGTTATAGGTAGCTTTTAGGTTTCTTTTCCCTCGGAAAAAAGTGTAATTTTATTTTAGAAAAAAACAAAATTACATTCTGTAGAATACATGTATCCCATGTATTTCTAAACACCGAGCCTGTGACTCAGTTTAAAAAGGAGAGCTGTTAAAAGATTCAGCATAAACTGTTTGTGAATTGTCCATACAAAAATTGTGCTTACCTAAAGCCCAAAAAATAGTACTGATTATGTATTCCAGCATATCATTCTATGTACGTTGTAAACATCTGTGCAGAAGTTTGTGTTGAAACATCTTTATAAGCATAAAAACAAAAACTTATATGTAACTCAATGTTGAAAAAGTCGGCATCGGCAAAAAGTTGACAACGGTCCCGAATACAACTTCTCGGCAACATCGATGAAAAAATTGGGAAAAATCGGCAAACATTAAAAAAATACAAAATACATTCATTTTTTAAAGAATTTTATACATATAAAGCTGCAATAACATCAGAAAAACACATTGGAACATAAATATGGAGAAAGCACTGATATATATCATCATCATGTAGTCATGCCAAATATAAAATGATACATCAAAGGCGATACTGAATCTTGAAACATCATAGTTGTCCGATCAAGGACTCAAAAGTGTATAAACAATACAAAATGACATCACATATGTCATATATAAATGTATCCGAGGAAAACTAGCATATAGCTATCTAATATCAATGCCCTCTTCCCCTTTTACAGGAAAATACATGGGTCGTTTGTCAGGCCAGCCCCTAGCACTAGTATTAGCAGCAGAAGGCCCTGGCCTTGTATCTAATACTGGACGTTGAGTGATGGATGGAGGACTAGATGTATCAATCGATGCATAAGGTGGTGGCGATGCTAGCACATCACCCTCCATGGTGTCTTTGACCTCCTCCTCCTCCTCCTCCTGCCTCTTCTCTATCTCTAGCCATGCAGGCGACTCCTCCATGATAGGAGTCTCAATCTCCACCCTCCACTTAGACAATATATCAATATTGTCCAAGGAGATGGCATTTGCATCTGGTTCTTTCTCTATCTAACTCATCCACAAGCAGAGATTGTAATGGACGTACACCATGTCATTAAGACGTGTGAACACCAACATGTAAGAGGGTAATAAAATTTTTTATGAGCCTATAGGGAAATAAATTAATACATTATAATATCTTAGGGGATCATAGATTCATAAATTGCGTTAAACATTTAAATGCAATTGTTTTGTTGAAATTCTAAGTTCTAACCTTTTGCGTCTCTTCGCATGTATTTTTTCAAATACACTCCATTTCCGCTCACATACCGAAGCGGTACAGGTTTGGCTAAGGATTCTAATGGCAAATTTCCATAAATTTGGTGTCCTCACACCATAGGTTCGCCACCAAGTAGCTACACCAAACAAGAAAGAAAGATAATTAAATTACATTTCATTACATTCAACATTGGAAAGCTAAAATAGGAAATAAATATAAATAAATCATAATGCATCTTTCAAATAAAGGTTAAAACTTAAAACACTCTAATAACTTACCTGGCATGAAATCGGCCCTGTCACGAATAGCATCACCAAAGCCAAATACTCCAGTACCATCCCGATACACCTCTATCTTGCGATTGATTGCATTGTGAGTCTCATAATACAAGTGAGGAGCCCCTCCAAAACCTCACTATCAAAATAAAAAATGCATTTGTAGGCAAATGCGGGGTTGAGGAAGAGTCTTGCTGCATGAATGGGTCGATGAAGCATCTCGGTCCATCGACTATCATTTAAATCCCATAACATGTGCCTGTTGTGCCCTGGGATACCCTTTCCCACATAATAATTTCAAATGGCCTCTTTGGCCTTATCCATGGCCTCATACAAATAGTCCATTGCGGGCTTATCACCATCAACAAGTCTCATGACCCTTAACCAATGGTTCACTCATCGAGCACACTTCCTCTAGTCCTTCCCAAAAGGAGTTAGTGTACACCAACTTGGCAATGGTTTTCCCATCCTCTCTCCTACTATAAGCACAATCACGCCACTCATCACAAACAAACATTTGCTTCAACTTAAACTGACATTGAAGCAAAGACTGAAGAGTAATGAATGTGGTGGCAAAACATGTGATTGCAGGACGCTTCAACTCCTTGTTTTTGGTGTGCCTACTCATGAGACTAAGAACAAAAGCATGGTTGTAAATGAACTTGGGGATGCTCCTAGCTTGATCAATCACCACCTTGATAAAGGCAATTTTTCTCATATCCTCCAGCATCAAATCAATGCAATGAGTTGTGCATGGAGTTAAAAACAAACTGGGGTACCTATTTATAAGCATCCTACTAGCAGCCACATAATTAGCTGCATTATTTGTAATAACTTGCACAACATTGTGCACTCCAATATCCAGGATGAACCCATCCATCAACTCGCATAAAAGTATTGCATCTTTTACATGTGCCAATGCATCAACTGATTTTATAAACATGGTATTTCTAGGACAATGTACCAAGAAGTTGATAAGGGTTCTACCATTACCATCTGTCCAACCGTCCGACATGATTGTGCATCCAGTGCTCTCCCATGACTGCCTGAACTCTATCAACCTAGCACCGATGTCCTTCTTTTTTGCTTGAAGGATTGGGCCCTGCAACTCCTCAAAGGTGGCACTTTTATACCTTGGGCCAACTACTGCGATGGCATCACACATTGGCTGCCAAAATGGATTGTTTTTAACAATGCTGAGAGGTATGTGACTCTAATAAAGACACCTCCCCATTACCCTGTTCACTTCTACCTTTTTTGATTTCTTTACAATTCACTTGATAGAAGGTTGTGATCCACCTCCTGTTCATGGAACAAAATAGGATGAGAGCCCCGCCCTCTCGATAGGTGAAGTCGTGGAGCCCCTCCAACTACCCTCACCGATAGGTGTAGATAGAGATGCACCTACACTTCTTGCTTGGCCAAAAGCTGCAAGCTCAGCTTTGTTTGCAGTGATCTCATCCTTCTTTCTATTTTTTTCATGGATGGCGTCATGGGTAGATCTCATGATTTCCGGGGTCACTACAGTACAAAGGCCAACATCATGGCCAGGTAGTTTGGCTAGATGGTATTTCAAATTTTCAAGCTGTTGACCCTTCCCGACATGTGATGCCCACATAATTTGCAACACAAATTTTGCCTATTTGTTCCATCTTTGGGCTCACCATATTGACAAAATGGGTCCAATACCTTTGGCAATTTTGCAATTGGAATGACAACCTCAAATG
Organism: Pseudotsuga menziesii; assembly: GCA_001517045.1. Taxonomy (NCBI): domain Eukaryota; kingdom Viridiplantae; phylum Streptophyta; class Pinopsida; order Pinales; family Pinaceae; genus Pseudotsuga; species Pseudotsuga menziesii. The sequence continues at coordinate 116,954 of LPNX010480762.1, forward strand.
CAAGCCTAGGGCACATAAACACAAAAACATTACATTAAACTCCATTGGAAAAAAATAGCAACATTTTAGCTTAAAAAATCAGACCTCTAAATTTAGATTTTAAGCCATGAAAGATAAGAAGAAGAGGGTGGCCAAACAATTAAAAAATCAAGCATGCTATTCCATTCTAATTTTTAAATCCCCCTTACCTTGTGACTGTTTTTCATATTTTTGGGCATGGAAATCAATGGCAAAATAACAAAAAAAATAGTAAAGAAATATGGAAAGAAATAGTCAAAGAAATATGCAAGAAAACTTTCAAACAATCCATGGAAAAGATAGAAAAACAGTGGGATAAAATGTACATACCTGTGAGGAAACATGAACACTTGCTCCACAAAAATCCTTGATGGAGATGTTAAATGGTGTTTGAAAGCCTCCAAAGTTGTTGATGGTCTCCTCTTGCCCTTCTCACTCCTCTTCCAACAAGCCTCTAACTCAAATGACCCCCCAAAAATCGTTCTTTCCTCTTAAAGCCGCGAATTCAAGTTGCTGGGCGACTTTTTGGGTCAACCCGCGACTTTTTCAGAAAAGTCGTGGAGAAAAAACCGCGACTTTTACTCGCTGAAAAACCGGCTCAGAGTAAAAGTCGCTATTTTTCGATGACTTTTTCAACACTGATTTTACTCAATCCCCACATTGCGGCTGATCTGCTGGAGGGCACAACCCCTCCGAAAGGTCTATGGGTAAAACTCAAAATGATCTCCATTGTGGTACTCAGCAATCAGTCATTGCCCAAGATCCAGTTGAATGCTTTCTTTAGATAACATGTGCGCCTCTGAATTGTGATCCCTGTAGACATGGCGGCAAGTGCAGCAATCAAAAGACTCCATGACGCGAATAACATCTTCAAAAAGTGCAAGTAAAAGCAAGTTGTGACATTTTTGTGCATGATCCAGTTTATTACATTCATAGAATCACCAAAGATCTGAATGGAAGTAGTCTTTTTCCCCAGCAAAAAGGAACAGTAATTTAAAGGACATGAGTTTTGCATAATTGTTTGATCCAGAACCCAGCCCCATTTTAAGCTAAACTTTTAGGTTTTTTTTTTTGTTCTCATCCTTATTTTATTTTATTTCTGAGTTATCTGGATGACATAATATCCATTTATGGAGCTTTGCACACTTTGACTCAGACTGTGAGTTCTCATCAAGAACATGGGTGCCTATTAAGCATAGATTTATGTTTGAACCCTGAGATTTGCTTGCTCAAGATCAACATAAAAATTGTAGTTACTGGGTTTTTTCTCTTGTCCTTTGAGGATTGCGGTTCTGGCATTTTTCAAAGATGTGTCTCTTTATATTTTAATCATTTGTCAAGTAGCCAATGGAGATTCCCTTGATAACTTACAAGAACTGTAATGGTCACTATAACGGGGAGGATTGTCTTGAATTCTTTCAAAAGCATTATTAAGATCTTTCTGGTACATTATTTTTTTGCCAAAGTTTCCCATTGCCTGTGTAACTTATTACCCAACATTTTGAAAATTTTAGCCTACAGTAACTGCAGTTGTATCACAACTTCTATATTACTATTACTATTTATAAATCTAGTTGTTGTGTCTTTTGGTGGGTGGGTGAGTGTTTGCTTATTTGGTCAAATAACATTAATATGATCTCTATCTTATTTTTTTCTATTTCATGCAGCAAGTGGACGAAGAAAGTGATGACGAGCTGGAGGAAAGTGATACAGAAGACTCTAATGCTGCTACTGCAGAGCAAAAATCAACATCTCTTGTTCCTACTTTGCTGCAGGCATATAAAGAAGCCATATCAACTGGTGATGATACTAGGGTAGCTGATATAGAGGTACAACTTCAGGCTATCGAGGATGAAAATAATGCTTTGTCAAAGTTGGTTGCAACTTTAACAGAAGAGGCATCAAAAGGAAGGGACAAGTTACTTCGTCTCAATGCAGATTTTGACAATTTCAGGAAGAGAGCAGAGAAGGAAAGAATAAGTTTGGCATCTAACATTCAAGGTGATGTTATTGAAAGTCTGCTGCCTATGGTGGACAATTTTGAAAGAGCCAAAACACAGATTAAGATACAAACAGAAGGGGAGGAAAAAATTGATAAAAGTTACCAGGGTATTTATAAACAGTTCGTGGAAATCATGAAAGGATTGCATGTTAATGTTGTCGATACTGTTGGAAAGCCATTTGATCCTATGGTAAGTTTTCCCTTTGTAACTTCCTTGCTAATCAATGTCTCCACGTTCTTCAAACGTGTTTTTCATACATGCAGAGACAAATAGCTTGATTTTGTCAGTCATGCTATTGTTAGGAGAAAAATATGAAATTATGTAAGGCCTTAAAAAGGTTACGAGCATAATGAATTTATTTTACCTATGTACTGTTCAATGAATTGCCAGCACCAAAATTCAAGTAATCATGAATTATTCCCTACAGATGGTATGGTACCAACCTTGCTAAGTTAGAAAAGCAAAGCATTTCTGAGAACTTAAAAATGTTTTACATTTCTCAGAAGATAGCAGTATCAGATTCTTAGTAATTATCAGCAACATCAGAAAACTTACAATTATGCATTTAACTCTGGTCTTATTACATTAAGTTACAAAAATTCCAACAATCTATTGTCAATGGAAATTCAATTCACACATGATCCCAAGCTTTGGATCTTCAATGAATAGTGCCTATATACCAGTATTTATTATATTTGTATTCTGAATCAGTGTTATCGGAACTGGACCGGAACCGTCAAAACTGTCCGGTCCTACCGGTTTTAGGGTCATACCAGTCTGATTCAAGGTTTCAGACCAGAGATGGCCAGTTCCATACCAAACCGGTTTTGTACAAGTTCGTATGCCATGGTTTTGAACATGAAATTTAAAAATAAAAATAAAGAAGGTAAACCCTAGACTCTAGTAATCATCGGTAATATTAGATGGTAATATTACTCATAGAAATGAAAGATAAGGAGAATGTTACTTTTACTTAAATTTTTAAAATTACCATTAATTGTTCCAGGATGTTTTAGAGTGGTTTCTCAACTTTCAACCTCAGCGGACTTCATATGCAAAAAGTAGAATTTTAGATCCCATTCAGAATTCAAAAGACTTAACAGTTTTCAGGATTTCAAGATTGCAACGTTCCACTCGATTCTATCATGTATGAGGGTATGGGATTGGCATTTTATCAAGCACACCAACCCCTCTATGTACCTTCATGTTGGTGGTGCTGATTGTTGAACTCCTGTGTCATGACCTTAATAAAAATGTACCCTTCACTCAAGCAAAATCTCTTATGAAGCATGGGAAGTTTTTTTAACCTTATTTTAACACTTGAATTAGGAAGTTTCATCAAAATTGTAGGGTGTTGACTATTGTACTTGGAGGATCAACTTTGAGATTCGAGGCAGAGGCAAGGGCTAGAGCCTAAGGGAGGGGGAACAGGGTGCTATTAATGAATAGGATTCTAATATAGGCACTGATTTTGATGGTATATAGTGATCTGTTGTAGCATGAAGTTTTTTGGTCTAGACTCTAGAGGCCCATGCCCACCTAGAGCCTCTTTGTTTATGTATTTTGGGTCAGATATGGATTGCACTTGATGCATATTTAAGTTATATGCACCCTTACATTCTATAAGCTGGTATACCTAGTGGTAAGAATACTATAGCTCCAAAACTCTGAAACATACAACAACATTTGTGCGAACCCTCTGTTAAATTTTTTAACATGGATTTAATTTAATAGCAGTAACAGTCTTTCTTCAAAATTATAACAGACTTGTAAATTTCATATCAGCAGTAGATAAAATTCTGAGATAGAGAGCAGCAATGAAAAGTAGACGAAATCAAGTATGCACAGATACACACATTTTATCTTGGGGAAACCTTTTCAGGAATAAAAACCCCAGCAATGAAGAATCTTCCTTATAATGAAACGACTGAGTTTGTACATAAGCAGATAAAAAATAGGAGACTTTTACATAGCCATCAAGCAGCCCCTAGGGCACACATACCGAGAACTTAGAAGGAATGAACAATGACAGTTCTGTACCAGACTGGTCAAATCCCCACACACCTGAACTGAGCTGCTTTTGACTGAACAGTTGACTGGATGACTGAGTATCAACCTTTACAAGGTTGCTAGATGCCTGGAACACTCCTCAATCAAGCTCGGCCTGCCTGGAACAAATTTCGCTTAGTGTGGAGAAGCCCTAGATAGGGCTCGACCTCTGTTGCTAAGGTTCAACCTGCCTGGAATGAGCCCTAATGGGGTGCTGCTAGACTGAGAGAGGTTTGGCCTGCTGCTGAGTTCCCTAGAAGGGGCTCGGCCTACTGCTGGGTGCCCTAGATGGGCTTCGCCTGCTAGTGGAGACTCTACCAGCACTTGAAACACAAAAACAAGGCCTAAAGGGCTGCCCTCTGCTGTAACCAGTAAAATCAGGCCTCACAGCTGCCTTAAGAGATTATTCAGTCCACACGTGTGTGAGAGAGAGAGAAAGAACAGTAGCTAGCTGCTAAACCCCAAGAAATTTGTCCTTGAACAACAGATGAAGATGTTTTCGATGGATTGTACAAATGAGGATTCTTCTTTATTTATAGATCATAAAGGTGAGATAAGTCCATGGAGTAAGGAGACGCCCTTGGGGCTTTGAATCTTTTTGTCTTTCACCTTTTGATCTTTTATTTTATTTTACTTTTGATCTTTTATTTTTTTTTAATTTTTACTTTTGACCTTTTATTTTATTTTTCCTTTTGACTTTCAATGGTACAAAGTCTTGTACAAGGACCAACCTTGTGGGTACTTGGACCCTCATTGGGTTTCTTTGTCCTTTAAGTGGTTTTATGACCACAAACAATTATTTTTCTTTGACTTCAAAAAGCCATACAAGTCAACTCAAAGTGCATCATCAAAAATAAGGAAGATTTGCCTTATTCATTCTGTTCTCTTTAAAGGTACCAAGTTCATGTGCTAGGTACTCCAACAAGGGGTGGCCAGTCCCTTGAGAAGGTCCCATCACTCATTGACCAAGAGGAGAAGTACATCACTTGCCTAGATCCAATCTGGGGCTTCTAGTGATGACTTGGTAACTGACCAGGTGCCTCAGCCCCAGGCTACATCAAGTTGACCCAGTGTCAACTACTTGGTAATTGACCAAGTGTCTCCATTCTCCTAGAGAATGGCTCTCAGCCCTAGGCTGAGTTTTGAGTCCCGGATTGAATCAAGTTTCTGGTAACTGACCAGGCGCCTCCATTATCCCAGAGAATGGCTCTCGATGCTGCTCACAAATCAACACCCTCTACTTTATAGACTAGGAAAAACATCTAGGGTTTACAATTGAAAACCATTAATTAGTTTTCCTTAGGTTATGGGCTGGTATTATTCCCTTCTTTGGTATATGCATGGATTCCTTGAAGATATTAAAAAACCCTCTTATCAAATTTTTGAAACCATATCAAGCCAATTCTGTAATGGAAGAATTATCCTAAACTAGATAGATTAAAACTTGAACACATTAGTTAAAACCAATGTTGCACGACTCGGACTTTGCAAAGACTTGGTTGGCATATGACTCGTCGACTCGGGACAAACTTGACAAATAGAAAATAACTTAAAATATGGTAAATTTTGGGGAAAAAAAGAGGTTAATATCATTTCCAATCCATATCTTTAAAATATATTCACTTATCCAATATAATATCAATATAATACATACATAATAAATATTACTACATATAATATCCAAAAATAACATATACATGTATATATTTTAAAATTTGAAAAAATTAAAATAAAATTTATAATATATATTTACATTATTAATACATTACAAGTTTAATATTTATAACTTTATATTTAAAAAATGATATTAACTTATAATACATACATAATAAATATTACTACATATAATATCCAAAAATAACATATACATGTATATATTTGAAAAAATTAAAATAAAATTTATAATATATATTTACATTATTAATACATTATAAGTCTAATATTTATAACTTTATATTTAAAAAATGATATTTACTTTATAAGTTTAATATTTATAATCTTTATATTTTAAAAATGATATTATGTTTATGTAAAGAATATATATATATATATATATATATATATATATAATAAAATTTGAAAATTATAATATAAATAGATAACTAACTTATTAATAAATAGTTAAAATGTTATAACTTATAAGTTTGTAACCTTTATACTTTTTACCATTTAAAAAAACATTTATACTTTAGAAATATAGACATTAAACATATTTATATTTGCGATTTTACCATTGTGTAAGGTCAAATTACGGGCCACATAGGAAAGTAATTCATGGCCAGCGTAAAATACCATTGTCGAAGGGAAAATGAAGGGCCGCAGAGGATAGTAATTCCTGGTGATTGTCCAGTCGGGAGGGAAATGAGCATGCTACTGACGAAACGAGGCGTGGGTTAACCATCGTGGAAGGAAAGTAACGCAAATGCCTGAGTTAAAAGGCCGCCTGAGGGGTAAGAAACGTAGTTAGCAAGCCGTAGACCTGGTGTTTTTTGCCTGAACTTAAACGAATTTCTTTAATGAATAGAAATGAATTTTGTTTTACCTGTAGGTTAAATTTCCTTCGTTTTTGGTGGGTCATGCCGAATCCCAGCGAGTGAATGGCGAGTCTCAGCTAATTTGGAAGAGTTTGATGAGTGAGTAGAGTTGGACGAGTTCTCCAACGAGTTTTGTCCGGTTACTCATCCTAGGTGCTGACTTGGGCAGACTCGCGAGTACCCGTGAGTCTCCAACGAGTCATGTTTCCTGGTCAAAACTACTGACGACTTATTGCATGACCGTTGTATGCTTGCTACTTTTCGATCCCTTCGTCTTCTTCTTGTTTGTTGTGCCCTGTTCTCTCCTTTGTTTGCTCATCCTTTGTCTGACAATAAATTGTGCCGCAATCTCTCTATCTTGTTTGTGTTTGTACTTTGTTAGATAACTTAATCTACCAAAACCCTAATCTCATTCATGAGATGTATAGTTGAGATGGAATCCTAGTCTAAGTCATTAATGTATAAAATAAACATTATTAGACTCAACTGCAAAACACAAGACTTTTCACTTTTTTGTAGAACATAATCTTACAAATTAAAATTATTACCCACTTTTCCTAATTAGTTACTTTCAAAAGGTCTTCTACCACTTCCCGCATGTTCACATTGAAACTTGTGCAAGAAGTTCTAGTTCGAGCTACATTTCTCAACACTCCCTCTTAGCGAGGAAGGAATTCTACACCAATCCAAGTTTGTTTTTGAATGCCTCAAACTTCTCTTTTCTAAGGGATTGGTTAGAATATGAACAACTTGTTGATCTATGGCTACATACTGGAGCTTTGCTTCTCCTTTTTGAATCTTGTCTCGTATGAAGTGATATCTGATCTCTTAATGCTTGGCTTTGTCAAGGAATACTAGATTCTTTGAGACTTTGATACAACTTTGGTTATTATAATATATCATTGCGGGATCCAATTCCCGATCAAATATCTCTGTAAGCAACTTGCAAAGCCAAATGGCCTCACAACCAACAAAACTGGTTGCCATGCAATCTGCGTTTGCTTAGCTAAGTGCCTCTAATTTTTGCTTCTTGTTGAACCAGGAGAACATCTTGGATCCCAGATGAAAGCAACACCTTGAGGTGCTCTTTATATCTGTTGCATTGTTTGCCCAATTTGAGTTTGTATACCCCCCACAACTACACTGCACCATATCCAAGATAACTTAGACCATACACTATCGTGCCCTTCAAGTATCTGAGTACATGTTTTGCTGCTATCCAATGCCCCTGCTTTGACTCCACCTTGAACTGACTCATCAATGCCATGTAGTCTGTAAACTTTAGAGGTCTGCTTTCTCTGAATGCTCTTCTAGGAGTCTCAACATACTTCGGAGCATTCCTCAATGTCTAAGTGAACCATCGAGGTCTTTTGACAGAATTGGAAGGAGCTATTGGGTCCTTCTCTTGGCATGAAGGTTTCCATCCTAAATTGGAAGCTAAGTCACTAGATTCGGCGATTTTTTGCCTTCAAATTCGAAATTTGCCGTATTTTTCAGACAATTGATTTTAATAGTTGAAAATCATCGAATTTCAAGCCATGACCACAGGATTGCCCTGCGCAGAGGAAACAAATGCGAAATCAACTCGACTTGTCCAAAGTTCGGGGTAATTTCAATCACATCGTCTTTTTTAAATTTGGGCAGCCTAGACTCCTACTGTAAATCGTGCTTGTGAGGCATTTTTGTCGTGAGGGTTGTGAGGCGCTTGATGTAAGGGTTGTGAGGAGAGGGGACAGGCACTCGTGACTCCGTAGTGTGAGAGGGCACCAGTAGGAAAGCACTGCTACAGTTGCAGGATATAGCCAGCCACACACGACAGCTACGACGGCCACGAGCCAAAGGGAAGCCACAGAACGACCGTGCGAAGAGAAAACCGAATGCGTAGCAGGACTGTCGGGCCGTCGGCCAGGGTTAATGAGCATTATGTTGGGAAAACAGAAATTTCGACAAAGCATACATAGTCGAATGCATCAAATATAAACAAAAAGTTTATTACTAAGCTACATAGTATTATAATATAAAATAATGTTAACCTATTATAATATAAAATAATGTTAACCTAAGTAGGATACCATATTTAAAGAAATAGAAAGTATAATTAATAGATTATTAAGTTAGCTTATCTTAAAGAGTTAAAAGTTATGTGTTATTATATTTTAAAAATTTACGTATTATTACATTAATTGAATTTTTTTATATATTTTTTTAATTTACAAATTATATCGCTTGACGAACTTAGTGCCGAATTTTATGGCCAAATTTTTTATTGTTGATTTTATTTCGAATTTCAAGGTCTTCGAATTCAGACACGAACTCGAACTAGGTGACTTAGATTGGAAGTCATTGGTGATCCTGGCTCAAGTTCAACCTTCAGAGCTTCTCGCTTCTTATCCTTTGTCGCTAGAATAGGATCATGAGACTTCTTGGATGCAAAGTCTTCCTCAAAATTTACATCCTTTCTTAACATTGTCGTCCTTTGTTATAGAATATAGACCTTGTAGGCCTTTGAAATCTCACTGTGACCTATGACTAAACTCTTTCTAATGGGGTGCTACAACTTGGTCCTCTTTTGTATTAGTACATGGATATAAAGTGGACTACCAAATACGCAAAAATGACTTACCTCTAGCCTCACACTAGTGAATGCCTCCTTTGGTATATTCTCCTCCAAGATCTTGTGAGGACACCTATTCTAAATGTACACTTTTGTGTTGCATGCTTTTGCCATAGAAATATTGGCAAATCCTGGTCATGAATCATGGCCTTGGTCCATATGATGGATCGATTTTTCCACTCTACATCTCCATTTTGTTGTGGGTTGTATGTGACAGTTAACTCCTTGATTCTTGCTTCTTTGCAAAAGCCCTCAAACTCCTTGGAGGTATACTCATCCCCATTGTCCGATCTCGAGACCTTGATCTCCTTTCTTGTATGATTCTTGACTAGAGCTTTAAACTCTTGAAACTTGCTAAAGGTCTCATCCTTAGTCTTCAAGAAGCAAATCCAAGTTTTGTGAGAGAAATCATCAATAAAGGAAACATAGTACATGCTACCTAAAATTGATGCAATTGATATCGGTCCACAAACATCCAAATTGACCTACGCTTGCTGCTTGGGAAAGCAACCTTGGCATGTTTGCCAAGCGTGCACCCTCTTCATACATCCTGTTGAACTCTGGAATACCTTTGACTATCTTGATCATCCTCTTGTGGCACAACTTGTACAAGCTGTCATTGTTATGTACTAGGTATTGAACAGGTTCACCTTGCAATTTGTATAGATTGCCTCTCTAACTCCTATCACTTGTATTGCTTCTGGGCTAGATTCCTTTGGTCTAATAAGGGCGTGTTTGTTCCAGAACTCTACTGCATGACCCTCATCTCCCATAACAGATATTGAAAGCAAGTTTTTCTTGAGACTCAGAACAAACATAACATCACCAAAGTCTAAAGAATTACTTGGTCGGAGTTGGAAGGAAATGGTATTGACACTTGTCTTGGGTACTTGGCATCATTACCAGGCTGTACCTGAACTCATAATTTGTGCTCTTTTAGACTAGTAAAACACTGCTTGGCCGATGCCATATGTTGAGATGGCCCATTTTCTACATTCCAAGCATACCTTGGAATCGTGTTTGTAGAAAGGAAAGATACCATCGATAATTTTTTCTTAAACTTGGTGGCAAACTTGTTTATTTGAGTTTTTGCAGATGCTGCTACCTTCTTTTATTGTTGCTTCTCTTTTCCCTTGTTCTTGTTTGGACATTGTAATGCATAATGTATGCTTATGAGTCATGACAAATGAAGCAAATCCCTCTTACTCGATTCTGAGGTTGAGTCCTCATTCTTTTTCTTACCCTTGTTAGGTCCTTTACGTCTACTCTTCTTGGTTTGTCCAAATAAAGATTGGTTATCATGATCGCCCTTCTTATTGGCCTTTGACTCCAATCTAAGTCACACGGTTCGGGTTCGGCGAGGATTAGGTTCAGTTCGGGTTCGAATTTTTCGATAAGGTTTGGATGAGGTTCGACATTAGGTTCAAATATATATATATATATATATATATATAAACTTTCATCATACAAACTTTCATCATACATACTTGTTGTTTATGACAAGTCTGCGCACAGGTTTATGCATCTAAGAGCATGTTTTAGTTGTTTAATAGTAGATTTACATGCTTCCCATAGCAGCAGTTTGTTCCTAGGGGTAAATCTATGTTCTTGTTGTTTGGTGTGTTCTTATGCAGACTACAAGTCTGCTATTTCAAATTATAGAGAGCATTTAATTTATAGACAACTTAAATAAATATAGAGATACATGATCAATAAATATAGGCATAGCATGAATAACAAAAATATTTGAGAGCTAAATATATAGAATAAATAACATACATAACTAAAAATCAGCATCAACATACATGATCAATAAACAATGATCAATAAGAATCATGAACAATAAACAATGCACATATGTTTAATAATGACAAAATCCAATCATCAATGTTTTATTAATATTTAAGCACATATTTATAGTGCAACTACAAATTGCAAAAAGAAGTAGAACCTATTTTTCAAAATGCAAAAATGAAGTAGAACATATTCTTCAAATTTCAAAATATAAATGGACGTCCATAATGTCAATAGCGATAATCCTTGGAATTGTTTCACAAAATTTAAAACATAATCAAAACCCTTATTCGTGTGGCCTACTTGTAACATCATAAAGCTCTAAATCATCAATATCACATGGGGTGGTAAAGCCACTAGAACTATGATCATCAAATTCATCAGTATGTGGAACTCTATCATCAATAGGTTGATCACTAGTGTCACCATCAATGTTAAGATCATCTTCTTCTTCATTCAGACAATGGCCAATTGCAAATTGCTGTGCACACTGGTGAGAGGAACTAGACGAATCTTTGGCCACACTGCTTATGGCCAATTGCAAATTGCTGCGCACATAAACAAGGTCCTCCAACCTTGTAGACAACAACCTATTTCTTTTCTTGGACTGATATGGTTGAAGCTACTCCAGTTCGTTTCACAATGTGATGCACTTGATCCTTGGCTCAAAACACGAATTGCAAAACGTTGCAATTCACGTGACTCTGCTCCATAAAATTGCCACCATCTCCCTGGAGGAATATTTGCCCTATCATTTTTGGCAGAGCTTCTTCCAAATAACCCCTCATCTAACCTGTATGCCCGAAGCTGCTCTCTAAGCCTCTTCGATTCTTCAATATCTGGAGTTAACCGCTCAATAGCATCATAAAGGCCATTCATGACTTCTGCATCATTATTTCTTTCTATCCCAAACAATCTTGGGTCCAAGTAACAAGCTGCTGCATGCAAAGGGCTATGCAACATCTTCCATCTTTCATCTATTACCTCCCATATTTCCATGTATTCATTTTCCATGTTGTCAAAGGATTTTGCAATAGCTTCCTTACAAGTATCCATGCCTTTGTAAACAAAACCCATACAAGGGGTGTTGCTATCAACCATGCGAAGCATATGAACAATTGACTCACATACTTTTAAGACCTTCACAACATTTTCCCAAAAAGCATTGGTCAAAATGATTTCTTCAATCTCCTTCTCTTTAGCATCTTTTGAAAGGCGAGAGTTTTCCCACTCACTGTTACAAATAACACCTCTTATGCTTTCCTTTTCCTCAACCTCTCTTTTAAGAGTGATGTAATATGTGGCAAATCTGGTATCACATGGCCTTAGTAGCTCTTTAGTTGCTTGCTTCCTGTACAAGCTCATTGTGAGGTGATGGTTAAATATGAAATGAGAAATATGTTTCCCCTTTCGAACTGCATCATTAATCCATGGAAATTTTGTCAAATCATGCAACAGTAAATCAAGGCAGTGAGCAGCACAAGGAGTCCAAATCTAGCACCCACACAGTTTGAGGCACTATCAGTTACGACTTGGACAACATTTTTTTCCCCAACTTCATAAATGGATTCCTCTAAAATCTTGAAAATGTAATCAGAAGTTTTATTTTGCTCAGATGCATCAACTGCCTTCAAAAGTAATACCCCTTTGGGGCAATAAACCAACACATTTATCAGCGGCCTATGACACATATTTGACCAACCGTCTGATAAAATGGTGCACCCTGTTTGTTTCCAAGACTCTTTGATGCTAGCCAATCTGCCTGTCACCCTTTCTTTTGACCTCTTGAGAAGCGTGGTCCTCATTGTCTCAGAACTGGGAGGGTACATATCCTTTTCCAAAATCTGATATCTTCTTACATGCATTGATATAGTAAGGGCTCCGAAGCACATTAAATGGGATGGCAGATTCAAAAAACATGTCAGCCAAAGCATCATCAATTTCTTGCTTTTGTACAGGCTTCCACAAAGTGTTTAGTATAGGTGTCCCACTTGTTTCTATTTGTTGATGGGAACTTCCAGCTGTAGACATGATTGGAGAAAATGAGGAAAATGGGTTGAGCCTGATTGAACACGCTGTTTTTTGTTTTCTTGCACTTGCTTGGCCCTCTTTATCTTGTCATAATCCTTTTGAAGTATCTCCTTCAATTCTGCAGACACCACTTTGCAGTCTTCAACTCCTCCTCCTCTCCATTGCTGATAGAAAGTAGATGGTCCATTACTCTTGTTAAGGACCCAACAAACTCAATGTTACACAGCTTGCATTTCACATGTCCTCCAGTTGGGCCATCCAACTTTTCCATATGTTTCCATGCTTCTGCTGATGATTTTGGAGGTGCCATGGCAAATGTTTCTGCATTAATTTTTTTGCATATCATGTTTTAGAATTTGGTTGGTTTGTTTTATGGCTTTGCGTATTACCATTGAAAATTAAAATAATGTACTGCCTACTACCTAGTGGCATTGATCAATCTTATAAAGAAAAACACAACATTTATAAAATCCTATAAAAAAAATAAACACAACATTTATCATTAATATACTTAACTTACCCATTGGAAGTTTTCAAGCTGCCTGAACCTTGGCGTCCAAGAAATCACAATTTGTTGTCCAAGAAATCATAGTTGGTTGAAGTTTGAACCTTGGCGTCCAAGAAAATTATCATGGATGGCTGAATTCTGCCGTCCAAGAAATCAACTGCGGAATAAATTGGCCGTTGGATCGACTGCTTCTTCGACTGTAAAAAACAATTGTTTATACATTTCCGAATCCCGATTGCTTAATCTACTGTGTCCACTGTCAATCAATCAACGACTGCTGCGTTCTTGGAAAAAGGAATGTGGCTGCCTTCAGTCTTGAATAATTATGAAATTTCAAACGGACGGGAGAATGCAGAGAAATATCAGTGAAAACAACCAAACCCAGCAGAATGGGCCCTGACCCCGACACTTTTCCTCTCAAATCATGAAAACGTCGGACCAATCCCCTGGAACGACCTGCCGATGGGCAACGGCTCTGGGTCGGCTGAAATTTGAACCTTGGCATCCAAGAAAATGACTACGAAATCGTGATACTTGCACTGTGCAGGATGCAGCTTGATCCGGCTCCCTCGATCGCTGGTGTGCACTGTGAATCATGGGGGAACAAGGAACAATCGCTATGGTGCGATATCGAGTTGCAGACTGCAAAGAGTTGCGGCGGCCGATGGAAGTGACAATGCCAAACATCGGGTTGGGTAAGCTAGGTTACGGGCCTTTTTCCCTTTTTTTTTTAAATTTTTTGATTTTTAATTTTTAATTTTTTTTTTCAATTAAAAAATCGAACCTAAATAAAATTCGATTAGGTTCGGGTTCGGGTGGATTAGGTTCGTCATGAGGTTTGACTTTAGGTTTGACGAACCTGAACGAACCTTAATTTTTTTTTGAGGTTCACCGAACCTCAATCCTCAAGGATTAGGTTCGGCAAACACTATGACTGAGAAAATCGAGTCTGCTTCTGGATACAATCATCTCACTGCCTTTCAAAGGAGGGAAGATGCTAATGAGCACATATGCTATAGACAAATGTTTCCCATGAAGCTAAGAATCCATTTAGTGCTATGTTTGCAAACTTTGTATCTTTAATCTCCTCAATTGTTGCAAATTGATCACGAATCTGTGTGACCTTGATCTGGTAATTAGTAATTGTGTTTGATCTAGTCATCTCTATTCCTTTGAGTTTGTTTTGCAATATCATCTTTTTGTTTATGTTCTGGCTTTGGTCGAGGCTAACCAGAGAATCTAACATGTCCTTCGCTATTTTCTTCTTGAATATGCGAGGAATCAAATGATCCCTTATAGCATCCAAGATCATCCACTTGGCATGCTCTTCCTTCTTGTAAGTTGACAATGGCTGTGGATCTACAGCCAGAGTCACAACATCTTTAACGATATCCCACAAATAATTCTCTTTCAATAAGAAAATTACCTTAAGTTTCCATGAAAAGAAATTTGATGCACCCTCTAATCAGTTTTCAAATCCAAGGTTAGCTAATGCCACTCCCAAATTTGAAAAGTAAGTAATCACAACCTTGGAAACCTTTAATTGATGGTCCTTGTTGTCTGTAGTTACTTCTAATACTTATTTTATGTAGTTGATCTATTGTCGTAAACTCTTGAGAATCTCAATCAGAGAGGCTATGATAAAACTTCCTAACTCTAGTTGATTGTTTTCCCTATGATCTTGATCAAATAAATCAATTGCAGAATATATTTAATCATAGAAATTCAATTTTTGAACATAGCATCAATCACACAATAGAAGAAAAAGTAAATAGTGGAAGTATAAATCAAAGACACAAATACTCATGTTTTCTTCTCCAAAATCAACTTATCATTCCATTAATCAAAGCTTACAAGGCAACCTCTCTAGAGTGCTTTAAACCCACAATTATATGGCTGGAAAAACCACACTTGAATTGAGGTGTATGGCTTGCTCAAGAAAAAGATATTCGCTGTACAACTTGATAGTTGTTGTATGATGACGGTGTGGCCCTGTTGTACAACTAGTGTGCGGCCCTATATGGCCTTGTTGTACGACCTCTTCTTGTTTGATGAACCTTGCTCTTTCCTCTAGTATCTCTTCCTTCGTCTGATTATTAACTTTGTTAGGATCTCTCTATCTTGTTTGTCTTTCTACTTTGTTTGAAAACCTAATATACCAAAACCCTAATCTCATCTTGAGATGTATGATTGAGATTAAATCCTAGTCGAAGTCATTAACGTATTAAATACGCTTTATTTGACTCAACTGCAAAACACAAGACTTTTCACTTTTTCCTAAAGTGAAAAATATAATTATTACCCACTTTTCCTAAGTGGTTACTTTTGAAATTTCTCGAATCACTTCTTGCATGTTCACATCCAAACCCATGCAAGAAGTTTTTGTCTGAGCTACATTTTTCAACAAAATTGACATCTTTGTTTTTATTAAATCTAAAAACAATTGGTAGAATGCGATAGCCTCAAAACTCAAAAACATGTAACCACACTTGTGGGAACTCTCTGCTTCGTTATAGATTACGAAAAATAGCTAGGGTTTACAATCTAAACCTTAAATTAATGTGCCTTGGGTGAGGTAAGAATCCCTGATACTAACACCCTAATTCTAAGTTCTAAACTAGGTTATTACACCTAGCTTGCATTCAAGAATACTTAAGTTAGTGAGCTCCCATGGAGATAACTACACTGTTGGAGAATTGCATCAAAGCTAACTTAGTTCTCATGCGCATAGCCTAAATTCTAAGTAAGAAATTTATGTGTGGAAGACATCGCCGATATATCGCGATGTCTCCAATATATCGTGATGTCTCCACCAAAACGATATATCGCGGGGGGGAATCACGATTTTTCAAAAAAAAAATCATGAGCCCACGAAAAAAATCGTCGAGCCTGGAGACAGTCCAGGATAAAAGCTGTTTTTTTGATCTTTTTTTGGTCATTTTACTTGCTTGTTGAGGGGTTTGGAGAGCAAAGGAGCTTGCTATCATTTTGCTTGGAGCCAAGGAGTAGATTCATTGTGTTTCCATCAACAATCATCGAGTTATTGTGGATTGGGGATTGGTTCCCATTAGTGGTTTCTCAATTTGTAGGTATGTACATCTTTGTGTAACTATTTGCTCATCTTTTTATTTTTAATTTTTTTGGTAATTTTTTTATAGGTTTAGGGTTCTTATCAATGTTCCCTCATCTTGCCAAATTTTAAAGAGAGATCTACTACCATTTATGCCAAATGTAGGACCGTTTTGTTATTTGCAGCATTATTATTTTGTTTGGGGGCAAATTTCAATGAATCTTACCATTTACTATCTTCATTGTTCAAGCTTGAATTTGAACTTCATTTTTCTTTTTTTTGCCCTAGGTTGAATCATTGTTGTGTGAAAAATCAAAATGCCCAAAGCTTTGGATTCTATGTGGGTATATGTTGAGCCCTTGGAGGGGTTTAATAGGCAAAAATTGACATGCAAGTTGTGTGGAAAGGAATTGACACGGGGGATTAGTTGTTTGAAATACCGCCTTGCACAAATTCTTGGGCATGAAGTGGGAACTTGTGAACAAGCAACCCAAGAAATTGTTCAAATTGCCAATAAATCACTTCATGATATGAATATGAAGAGAGATGTCAGGGCATCAGTGAGGATTGAGATTGGAAGTGAGAGCTTTACCTCAACTACACCTTCAAGTTCCACAATGCCCTCAATGGCATCAACTTTCTATGTTCCAAGAACCACTCTTAGTGCACAACCTTCTATCAGGTCAATGGCTAAAATAAAGGAGAAGGTAGAAGCAGACAAGCTTGTGGGTAGGTGTTTTTTATGGAGTGACATTCTTTTCAGCATTGCCAAACCCAGCCCTTCTACTAACCTATGTTTGATGTTGTTGTTGTTATTGACTCGGGGTATAAGGCCCCCACCTTTGATGACTTGAGAGGGCCTATCCTTCAAGCTGAAAAGGTTGACTACACTCAGAGATTGGAGGAGTTTAAGGAGTCATGGGGACTCACAAGATGCACGGTTATGTCAGATGGTTGGACTGATCAGAAGGGTAGGAGCCTTCTTAATTTCTTGGTCAGTTGCCCTAGGGCAATCATGTTTATTAGATATGTTGATGCATCTGCACATATCAAAGATGCAACACTATTATGTGAGTTGTTGGATGGGTTTCTCCAAGATATAGGTCCACAAAACGTTGTCCAAGTCATAATGGATAACGCTGCTAATTATGTGGCTGCTGGCAGGTTGCTTATGATGAGGCATCTGACCTTGTTTTGGACTCCTTGTGTTGTAGATTGCATCGATTTGATGCTAGAGGATATGGGAAAAATTCCTTCCATCAGAGATATTGTTGATTCATCTAGGAGCATCACAAAATTTATATGTAATCATACATTCGTGCTCAACTTGATGAGACAATTCACAAATAATAGGGAGTTGGTGCGTTTGACAATCACATGTTTTGCCACAAGCTTCATTTCACTTCGATCTCTCTTGGCTTATATGTGGAAGATTAAGAGAATGTTCCTTTCAGATGAGTGGCATGCATTGTCATTTAGCACAAAACCAGAGGGGCAAGCCATATATAGGCTAGTGTCACTCCAGGAGAGCTTTTGGGCAGGAGTGGAGGAGGTGTGTGCCATTACTGAACCTTTGATAAAGGTTCTTCGGTTGGTTGATGGAGACAAGCCCATAATGGGCTACTTGTATGAGGCCATGGATAGGGCCAAAGAATCCATCCGTGCTTATTATGAGGACAAAGGGGATGAGGGGTATGAGAGAAGATTATTGATATGGAAGGTCATTGATGAGTGATGGAACAATACACTCCATCGCCCTATTCATGTTGCATGGATCTACCTCAACCCCACATTCTCTTACTCCTATGTTTTTAGATTTGATGCTGAGGTTATGGATGGATTCCTCACTTGTGTTCAGAGGATGGTGCTAGATCCGCAAGAACGTGTGGAGATTTCTAAAGAAATGGAGATATATAGGATGGATGGCGGGACATTTGGCTTTGACATGGCTGTTAATGATAGGAAGACCAAAATGCCAGGTAAGCTTCAAGTTCATTTTATTGTAAATTTCAATGTCTTTTCTCCATTTGTTTCAAACTTTAAAATTTCAATGTTATTTCTTTAATTATGTTTCTAACTTTCTACTTTCTCTTATTTGTTTTAGATGCTTGGTGGACAAGCTATTGCCGAAAGAGTACCCCATTTACAAAAGCTTGCCATTTGGGTGCTAAGCCAAACATGTAGCTCGTCAGGATGCGAGCACAATTGGAGTGTGTTTGAGAAAATACACACCAAGAAGCACAACAGGTTAAAAAATTTCAAATAAATTTTTGAAGTTAGTTTAAATTATAAATTTATAATTTTATGCACATTGCCATGTCAACCTTTAAAGTTTAAATTATATATTGTAAAATTTGAATTATAATTTATAATTTATGACCCTCATACAGGTTGGAAACTTCTCGCCTCAATGACATGGTCTACGTCTACTACAACCTTCGATTATGGGTGAGTTAGCTTCAAAAAACACTAGATGTGGATGCCATTTTATTGAATGAGTTTGACACCACTGTTGCATGGTGGGTGAAGAGTGAGGCACCTCTCATGGAATAAGACTTTGATTGGTTACATGAGGATTTGGAGGGGGGGTAGGCCAGGTGGCAAGGGAGGCGATAGAGGAGGTGGACGAATATCTAGAGCAGACACCTTTACACGAGGTGACTATTGGCCGTGGGAGTGCACCACCACTTTCACAGATAGAGACAATGACGATAGAGCAAGCTAGACTTGAACATAGCAGTGGCACTACTACTAGTAGAAGACGCTAAACTCTAGCTTCTTCCTCTTCTAGAGGACGTCAAAGTGTAGCTTCTCCTTTTGTTAGAGCACATTAGAGTTCGTTGCCACCCGTAGGGCCTTCTTCAGCTAGAGGAAGAGCCATTACCAGAGCCATCACCTTTGCCCGTAAAAGGGGCAGAGGAAATCACTAGTTTGTTTTATTTGATTTCATTGTACCTGTTATCACCAAACTTGTAGTTGCCCCTATGAGGTGGATCCAAGATGGATGGTAGAGGGATGGGAAACCAAAGAGGTGAAACCAAGATAGCCTCGACTCCCATATGGATGGTTGTCACGCCAATTGAGGCAATCTTTACTAGATGTTGTCTTAGCCCGAGACAACAATGGGGGAGACCTAGATCTAATCTCGACAGGAGAGATCAGACCAGGACACCAGATCGAATCAATGGAAGTTGAAGTACGTAAGGTGTAAGGTGAAGTAAACCCTAGATCTATGGATGAAGTCACAAGGTGAGTTATGGTTTGGATCAAGAGGTTTATGAAGTGTGCAATTCATCCAAGGTTGAAATACAAGTGACTTATGAGTCTTACCACTAGATCCAGAATCAAGGTACTAGCAAATGATGACAATATCCATTGCCTTGGGAATCGTGTCCAATGCTGGGAGGTTAAGAACATGATTGGGGCTATCTAGTATTGAAGGATAGACTTGACGGAAGGTATGACAATATTAAAGTACCCAAGCCTCAGGGATAGGATCAAAACGAAGGAAAAATTGGCCAAATGAGGGTCGTGCTAGGGTTAAGAGATCAATGCCTTGGGATTTGGGCCCAATGGAGTCACATAAGCCTGACGCCTAGGAAGACCCACTTAGGGTTTGACTCGATCTACAATACCCATAAATGGTTTGCCAAAAGATCAAGCAGTTTGATCCATAGAATTTTTCGATTACTTTAAATTAGGGTTTTGACAATAAAATAAAGATGCCAATAGATTGGAACCAAGAAAAGAAGAACTAACCTGTGGATCTTACCTAGGTAACCTTGTAGATGCCTTGATGAAGATGATCTATGCCGTCCTAATCAATTTGGGAAGATTTGGATGAAGACTCTATGCAAATTGATTTGCCTGAGGAAACCAATGTGCCCTCCCTCTTGCACAACAATAAGATTTGATGCATTAAGAGAAATGGACAAATGCTACAGAAAAATAGCAGGATGAAACCATAGATCATAATGATACTAATGAAAACCCCCTGATACAAGCGATGCCAAACAAGCGAGTTGAGGAAACCTTGCAAAAATGCCCAAGTGAAGTCGCCCTCTTGTAGACAAAACAAAGTTTCCACGAAAAATATAGATCTCACCACAAATACCCAAATGGTAGGAAGCAATAGACTTTCCAGTCACCATCGAAGAACACCAGATGTAAAGGAGACCCAAGAATTTCCACAAAAGAGTTTTTCTATTATCAAGATTCCAAGAGCCAAAAACCCCTTTACAATGAGAAGTTCTCTCCTTTAAATAAGAATGAGAGAAACCAAAATCCTAACCACCTTTCAAATGGATGGCTAAGATTAAAAGATCAAAATGTTCTAATCAACGGTTGAGATGAGCTCAACATAAAGTACATGGATCAATATAATAATATAATACATCAATGGACCAAATCGCCCTAGGAGAGGGGATTCCACAAAATAAAAATGAATAAAGCTCATGGTGGGTCTAGGGGGCATTAACTAACACCCTTAGTGTGTCCCCATGGCACAATATAAATAAAAATATAATATTAAGTGCAAAATAGAGCCTCTTTGGGAAAATTGTGAGCCTCCAAAAGCTCCAGAAAATCATAAAATATGCCGAAGAGATGGGTGTGGGTCCATCTGAATGCTGAAATTGCTAGCGAAGAGGCAGAAGACATCACACTCATTATTAAAACTCATCCCATGCCATTTCCTTGCCTTAGTAGCCCAAATCGAATTCTTCAGTAGCCATTTTCACCATTTTTAATTTGCCTCGGGAACTGACACTGCCCAAACTGCCATCTAGAGTGCCTGCGTTGTCAAACTGAGCCCACTAGGCTCTCTGGGAGGGGTGTAAAATGGTAAAAACAAGTGGCTGGACTGCCCCCTCCTCATACAACGCCCTAGGTGAACCAATCAATTCACCCTTCTACTCTGACAGGCCATTCAACATGGCAAAACTGCACCAAAATGGTATACTGAGACAAAACATCACTGTAACTGCCCGAAACCGAAAACAAACTGTCTCATTGGACTCATGGAGCCCAATTCCATCTAAGGTGCATACTCATACACTCTACAGATCTCTGCATGATCAGGTACAATATCTAATATGCCCAGACAGATAAAATAATAATCTGTAAATGATCAAATAATCCATAAAATGACCCATGCTAACATCAATTTGCTGCAAGTGTTTGGAGGTTAAGACATTCTCTACAAATCATTCTAATAACAATTATAACAAGTAGTAATCATTTTCACTGGCGGTCTACCAACCAAATATATAGAGTTTCGTTAATTAATTATAACTCAGACCAGACTTTCAAGACCATACTCACCTCATAGTTGTAATTAATTTGCTAGTGAAGGGTGAAGGCTAAAAATCAAAAGGCTAGGCTAAAGGGTGACTACCAACTTGACACTATGACACTTTGAATATGGAAAGGGAATACTCACTTTAGCATATGCCAGACAAGCAATAACACAGGGGATGGCAGTGTCTCACAAATGGGTAAGTTACGTTCAGAGGTGCTTATTCACCTTGACAAATGCTCACAATCCAAATCAAATACAAGTGAGGCCAGTAATATTTAGATATAACTTTTAAGAACCATTCCTTTTTGGGCCTTCGAGTTTCCACAGCCTTGATCCATGCATTTGTTACACGGATTTTTATTTATTAAGGCTTCATGCTCCATGCATGTTTAAAAGCACTTGTTACATGGGTTTTACATTTCACATTTCGCATTTACACTTCAAAGCCAATTTCATTGGGCTTGCCTTGCATTCATGTATGTTCAAAAACACTTCTTTTCATGAGTGGGATTTTCACAAGATATTCATTTCATTTCCATATACATTATATCAATGGCAGCACTATGTGTTTCAGGTTTAGCCAACACAACCTAGGAAACTCAGAGCCGAGACACAAATAAACAGGGAGGCTTATCCAACAAAGAGGCTATAGTGGGGAAATGTTCTCCATGCCACAAGTCAAGTAGTAGGTCGGGTTAGAAACATAACTGGAAGGTAATGGATGGGTGGAGATGGTGAACGAAGAAACCAACACTAGCAATCCAAAGTATGGTGGAAATGATCACCTCTATTCTCCCTAAGCAGGGTAAAACCAATGAGTATGGGTCAAGAACTTCCAGGTCTAAGTAGGGACATACATACATAATATCAATACAACCAGGTCCACATATTTATATGACTGCCAGATCATGACACTAGATGCTAAGACATGTCACAAGAATGAGTATAAAAGCAATAATAACCATAACACAAGATAATATCTGCTGAGTCATATACATGTAAATAATCAATCTGAACCAACATCTGTCCAATGAGAAACTACTGTTGCAACTTTGGGCAATACTGACTGCTCTGCAAATGGCTAAATGACTACATCATTCCTCAAATCTGAGTGTCCTAAGACTTAGTCATGGCATGGGAATGTACTATAGTCCATCATCAAATAGTGATCCATCATAGATGCTCATCTCAGCATCTCATATGTAAGGGATTATGCTGAAAAAGTGTACTGGAATCTGAAAAATAGAATATGGTAGCTTGGCTTCTATATATGTGATAATAGTACTATGCCGCATGTAGATCTTGGTTGACAGTTGACTCATGATGATGAGATACATTTATTATATTTTTTGATGATATTTTGATGCTCTAGAGTCAATACACTCATTACTACTCAAGACATGATTTAGTATTGATGTATGATATATCATTAGACATCTTATACATCATATATATCTGTTTTCTTTTCATATTTATGTGGCAATGTGTTTATTTGATGTTGTTGTTGCTTTAAATGTTTAAAAATTTGAAAAAAATGAATATTTTTGTGTTTTTTTGAAGTTTGCCGATATTTTCCCCGTTGCCGATAAGTTGTGTTCTGGACTCTCGACGATATTTTCGCTGACATGACTTCTTCCACACTGAGAAATATAACTCATTCTAAAAATAGAACTAATGCTTTTGTTCCAAGTCTAATTGTAGCTATATAAAAAAAGCTACTAAAATTAGATTGTATGGAGTTATTAACACTTTTGTAGGAAAAGAAGAAGGTAAACTAAAACTGGCACATGGATGTGCCTCAAAGTCCCCCTTCATAACTGTGCCGATCCTCCACACTTGTTGCATCGTTCAACATCCAAAGCATTGAATGGATTGTCATGAGTGTGTTATCAAGCTATTCTAAGGATCTGTAATAGTACCTGTTGACTAAGTGCGTGTTGGTATGATGAAGAAAACTGATTGAGCTAAGACGTCTTTGTTGAACCTAATGATCTTAGAGTGGCTCTTTCCCTTGTTCAACAACTTTTCTTGTATTTGCACAATTGATACAGAAGAACTCTGGATGCAATAGTTGTCATACAAAGAGTTGTGCCTTCAAGGGGTTGAAGAGCTTGGAAGAATAAAAGTTTGTGACAAGTATCTTCTAGATGATACTATTGGCATAATTTATAGTGCACGTCTACCCATGCGCTTTGCATATGGGTTTATATAGAAGAACTCTATATGCAATGGTTGTCATATAAAGAGTTGTGTCTTCAAGGGGTTGAAGAACTTGCAAGAGTAATAATTTGCGGCAACGATCTTCTAGATGAAATTAGTGACATACTTACTTTATGGTGTACATCTTGTTGAAATATTGTAACTTCAAAGGATATTCTAAATGTATTTTATTGATGTACCCCAAGGGAGATGTTATTATTTCTCCGTTGGGATGTTACTATTGTAATTGGTCATCATAGAGTCATGAGGTAAAGCCTCCGTTGTAAGTCGGGTCATTAGTACCCTAATGAATAATGTAAAATACTGTTTGGAGTCTTCCTAGGTGAAGTCAATCCAGACAGTTTAGTGGGGCCGACTTGTTTAGGGTAAAAGTCAGTTGACATAAAGTGTATAAATAGAGGAGCTGTGTTCCTCATTATAACACAGACTCACTCACTTGAGTAGCACATAGGAGAGAGAGAGATAGATCAACAAGGAGGAGAATACCTGTTTTGGGGTTTTATCTTATACATCTTATACAGAGGAAGTTTTGCTGGGTTTTCTTCCCCTTGAGGGGTTTCCCATGATAAATACTGTGTCTATCTTGTGATTGTGTTTCTTTCAGTGATTCTGGATATGCTACTATTGTGAATTTGGACCAAACACTAATGATATCTAGTCTAGCATATGAAATCTTAACACGTCTAGCCGTGCACTTTGCATATGTATTTGATCTATTGTTGCAAACCTTCAATTAAGGTATGGCATCATCAATGTTGCATCATACATGGGCCCATATTCCTGTATATTGTTGATATGATCCTTCTAGTACGTATGCTATATTTGAAGGTGTTTTTATTCACAGTCCACCCGGATAGTTTCCACTGCCTCTTTCTAGGGATTCTTCTATGGATGATCTCAACTTTTTATAGTTGATCTTTCTCTACTACAGTTTGTATCTCCTCTTATTGATGTCTCTTCTGCAAAGACTTCTTCTACATCGTCCCTAGACTTGATGGATTTTCCTTATGATGCACACATGGTGGTGCATTTTACCTGTTGGGCCTTACCTGTTCCAAGATGCGATGATTTCATTATTGACCACACCACATTTGTACACATTATTTATGTTCTAGGAGTTGGTGGTTTTCCCTTGGATGCTTCATTTTGATTTTATTGTGATGCGAGATTTGCCTCTTAGTGATTGGAGTTGGTTCATAGTGACATTTTTGGGCATATGACCACTTGTTTTAGTGGGGGGAGCTAAGTACCTTCTCACCTTCTTTGATGCAATATCTAACTAATAAGAGGTCCACAAGATGTGTCCCTCAATTTTTTTTACAAATGATTCTCAACATATCTCAATCAATCTCTTCCTTCCATTTTATGATGGTGATCCTTTTTGGAGGTACTAATCTTGACAACGTTGTGATTAGATGCAATGTGTGCCACTTTTTCTTTTTGTATCTTCCATGGATAATTTTTCTATACCTCTGCATAAGGCCACCTTCATTAAGTTTTGGAAATGTGTTGGTGTTGGAGATATGGCATCTAGGGGGGTTGTGGGAAGTTGTATGTAATGACATTTCAGATTCATAGTGATGGTCACACGCCAAGGTGTTATATGAAAAAGAAGGGAGCCCCCAAATATTGAAGTTGAAACAAAAATATTCTTAGTAGAAGACGTGGAAAAGGGCTTTAAACGCTTGGCGAGTGGCAAGGCAAATGATGAGGGTTTCCTCGAAGATGGATGACCATGTTATTCTACCCATATTCAAAAGTGGGGACAAGAACAACCCAGGAAATTATAGAACAATTATGATCATCTTGATTTTTTCAAAACTAATAGGAGTGATAATGGAAAGGAAAAACAACAAATAGGCGGAGGAAAGCAAGAAACAAGGTAGAGGCCAAGTATGGTTTAGATCTAAACACTCATAGATCATTGTCTTTCTCTAATGCACATGATAGAGAAAACATGAGACAACAAATATGAGGATTTGTGGTGTTGCTTTGTGGACTTCTGGGGGGCATTTGACATGGTCCCAATGGAGAAACTGTGGGAAAGGCTTTTAGGACTAGGAGCACTGGTTGAATGGAGAGCATCGGTGCGCATAATATATGAGCATGTCAAAGCCAAAATAAAAACTGAAGGACATATGTCGGATAACTTTAACAACAATATTGGCGTAAAACAAATTTGCCTTCTCTACCAGATGTTGTTTGGACTATATATAGATAAATTGGAAAGTTGGATTGATGAAGGTGGAGGAGTGCACATAGGATGTATAATTGTTTAATATTATTATATGCAAATGATGCGATCTTAGTGGCAAGAACGCCACATAGCCTTTAAGCACATTTGTAGGCACTTGAAAATATCTACAAAGAAGTAGACATGGAAGTTGATGTGGACAAAACCAAAGTCGTCAGAGACTCGGATTTTCATTGAAAAAACAACCCAACTTAATATCAAATTCAACCATGAACCATTAAAGATCATACAGAGATACAAATACCTGGGACTTGAATTTAATGAAAAGTTGAGTTGCAAGTAGTGCACAAGTAAGAGGTTATAGGGAGGGTGGAAAGTGACATTCCTGTTATGGAACAAATGTAGAACAACAAAGATCTTGGATTGGAAGATAATCAACCCACTATTCCTAACACTTATCATACTAGTGCTACTATATGGTTTTGAGCTATGGGGCCCAGACACATCTAGGAGAAATTGAAATCAAATGGAAAAGGTGCAAAAATGTATCCTAACCTCCTTTTCGAGACTAATAACAACTACTCCACATGAAATCTTGTTGGCTGAAACATGTATTTTTTCGATCGAATTGGAAGCTGTTAGAATCTTGTTATTATATAGACTAAAAGTGGCAGAGATGGACAACTGAATCCCCAATCAAATCAATAAAACACCACTAAAAAGAAGAAAACATACTTGGGAGATGCAATGCAATAAATGGTTAGAAATCTAGGAAATAAAGGAAGAGGAGTGCCCCCAAGAGAAGAAAGCAATTAAGGCTCACTTATAGGATAGATATAATAAGGGAAAATGGGGGAAGACATAGGAAACAACAATACTACATTAAGTAGTTCAACCTTGGAGAAGAAATAAAAATCCAGAACTACCTCACATTGAACATCTCATGGAGGTAGAAGCACACTTGGGTCCAACTTGGGAAAGAGCCCAAAGAAGAATAGAGCCAAAGGACTTGCTTAATGTGCAGTGTTGGCCCTAGGGAAAGATAGGCAAAATTCAGTTAGAATTCTGTCCAAGAAGGTAAAGAGTCCGGTCGCAAGAAGGAAAAGGAGCCGTGACAGAAGTAGAGAAGGAAGAGCATAAGCAGATAAAGGAAGAAAGAGCTAAGGAAAGAAGTAGTTTCAGAGGAAGCCGCGATAGAAGAGAAGCCACGACAGAAGGAAAGGATGCGACGAGATCAGCTGCGACGGAAGAAACCATGCTAGAGAAGGTGTGCAGCGGCGCAACAACTGAAAACAATAGCTCAAGGAAGATCGTGGGTACGAGGTTGGCTAGAACCGACGGAAGTCACATGTGCTGTAATGAATAAAAGCATCTTTGTAATTTGGGCCGTTAGTGCCTACTGACAAATGTCACTAGAATAGGAATGACAACTCGCTGGCTCACTGAGTGAAGTCGGCTGATAGTGACATATAAGAGTCTAAAAGAATGAAGAACCTAGGCTGGTGCGGGTTACTTGTTTTACTTGTTTAGTTGCTTACTTGCTTGGTTACTTACTCGGTCAGTTAGTTGTTTTTGTGCTATAAGAAGAGTTAAGTAGTCTGCAGCTGAGTGCGCAGAAGTATAGAGAAGAGTAGTTGATCCATGCTGTGTGCGGATATATAGAGAGCATGGGAGGAGAGAGAAGTCTATATAGATAAGAGAAGAAGATCTAGAACAAAGTCTGTAGTTCAGTGCACAGACCAAAGGTGCCATATATTTCTCATGCCAGATGAAGAGCACCTTTGTGGTTTTTCTTGGATGGGTTTCCACGTTAAAAATTGTATCATTGAGTAGATGATGAATGTGTTTATGTGGCATAAATGTAGGTGAATGTATATAAATGTATATGTTGAATGTGCTTAAGTCGTAGGAATGTATATTGTGATTAAGTGTTTATGTATTTGCTTATGCATGAGTTTCCTTATGCATGAGTCGCACTATTGATAGATAGCCTGTGTGTTAAGCATACTTTGTTGTTATAATTGTTGTGACGGATAAGTTAAGTAGTGTCTTATTTGCTCACAATAAGGTTAAGCAATACACCCATCGGCTTCGGTTGAGCTAGTTGCTAAGGTGCCAAGGGAGAAGAAACCCCCACCCAGCTGTGGAAACCTGGTTTTGGCAGTTACCTATAAGAGATATCTTGGGTGAGACTGCATGTGTGTCGTAGGTGCTGCCGACTGAGCCTTGCTCTGTCGGGCCGATATCTTGGGCTTTGTTGTGCGCGATAGAAGGTCCGAACCTGGTTCGAAGAGAGAAGAAACAACAACATGCAGATAGAAGAGGTGGAATCTGAACAACATTTTCTTCTTCAAAGGACAAGATACAACCGCATTAGAAAGGGGTTGATGCTTGAGAGTATCAGCTGGAAAAGGGTATTCC
This sequence comes from Pseudotsuga menziesii, assembly GCA_001517045.1. Lineage (NCBI taxonomy): Eukaryota > Viridiplantae > Streptophyta > Pinopsida > Pinales > Pinaceae > Pseudotsuga > Pseudotsuga menziesii. The sequence goes on from LPNX010480762.1 coordinate 145,709, forward strand.
AAGACCATAGAATGGTACAGGTGGCAAGAAGGGCCAAAAGAACAATAAACCACACTATATAGATGTTTAAAAACAGATTTGACAGGGGCAACCAAGACCACCCTTGACCCAAAGAAGGGTTGAGTGCAGGCACCTTCTTACATCCAACGTAATCTTGCAGCATACACCAAGCAACATATCACTTTTGTATTTCTCTTAGCATAGATTTGTTTTCCATATTGATTCACTGTATGAGGATCAACAACATTGAGATGAAAAATTGTGTCCTATAGATAATTTGGTATTGTGAATGTTAATAAAAAAAAATCTATTCTATTATATTCTCCAAAGCCTCATGTTTAAATTGAGGGGCATTGTGAATAGGTCCAGCCCTATTTTGAGATGGGTATTGATAAACCCACTCACTGTTGTATCTTGGCTACAACCAACTTATTTGAGTTGGATATCCATAAACCCACTCTCATTTTTATTTTTGCCTCAACAGACCTTGTATTGAGTTTGGTATCTATAAACCCACTTGTATTTATATTCACCATTTATCTTTGTGGCCTCGTGTTTAGCTTAAGGGGTGGTGTTGAGATTGGTGTAATCTTCACATGTGGTCACTGCCATCTCATATTGTGTCATTAATACATTTTATTAGGCATTACTCATCACTAAGGCCTTAGTTAATATTAATACTAGGTTATGGTTAAGGTCACCTTAGTCAACTTTGATATGTAGGCTCAATAGCCCTCTTTTGGTGTGTGCCCTACTTATGTGGGCCCATAACTTGAGTTTATAAATATACTTTTCAAATCTGATTTGTAATTTTATCTTGTATGATCCTGTGATATTGTGACCATTCTTTAGCTTACATGTATCATTCTTTTATACAAGTGATTAAGCCTATGATAATTATATCTTTGCTGTTCTCTTGTTCTATGGCTGTGTTTTTCATCTCTCTAGCACATCTTTTGGACAACTCTAGCACACTTGTGTATTGCTGTTTTCTCCGTTACTTTTGCAGGGTTTTGGGTTGGTTGTTTGGTTTGATTCGATTCCCCCATTCTCTTGTGATTTTAATAGTGAAGGATGAAGTGGTAGATCATGTTGTCCTCTTTGATTCCAAATAATTTATCATCATAATATGCATGGACCTTTGTGTGCTTTGGCTTTAACTTTAATAGCAAAAATTTATTTCTTGCTGATTAATCTATTTGTCATTCCTATTTCCAAGGTTTATATTGCAATGAATAATGTCTATAAGTTTGTATCTATTATATTTGATCTTTAACGAAGTTGAATCCAAATATTTGAATTCTTGTACTTCGGTGTCATATAACTCATTGATACGTAGGGAAGTCAACATGCACTGGATGTGTTTAATGTGGGACTGGGGACATTGTATTAGGAACATCAAGGACATCTTGGGGATATCCTAGAAGTGGTTGGTTGTTGAAGTATTTTTGGGATGACTTGAGGGATGCACCCATCCCAAAAATCATGTCCCTATCCCAAAAATAGATGTGTAGGTTACTTGAGATAGTCTTCCAATGCAAAGAGTTGACCAATGATTAATTACCAAAAATACAAGAGTATAAAGGTGTGTTTGGCAGGAAAGTAACATTGACTTGTCCAAAAACAACAAAACAAGGGTGACATTTGTACTTGAATTGGTTCTTGGTGATGTTTGTGGTCCAATGAGAATTCAATTTCAGTGTTGCAAAATATTTTGTTACTGTTATTGATGATTTTTTGAAGAAAGATTTGGGTTCATTCTGAACAATAAAATTTATGGATTTTTTAAATGGTTCAGATTATTGGTCGATAAAGAAAGTGGTAAAAGTATTGAGGTGTTGTGAAGTGACTGGGGGGTGGGGCGGGTGAGTATGAGTCGAATGATTTTCATGATATTTGCAACAAACAAGGCATTAGGAATTGGACAACAATTGTTTACACACTGCAAGAAAATGGTGTAATGAAGTATTGAGATGGTTAAATGCATGTTGAAAGGATGCTATCTTGGAAATTTGTTTTGGGAAGAAGTAATTTTAACTTAGTGTTCCTATTGAATAGGATTCTTATGAAGGAAATTTGTAGATAAGATAAGATAAGATAATTATATTAATGTCCAACAAATAACCACTAAAGCAGGGGAATGGGACTAAAGCAGGGGAATGGGACTGCGTGGTAACATGATGTCAATACAAAGTGGGAGCGTGTAACACCCTTGTTTTTCCCCTGAATGTAAATATGCATTTATTTTGACAGGTTGGAAACCTGAGACAGTGGTCCGAATGACCTGAATATTGTTATTTATGTTTCTGTTATGTTTATTAATAAAAATTCCTGAGTGGCTGCAGGAAAGGATTGGAAAAAAAGAGATGGGGCCCTATGAGTCCACAAATGGTGAGAGTGAGAGAAGGCCCGGGGGAAGGATAATGGGACCCTAGTCAGAATGTCTTTGGTCTCACCTTAGCCTTAGGAAACCAAATAACCTAAGGTCTGTTATTTAAATTATTAATCTCCTTGCTCGATTATACTAATTGGGGGATTACGAGGGGGTTCCCTTGGGTGCCATGTGTCAAGTTCCCAGCGTGCACATAAAAGTTGGGAACTCAATTGAGTTTGGGGAATGCTAAGAGATGGGAGTTGAGTTCAATGGGGAAAGATGTGGAGTCATCAAGAAAATGAGACCATCATCTTAATTGTCCAAGGAGTTGTGTTTGGAAAATCTAAATTGACAATTTGTACCAACAAGTGAATGTGACCTTGTTTTGGGGTGGGGAAAGTGTGATGCTCAGTTGGAAGCTGTGACCATGCAGTTGGGTGGACTCTGCATAGTAGAAGCAGAGTGTGTATTTTTATGATACTGTTGTATTGAATTGGGAAGGAAAAAGAGATTTGGTCCCCCTTTTATGCTAAAATAAATTTCTCTTTTGTTCTCCTATTTTTAGCTTTAACGACTAATTCTCTCTATTTATTCAGCCATAGTCTTTTCTAATCACATCAGCTTCAAATGGATCCTGAAGATGGTTGAGTATCCACTCGAAACTTACATTGATCACTTCAAAACTGCTTCACAGTGAACATCACAAATTTTAACATAAAAAAAATCCTTGTTTTTGTTGTGTAGCTGTCTTGCAGTCCCTAAGACATGCTGAATTACCCTGGAACTGGTGTATTGGGTTAGTGAACCCTTATTGGAGAAACTTGTGTTGAATTTTAGCATTTACATATATTCTTTAATTTTGCAGACTGTAAGATAGATAACAATAAGACAAGTGCAGTAGATAAACAAACATCAACACAATGAACACAAGATGTTTTTCATGGGGAAACCTTTAAAGGACAAAAACCCCAAAAGCATTAGTAATTCATCCCTTAAATGAGATGACTGAATTTGTTGCAGCAATAAAAGAATCTCAGAATTCTGAGATGAATGTTCTTCAGAAATTGTCAAAGCCTAGCAGGTTTGGACAATTGTAAAACCTAACAAAAACATTGTCTCAAGGACAAAATTTTCCAGAAATTGCAGATTAGGGTCTTTCAGATTTTCTCTCAGCTGCCCCACTGCCCAACTATCTTCTGCTGCTGCCCGAAAGCTTCCCGGAGAAGATCTGGGCTGCCCAAACTATTTCTACTGCTGCCTGTGATTTTCTTCTTTTTGCCTGGACTTTGTTCTTGCTGCCCAGACTTTCTGTGGCTGCCTGGATGTACTCCTGATGCTGCCCGGACAAGGGAAGAACCTGCCCGAGATTCCTGTGCCTGCCTGTGAAGGGTAACAGGCTGCCTGAGATCAAATCCGGGCTGCCCATGATCTAATTACTGCTGTCCAGATAGTAGATACTCTTCCCTGCTTCCCGAGGTCTGTGCAGCTTGCCCGAGGGTCTGTGGTGGCTGCCTGAAGTTTGCAGCAGCCTGCCTGAGATCTGTTGTGACTTCCCCTGAATATTAGGGTCTGCCTGAAGTAGGTGCAGACTGCCCGAGGTCAAATCTAGGCTGCCCAAAGTCTGTCTGTGGCTGCCTGTGAATAGAAGGGTCTGCCCGGAATGAGAAACTGACGGTCCAAGGTTTGTTGTGCTGCCCGGAAGAGAGAAGGATGCTGCCCGTGGAGAGGATGTGCACTAGGATGATGCCCTAGCTAGCAAAACCACCATGCTAGGGCATAAAAGCAGAGATCACCAATCACTGAGAAAAGACCAGCGAAAACCTTCTGTGGAGCAGCTCATATGATAATAATGAAATGAGTAAAAATGAATTGCAAGTGACCTTTTATAGCCTTTTTGTCACTAGGATGTGGACCTTACAAATAAGAATAAAAATAATAGGGTTTTATTCTTTTACCCTTTTGACTTTATTTTTAGTGTCACGAAAGACCTTTTTGTATTTTTACTTTGACTTCTCAGTGGTCCAAGAGTCCTTATGTATTTTTGACTTTTACCTTTTAGTCTTCTTCAAGTGACCTTTGGTCCAAGCAAGTGGTCATAGGGGTCCTTCATGCCCACTCAAAGTACATCATCATAAATAGGGAGAATTACTAATGCTTTTATCTTGCATTCCTTGTGCCACCAAGATAGGGTACTAGGTGTCTTAACTAGGGGTTGCTAATTGCTGGAGACCATCACAAAGCCCATAGATCAAGGGTAGGAGTGCCTCACATGCCCAGACCCGGTCTAGGGCTTATAGTGATGTCCTGGTAACTGACTAGGTGCCTCAGTCCTAGGTTGCATCAATTGACTCAATGTCAAATGCTTGGTAACTGACCAAGCGCCTCCATTCTCCTGGAGAATGGCCCTCAGCCATAGGCTGAGTCCCCTAGTCCTAGACTGGTTCGTCTTCCTGGTTACTGACCAGGTGCTTCCATTCAACGAATGGCCACTCAGCTCTAGGTTGAGTTCATAGTTTTAAAAATAGGTCGAACCAGTTTCAAAATCGGCCGATTCATCGATTTAAGGGTTGATCGAGTCAAACGGGTGAGCAAATTGGATTGGTGATCGGTTTGATACCGAACCGACCAGTTATGACACCGAATCGGACGGTTCGGTACTGAACCGGTTTGCTCAGCCGATTCATGACAAAAATCGGCCGATTTTTGTGAAGATCTGTGCACTCAAAAATCAAGGTTTTTTTGATGTTTTTTTCTGTTTTTAAATTTTTTTTCCTAACCAAAATTACCTAACCCAACCTATGACCTCTTTAGTGACTACCCTTGACTCCCCAACCTTCAAATCCATGTGTTGTTAACTTGTTGGCATCATGGAAGCCTAGAACTTTGGAGAGTTAGCGGTTGGTGAACTCAGGAGTCAGAACACTAAACCGTGAAGTTTGAACTTTGAACAAACTGTGGAACTTGAACAGTGGACTGTGCAGTAGTCACTATTATGTAGCTAACCATGTAGCATGTTATTTTTTGGACTCTACAAGCCATATACCCTAGGGCCTATAGGCCTCATGGATTATGTATTTTGTTTCATTTCCAGTCTACTAGATATGTATTGCACAATACACTTTGTGCCATTTTGAGATATTAACACTTATATGGTATATACATGAGTAGACTTCGGATATTTTGTCTCTAAAGCTTTGAAATCATGGATTAAAATCTTGAAAATGATGTTTTTCTTTAAAATTTAAATATTTTATGTATCTTTTAGTAAACCGATTCATTAAATTCAAATTGACCGATTTATGACCGATTCATTACCGATTCCGATTCCAATTCGGAGTTGACCCTCGACCGATTTCGAGTCTGATTCCGATTCCAATTCGGAGTTGACCCTCGACTGATTCCGAGTCCGATTCCGATTTTTAAAACAATGGTTGAGTTCACCTAGTGCTGGACTTGTTCCACTTCCTGGTAACTGACCAGGTGCCTCCATTCAAAGAATGGCCACTCAGCTCAAGTGTGAGTTCCCCCAGTGTTGGACTGGTTCCACTTCCTGCTAACTGACCAGGTGCCTCCATTCAAAGAATGGCCACTCAGCTCAAGGGTGAGTTCCCCCAGTGCTGAACTGGTTCCACTTCTTGCTAACTGACCAGGTGCCTCCATTCAAAGAATGGCCACTCAGCTCAAGGGTGAGTTCCCCCAGTGCTGGACTGGTTCCACTTCCTGGTAACTGACTGGGTGTCTCCATTCAAAGAATGGCCACTCAGCTCAAGGCCGAGTTCCCCCAGTGCTGGACTGGTTCCACTTCCTGGTAAAAGACCAGGTGCCTCCATTCTCCAAGAGAATGGCTCTCGATGCTGCTTTAGGAAAAATCAACAACTTGACCTTTACGCCGTGTTTGAGTGTGTTCCCTAGAGTCCCAATATGGAGACTTCTTGGCTGACTTGTGTAGGAGTGTTGGAAGGGAATTGGAGGCCGCTCGAGGAGAAGGGGTCTTGTTCCTTGTGTTGTGCAGGTTGATAGGGAATGAGTGCTGAGCATTGTGACATATGTGGACGGGGTTTCCGCACCAGTGGGTTGCATGTGGGATTGGGTAGAGAGGGTCATTTGAGAAGCCTATGATTGGTTGGGTTGTGTGTTGAGCTTGTCTATAAGGCTATAAGCCTGTGAGTGACTGGCTGAGTGAAAGGCTTGGAGAAAGACTGAGGAGCACATCACCTTTGTGGATTGATAGCCCCAACTTGGGGGTGGTCTTTGCTGTAGAAAGCCTAAGTACAACAAAGTTCCTACAGTTGGGAGGAACGTTTGAGTACTGCAACCTGTTGGGACCTCTTGTTAAGATAAGTATCATTTTCCTGTTTAAACTTTGCTTATGTTTATGTTGTTATGGAATGTGTATGATTTCCGGCTTGTGAATATGCCTGAATGTATGCTTGTTTTGAATTGTCTGCTGCATCCATATAGAATTAGTATGTGTAATTCAATTCTATTTTGGATATGGATTTGGGTGACCATGTGTGTTTGTAATCTGCTATGCAATTACATTTATTCCATTGTGTAATCATAATGTATTTTGCTGGGTAAATTATTTGTTAATTCTGTTGTAAAATGTACAGATGTAATTATCCATATGAATTACTGTTTAACTGGTTTATTTAATCCTACGTGGATAGAGGTGTTTGAGATTTCAAATTCCTGTATAAGTATATTTTACAGTTATGATTTAGCAGAGTTTGAATGTTAAGACTGAAGGGGAGAATAACATTGTATTACAATCCTCAAAGTTGTTTTCAATTGGCAGTGGTTACCCTTGTCTATTTTCTGAATGGATAGTGTTTCAAAGCATCGGAGTATGGGTTTTGAGTTCTCTGTAAGCCCATAAGAACTTCTGGGCCGGTCGGGGACGTTACAGAGTGCCAAGGATGCTCCTATAAAAGTAAGAAGCATAACTTTGACTTAAGACCAAACCAAAAGGATCTAACTCCATAGATGGAGATCTGGTCCAGAACAGAGATATACAAAGAGATTTGATCCAGAAGAGTGGATCTGAAAGTTGTGGTACAAAAATGGTGAATCCATCATGGAGCGCTGGAAGCATCTCTCCTACTATCCGATGTCGAGTGGAGAAAACTTAGAAGAGTACACTGTTTAGAGAAAGAACTAGAAGAGAAGCTGTAGTGGGTAGCAATGTTATCAGGACCAGACCGGTCATTGAATTGTTAGAGCCCAAAAATCTGAACAGGACCAGAACAAAAAAAAACCAGACCAAAAAACTGATCGACCAAAAAATATATAAAATATTCAAATTTTGTAAAAAAACATATATATTCATGTGCGTCCACATGAATCCAAACCATTATACACAAATATACAAAGTTTCTCATGTATATAGCAAGTATGGGTGCAACATACAATTATGCAAGAGTAAACTATTAATCCTATATTGGGAACCTATTCATCAATAGCACTTGTGCCCACCTCCTCAAGGCTTAGCTCTTGCCTCTACCTTGAATCTCGAAGTTGATCCTCGAAGGACATTACTCAACACCCTACAATTTTGATGAAACTTCCTAAACCAAGCATTAAAATAAGGCAGAATTAGAAAAAAAATCATGCTTAATAAGTGATTTTGCTTGACTAAAGGGTACATTTTGATTAAGGTCATGATAGAGGAGTTTAACAATCAGCACCACCAACATCAAGGTACATAGAGAGGTTGATGTTCTTGATTAAATGGCAATCCCTTAACCTCATACATGATAAAATCTAGTGGAAACATTGCAATCCTGAAATCCTGAAAACCGTTAAGTCTGTTGAATTCTGAATGGGATCGAAAATTCTACTTTTTGCATATGAACTCCGATGAGGTTGGAACCACTCTCAAACATCCTGAAACAATTAATGGTAATGGTAAAAATTTAAGTAAAAGTGGTACTTTACTTATCTTTCATTTTCTATCCTTCTACTTTAAGAATTTAACATTACCATTACTATTGGAGCGCCCAAGAGGGCCCCACTTCACTGGTGCACGCTTCAAAACAGGGGGATGAGCTCCCCCCTGCGTTTCCCCAAGTTTCGCCAAATTGGGGGCGAGGGGTAACGTTTCGGAAGGAGCCCCCAAGCCCTTGGGGCGTGTGGGCCGAGGTGGGCGAGCTCCAGACCTTGGGGGGTGAGTACAATTCATATCTAAACTGTGATGTCCCCGAACCTTGAGATAAGGCCAAAGGTGCTAAAATTAAGACTAACTAAAGTTTAAGAACAATGGATATAGATAAATTTATTAAATTACTATTGATCTGACTAACCATTCACCCAAATAAATTAAATCTTTTAATTCTAGAGATTTGAATTATAACTAAAGTTTGCGACACTTAATTATTTTATTATGCCACTTAATAAAATCTTTAATTGTGACACTCAATTAATAATTTCCAAAGTGCAACCTAAAGGTCGTAATTGAAACAAGAACATCAATAATACATGATAAACATCATATTCGTTGTGAATAGCTAATTTTTGTATTTTTGGTTTGTTTGATGGCATAGTTTATAAATAAGTATTGATGTCATTGATTATTTGCAAATTAATCCACTTTTTCGGTGTTATTATGTGTGTACTGTTAGTGAGCATAAAAAGTAAGGAAAACCACATATCATGGGGCATCCATAGGCTGCAATCTACAGCCACACCGAAACCATAGCAAACAAGAACACTGCTGCAACTACAACCCTCAAAATCGGTTCTCGATGACTGTCCCCTACAGTCATCTCTCACTAATAAAAATCAGATCGTATGGCTGCCACCCTCCAACCATCGATTATTTTTACATATAGAATACATCTCTCATCCTCATATCTACAACTAAGAACAAATATGCAAACAAATGATTTACAATCAAATGACAGGTGCGCTCATCTTAGCACCAGAAAGCTATCGGACCAAAACAAACATATCCTGGTCATTCAGAAAGCTTTTTCAATGAAACGAAAGGTGTCGTTTTATTGGAAACGCTGCTCTGGACGCAATGGAACAGGTCTCACAACACATAAATGAGCATAGATGGTCGAACCATATCATATGGTTGCGCCCCTCTCAATAAAGTAGAGCCAAAATTACAATTTCTGGTTATGAAGAAGAAAAATAGAAAGAAGGTAACGCGAATAGAATCTAAATTCCATACTATATGAGATTCATCCTTCCTCCGTGCAGATCCTAACATTCAATACATGAACACTCAAACAACCAATTAGCCATCATTGCACATATACCAAATAAAATAATGTAATGAGAACATAACATAAGAGAAATACTTATCTCAAAACATGGGCAACTTGCTGCAGCAGGACAACTTTCCTCCCAGCCGTAGACATCGTCAAGCCTTCCTCGCTTGAACAGGTCACCCCCGAGCTGAGACCATGAATTCACGGGTAGAGTCTCGCTTTCGAGAGACACAATGCTTCCCACTACTACTTTCCTATCCGTCTCCACTGCCTAAGGGATGTGACCTAGCTCATCATTCCCATTTCTTGGCTTTCTGTGTGAGACCCTGGACTAGTAGAGTGATATAATGGAAGCAAAGGGAACAAATAAACTCACTCTAAGTCTCAACACACTTTCAATAATATCAACATTCCCAACATGGTTAGATAGCATAAATCACATGGTCTAAAGCTCAAGATTCACTTCAACAAGGAGATGGCATATGAATTTATAGCATAAGGAGGACCACTCTAACCCAAAGGGATCACAACCCAAATTAGAGAGAGGTAAGGTTTGAAATTCATCATGGAGAATTAACTTGAATTAGTGGAGTGGTGGCTTAGTGAAAAGATTCCCTTTCCCGAATTAGCACCATGAGGAGTTACCCAAAAACTAAGGAGTGGAGCCATGAAGAGCACCTGGAGGCACAATAATGCGGGTTACAAAACATCAAGGAGGTCGAAATAGGTGAGAGATGGCATCCAATAGGGTCATAAATATCATGGAAGCACAAAAATAGGATCATCAATGCATGGTGTAAGAGTGGAAGCTAGAAAATAGCTTACAGCCCCTAAAATCTAGGAAAAGGGCTCATAAATGACTATAAACGCATAAATATGAGGGAATATTTATTATTTTCCCAAGGAGGGTTCCCTAGGCAAGAGGGGCCCACTAAGGTGTGCACAATATGCAATATTAACTCCATAATCCGTAATTATTGAGAATAGGGTTTGTTGTACAAGGTTTGGGTGACCAATATTATTAATCTCACCAAGGTGCAAATATGAATTGGGATGGACAAAGTTCAGTCAACAACAAGTTATAAGGTGCTAGGGATGTCCACATTCCCCCTCACTTTGTGGAATCCATGGTCCCCCATACTCGTTTAGTTTCCTTTGCTGAGCCAGCTGTTCATTTAATTAATCATTAACAACATTCAAAGATAGCAGAGATTCTAGTAATAACATTAACATTAATAATAGTGCCAAAGTACAAAGTCATGTTATCAAACATTAATCATAAGTCCTTAATTAAATTAATCATGAGAAGGAGCATAATTCCACAATCATATAAAATATCATAAGCCCATAATGCAAGAGAACATAAGTCACATGAAGGATCATAAGTCCGAGGCTTAACAATTGGGGTATTACATCATTACATCAACAAAGAGGCTCTAAATGGCCCCTACAGTCAAAAAATAAGCATAGTACTAATCAATAACTATAGCCTAGTGTTTACAATGTGATCATATAGTACTACTAGTCTAGACTCTAATTGCGCATAGGGTACACCCTACAATTTTGATGAAACCTCCTAATTGAAGCATTAAAAAAAGGTAGAAAAAACTTCACATGCCTAATAAGGAATTTTGCTTGAGTGAAGGGTACATTTTTACCAAGGTTGTGACAAAGGAGTTAAACAATCAACACCACCAACATCGAGGTACATAGAGGGGTTGATGCGCTTGATTAAATGCCAATCCCCTACCCTCATACATAATAGAATTCATTGGAAATGTTGCAATTTTGAAACCTTGAATACTGTTAAGTCTGTTGAATTTTGAATGGGATCCAAAATTCTACATTTTGCATATGAAGTCCGATGAGGTTGGAACCACTCTCAAACATCCTGAAAAAATTAATGGTAATGTTAAAAATTTAAGTAAAAGGATAGAAAATGAAAGATAAGGAGAATGCATCTTTTACAAGAATTTAATATTACCATTTAATGTTACTGATGATTACTAAGGTTTGTTTTTTTGCTGTAAGTGTAGGCCTTTCTATGTGTTTAATTTTTAGGGCCCAGAGCCACGATTGTACGATGCAGTACGAATCCAGCTGGTCAGATAAAAAAAGGTCAGTTCTGTAGTGAACTGTCGGTTCCTGTACGGAACTAGTCGATTCGGTACGTAACAAGCCATTTCCGGTTTAGAGTGGTGGTTCAGACGAGCTAGATGCTTAAACCGGTCGGACCGGTCGGTTTTGCCAAAACTGGACTGGTTCTGATAACATAGGTGGGTGGTACATCACTTGATAACATAGGTGGGTGGTACATCACTTCTTGGAGTGGGGAGCCTTCTACTGTGTCCTAGGTGAAGTTGTCTGGTTGTTGGGATGGGGCCGAGATTGGCCACGTCGTTGGTGTCAAGTGGAAGTGGAGATGGTCCTTCATGTCCTGACTCCTGATTGTTCTGCGTTCAAAGGTAGTGTCGTCATCCGTTTGTCTCTTGGCTCCTCAAGGAAGGAAGCATCGTAAAGAAGTAAGTAGTACGCTGAGTGGAGGCAGGCCTCAATTGAGAATGTTGCTGGAGGGTAAGGAGCGAAGCCAAAGGGCCTCTTGCAGGAGGTATAAGGACAGGCATTTCTGATCTGGATACCTGATGAAGCTAGTCAAAGTAGACCAATCTTGAGGAGCCCTTGTTAAGCAAAACGTCACATGTAAAGAATTTCGGGGTTTTTGGTTGTTGACATATGTGAATAAGATAGAATTAGACATAAGTTGGATAATAAAAAATAGGAAGTGTGTATTTATTGGTAATAACTCAAAATTGAATGCATTCAAGAGGTATGACCATGTCAATAAAAATGTCATCATTAGTAGTGATGTAAATTTTTATGAGAATCCTTTACAAGTGCAAACCACTGGCTAGCGAGACAAAACTTTGTAGTCGGAAGAACTGTAAACCAAAATCCATATAACATACAGCCTACAGGAGGAGATGAACAACAAAAGAAGAAAAGTTGGAAAAAGAAGAAGAAGAACCAAGCAATTCACAAGAAAGACCAAAGTGATTTTACAAAACCATTCAGAATTATTACAACATGAAGGAGTTAGAACAAGGTCTAGATCATCTTATCTGGTAAATCTTGCTATGATGAGTAAAGTTGCTAATTCACATGATTTTGTTTCTTATGAGGAGGCTGGTGAAAAATAGGCATGGATGGATACAATGCAAGTAGAGTATGATGATGCTTTGATGAAAAACAAGAATTGGAAATTAGTAGAGCTGCTACCAGGTAAAAACTCGGTAGGTTGCAAATGGATATATCATATGAATTTAAAAGCAGTGGGTTCTATTGATAAGTACAAAGTCAAGTTTGTTGTGAAAGGATAGGTGTAGTAGGAAGGCATAGACTTTGAAGAGACTTTTGCTTCCAGAATGAAGCTAATCATCATAGTTTGCTCTTGATTTTTGAAGCATAGATTGGATGGCAAGTACGTCAAATGGATGTTAAAAGTGCATTTTTGAATAGAGATTTCGAATAAGTTTAGTAGCCACAATATATTGTTATCGAAGGCAAGGAAAAAATGGTATGCATGCTGGTGGAAAGCATTGAATTGATTGAAGCAATGCCCCTAGGCATGGTACAGAAAATTTGATCAATATCTCAGATCCAGTGGATTTAAATTTAAAAGAAGTAATTTAGATCTCAATCTTTATATTAAATTAAAAAATGTGAAACATTGTGATGGCAGTATATTGATGACTTAAAATATCACAAGTAATATTGCTAGATTGGTTGTTGAAGAAACTGTAACTTTCCTAAAGATTTCAATAACAGAGTTAAGTTTATTACATTATTGAAATTTGGCAGCAAAAAGATGGACTATTTATATCACAAACGAAGCATGCATCAGAATTGCTTTAAAAAAGGTTCAATAAGTTGGAGAGTTGCAATCCTAGGCGGACACCAATGTAGGTATGATTGAAACTTTCAAACATGATAAATCAGAAGCTATAAATGAAACGATGTATCATCAGCTTTCATGGAATTTGATTTATCTTATAACAACAAAACACGATATAACTTTTGTAGTTGGTGTGTTGTCATGTATTTTGAATTGTCTTAAGATGGTGCATCGGGATCCAGCATAGAGCGGGTTTAGATATATTAAAGGTACTTTGTATCTTGAAATTGTACTGAAATGAAAGAAAATTTCTGGTTGAGCAGTTTTCCAAATGCAGTTTGGGTAGAAGTTGATGGCAGAAAATCAGCATCAGGTTATGTTTTTAATATAGGAAGTTGTGTAATTTAGGTAAGTAAAAAAACTCTCTTGCATTTTCATCAACAAAAGTGGAATATAAAGATGCAGTTGGAGCAACCTGTGAAACAGTTAGGTTATGCAGAATATTGAATCATTTGAAGCTACTACAACAGATGCAGCTAACAGGTCTACAATGTGATAATAAAAATGACAAGGAGTTCAGTTTTTCATATTCAAAAATAAGACACAGAAGTTCATCATTGTTGCATCAAATGGCAAGTATGTCATAAGGAGATGGAGCTGATTTTCTGTAGGTCACAAGCTAAAGTATTTGACATTTTTGCGGAGGCTCTCGGAAAAGAAAAAATTGAGTAGTCTATAATCTATTTTGAGATGCTGAAAAATAAGCATTAAAGGGGGGGTATTAAACTGTAGGGGCTTTAGTGTTCAGTTATAAAGTTAGTCATATAATGAAGTTTCATGTTGAACGAGTTGTAATAAAGTGATTATGGTGTAATAATTCATGTGCTGTTCCATACAGGATAATTTCCCCCTTCGATATGAATATGTATGCTCCAAATGTTAATGACATGAATGGAAATTAAACCATTGATTCCTCACCTTTTCTCTGCCCACATGTTCCAAATATTTCTAGCGTACTATTGTTGTTATTTGTTGTATAAGTTGGTAAAAGTTTCAGCTTTGATACCTAACGACTGCTTAGAGCAAATTCAATAATGGAAGACTTTTTTTGTAATTTATATCTCTATATGGAAATAATGGGCTTGATGATCCAAAATGGATCATTATATATTGTGTCATCTATCTTGTACCTTCCGTGTGGAAAAACTGGAACTATTGGCTTGTGGGGCTTATTTTAGGTGCAGGTCCTACTTTGGTGATTTGGGGTCCAGAAACTTCTGGGGCTTATTTGAAGCCTAACCGGTTGTTTTTGTTTTCAAAACTTAGCAAACAAAGTCCACAGCTTCCCATGCTGTTCTACACATCGAGAGCTTTCCAATTTAGAGATCACCTCAATTGGAGTTCATATGAGGAAGTTATGCCTCCTGCAAGTTATCTATAATGTTGACCACCATGATAGTGAGTAAATGCCATGTCGGCTTCCATTACTTACACATTTAGATAGTCAGGTGTGGACTTTCAAGAAGATTCTAGAGGGTCCAAAACCGTAACCCTAATTTCGAGTTGAGGCATGCAAAAATCCTAACCCTAACCCTAGATGATTATCAGAGTATGATAGATATTGTGCCGTTCCCATTGTATTGTTTATTGTTCCATATTTGAGCAGGGCATTTGGGAGTGGGTTTTTGAAGCATAACAGAGGAATTGGTAGATTCCATGGAAAAAGAGAGGAATTAGTAGATCCCGTGGCAGCCATTTAGGCCACAGTATCCATGGCAACTCCATAGTGAGTGCAAAGTCTCCGGATTCGGCGATTTTTCACCATGAAATTCGAAAATCATAGATTTTCTGTGTCTGGCGAACTATTCGTTGAAATTCGGTGATTTTCCCCACTGGTAAACCCTAGTTGATGACCAAAACTAGCTCCACGTTATCTCATTGCTCATTATGCGAATTTGCGAGAGAGGCTCCGTCTTAAAATTTGAATCCTGCCGTGAGTGAAGACTGAAGTATGGAGGTTGTCGCCATTCTCTGAGTGAAGTGGTGTGGAGACGTTGCTCCGTGAGTCGTAGAGGGCGGAGCCTCGAATCTGCAGTGTTTACTTGACAGTTGAATAGGCGCAGCGGTGCCCAACCTCGAGTCTGCAGTGTTTACTTGACAGCTAACAGGCACATGAGTGATGGTGGTGTTCAACACGATATATTTGATGAAACCCGACAAATGGATGGATACAATGCATAAATATATTTCTTACATAAAAGGATTTTGAGTCTAAAAAAATAATTTTTGTATTTTGCTAAATTGATTTTATATTAAATTGTTTTTTTTATAAATATTATAATAAAAAATTAATGTTTATTTATTTTAGTTTATTAATATTATTTATATGACATGATTTTTTTAACAACTTAGTTTAATAATCTATATTAATATTTAAATTCAAGCTAAAAGGATGTTATGTGATTCTGTAAGAATATAAGTTTCTGGTTGGGATGCTAAATAGTGTAAATATGTTTTAATCTTCAAATTTTATAATTATTAGAACTCAGTGTCAATTTTTATGTCGAATTTTATCGCAAAATTTTTTATTGCCGAATTTTTGTCGAATTTCAAGGTCTCCGAATTTGAACACGAACTCAAACTAGGTGACTTATAGTGAGTGCACTTTGTATTTGCATTTCATAACTGAGAAGAAAAGAGCAAGAACATAGGCCTCACCTTCTAGCTGGGTTTTCCTAGGTTACATCTTGTGTTCATTGTGTGGATGGTGTGTCGTTTGCTTCGCTTTTAAGTTTTTTTTCATTTCAATTTCAGTTTATTTCAGTATTTTGTGTGTTAAGCTTGTAATAATAAATGTGTAATCCAAGTATAATTCTCTACACATTAAGAGATTTCAGAATATTGTAAGATCTGTTGTGATGAACTGTTTCAGTAGAATATCCACAGTGGTTTACAGATCACTTGAGATTTTGTCTGGGCCACTACAAAGTTCCAAGATGGAACATCATTTTCCATATTAATCTGGTCTAAGTTGTTTTGGATTCATTGTAGTGAAAAGCATGCAATTTCCAAGATGTAACTGGGGGTATGTATGGTCATTTATTCTTTACATTCACAAAGCAAGAGGGTTCGACACATCCCATAGCTGGATCTCCCCACCTTATGTTTAGCTAAGTGGGAAAATATCTTTGCTTCATTTGATATGTTCCAGAGTTCCGGCAATGGCATAAGGATGTCTATTATTTTCTCTTTCTTTGTCATATTATGTTTCAGATTTCCTCAAAATATTAGGACATTTAAAGGAATTATATATGGATATTTATGTTGTTGCCAAGTTCAGTGCATCAGTATGTCACAGGGGCAGGTAAAGACAACTTTCAAGGAATTGAAATTTAAATGCCACTGAAAAATTCCACTTTGGAGATATGTTTCATCCAGGCATTCCAACATGTACTGGATGCAACAATTGAGGTTTAGGAACACTAGTTCATAATGCACAGATTTAAGCCTTTGGTGCATGGTAGTTGCATCTTTGTCCTTTTGAAGGTCTGTTTTGCAGTAATAAATGGATTAATTATCAATCAAACAGTACATTTTATTGCATATTTTAGCAGTTTCTTTATTGGGCAATGAGTTTTGGGGGATTGCATTTTTAATTTTATTATTTCCATTTTATTCTCATATGTAATAAATCATAGAGAATTCTTTACCTCCAACCCAATGTCTTTTCTGAGTTTTCTGTAGAGTGTCACCTCCCTGAAATTAAAGAGAATAATGAAGAAGTGTTTGTCCATTGCTTTGCATGTAGTCTCGTGCATTTGTAATTTGCCATCAATTGGGGTATTTTGTAGTTTTCAGTTTGTGTAGATTTTTACTTTAAAAAAATATATCACCTAGGCAGATTTTTAGCCAGATCTTGAAAATGGATGATGAAAAACATCTGTCATCACTTTCTTGATGGAAGCAATTGGGAATATGGTACTATTTGCCGCATAGACTACATTTTGGGAACCTGATATGTCTATCAATTTTAAATTGAGATGGTCAAAATGAGTTTATAGTGAAGAATGGTGCATGAGACTACGTGTTAGGAACCTGATATGTCTATCAATCTCAAACTGAGATGGTCAAAATGAGTTCATAGTGAAGGATGGTGCATGCAAATTCTTTGATATCTACATAAAGGCATCATATTGAAGACACCAGATTGTTTCCTATAAAATGAAAACATTTGTACAAATAAGAAAGTAACGATGAATCTGGATGGATCCAGCCACTACCTTTTAATTTGGTTGAGATTTCATTGAACATTGTTCTGGTTAGCGGGCCTTGATTCTACACTGTTATGGTTATTTTGTGGTGGTGTTGTTCTAAACTTTGTGGTGAAAGCAACAACATAGATAGATTTGATTACGAAGTGTTCAATGATGTAAGAG
This sequence comes from Pseudotsuga menziesii, assembly GCA_001517045.1. NCBI lineage: Eukaryota > Viridiplantae > Streptophyta > Pinopsida > Pinales > Pinaceae > Pseudotsuga > Pseudotsuga menziesii. The sequence goes on from LPNX010480762.1 coordinate 163,628, forward strand.
TTGCTTTTTAGAATAATTCCTTTTAAGCTGTATTATAGCTGTCTATGCTGACGAAGCTTTATTTTGTTTGGTGTAAAAGCTACATGAAGCAATCATGCGTGAGGATTCTACAACATTTGAAGAAGGGATAATTATTGAAGAATTCAGGAGAGGATTTATTCTTGGTGACAAGCTTTTGCGCCCTGCTATGGTTAAAGTGTCCGCAGGACCAGGTCCTGCAAAAGCTGCAGAAGATCATGCAAATGCTGCAGAACAACCTTCTACTCCAGCTGAAGAAAGCAAGGAAACAACAGAGGATGCTAATGCATCAGATTCTTCTGATGTCCCAAAAGAGAACGAGGCATAATACTTAGCTCGTCAAATTTTGTAGGCTTGTTTATTTTCAGGCTAAAATCATTATTCTTATTGCTTTTTTGGGCCTCAAAGTTTACACAAAGTTTGTTTTTCTTGCTGGGCCTTCCCTATTGTAAAGGGCAGGTGGACAACATGGCTGAGGTATCTTATTTTCTTTCTTTAATGATAGTAGTTGGTCTGTGGCCACTGGCCATTTGTTGTATTAGATATAATCTCTTCTCCACAATTTAATACATGGTTGCATGTTACATTCTGTTAACAGTGCGAGAGGTCTTTTGTTGCCATTGATTTTCCAAGTCTTGAAACCATTTTTCCTCGAGCACCCTTGTCCTCATCTTTCATAATACTGTAGGGTCCAGGTTAGCTGTTACTCCCCAGGGATAATTATACGAGGAAAACTTTATAATTCGAAGCCTTTGTAGATCAAAGAAATCCTAACTAGATTCAACTTCATCGCAAGTATGGTCTTCAGTTGGTTGTTCTCTTATTTTTCCTTACTATTCGTTTTGATTCTTCTACCAATTTTGTGGTTCCTATTTCGAATTACTGATTATCCAATTGAATACATTTGGATGGAGTTTAAAGACGGTGTTCCTTTTTTCTTGCCACTCAATTTTAGCCCCTTGGGCTAAGCAACTGCAAGGAAAGACAACTTACTTTTGCATGGACAAGACCCAGTTGTCTGTTCTAGAATCTATATTTTTGTAATTTGAAATAATTTGTTGAGTCTCCCATCGTTGTTTTCCTGGTAAAACTCTGTCGCAGAATGCACAGCAAAGATATGTAGGAAATTTTATTAACCTATTGTGTACAGATCTCTTGATTCAAGTCAGTACCCTGTTGAGAATGAATGAATGTTAAGACCCCAAAATTTTGACTAAAATTGTGGTTCTCCCAAATTTAGCTGCATGAATGTTGGATGAGGTATACAATTTATATACCTGAACTGTTGGATCTTGTTGAAGATGTCCTGGTTAACTGTTCTTTGGAAATACTGGAGGATTCATAGTATAGTCAAACCAAAGCTCTTGTTTATGATGGTTCAAGCGGTTCAATCCAATTAATTTAATCATATCTTTGTAGGCTTCTCAACGGTTAAGTACTTGAATCGATCAACTTGGCCTTAAAATAGTGGGGGCTCATCGATGCAGGCGGGGCACACTGTACATTTCCTTTGTATGCGATCTGCCTTGTTCAAAATTATATGCATTACCCAGACATGCTTGCTAAATCCTCGTGGATGGTTTCAAGAGCTGATATTACTTCGAGTTTTTAACTTTTAAATGACAACTTGAAATCATTTAAACTTGAATGACTAAAATTTCCATCTGTTCCATAATATGTGCGCTTCCTATTTTTATAACGTAATAAAAAACTGCAATAAATTGCAAATTCCAGTTTATGCAATACAAATTTTGAGGACTTGCTACTTTGCATTTGGAAGAAAGTATTAACCTGTACTTCTTTCCATTGAAACCTAGTGAATTCATGAGTTAAATACGAAAAGGAGATTCTGCAATAATATTTAGACTTTAGGCAATGTCAGGAAGAGCCTTTGTTGTCGATGGTATTTGAAATGAAATAGTCAATGATGAGCTTGACAGGGTTGGAGTCAAAAGTGCAACATGCAAAGATCAGAATAGAAGCAGAAAAACAAGTTTGCATCAAATGAAAGAAAGGATAGTCAATGATGAGCTTGACAGGGTTGTAGAAGTCAGAAGTGCAACATGCAAGATCAGAATAGAAGCAGAAAAGTAGGCTTGCATTAATGGAAAGAAAATATCATCTCCGTAAGAATGTTCCTGCAAAAATATGTACATGACGCATATATTTTTGGTATTTTCCTCATCTTAGTTAACGTCTAGTATTGTGACATTTAAGATACATTTGTCACAGACCTAATTTGGTCAACATTATTCTCCAATACCTCCTCTAAACGGTCACAAGGACCCAGACACAAACCCAGATATAAAACGTCTTTCTATAGGCTAAAGACACACATTCATGACGAGTCTTCCATCGATGCATTCTGTGGAGTTGACATACCTGTGCCCGTTACATCCTATCTTATGTTCACTGTACGATTTCTTAGCCCCTTGCACCTTTGCATTTGTGCTTTTCTTGTAAATAATGCGTCGTCCATCCCACGTTGTTGTTCATGGTTCCCTACATTGACGAATACCTTGTATCAGCATTTGTATTTTCCATAACCATCTTGATGTGGCGATGACTCGACATCACTTTGGTGATCCTCCAATCCATTGACCATTCCTCCAAGGGTGTGTACATCTTTAGAGTAGCATCAACGTTGCCAAACTTGACATTGAGTATCCTCCTATTCCGTTCTAATAATCTTGATCTTGCAGAAACTCAAGATCCTCCAATCCATTATCGCTGCTCCTTTGGTGATCCTTCAATCCGCTATGTTTGTGTGCATCCTTTTATCATTGTTGTCAACCTTAAAGTCGTGTCATGTTTTTTTTCATTTTGTGACAAATTGTGTTTGTGCCACTAGATTCTAGGTTTTTCTCAAGAAATGTTTTTATACCAGTATAGATTTATCTTAAACCTAGATTTATCAAGCATTGAGAAGATCCAGTTTCTTGAGGTGCAATTTGAAAAAAAAACAATCTTAAGAATTTGATCCCTCTTGCTTTGATAGATACGGGTTGAAATTTTTATTTTATGGGCTGACATAGATTTTTTAATTATTTTTCATAATTCTTTATTTTATGAGCCGACATGGATTTTTTTTAAAGTATTTTTGTATTTTTGGTAATGTAGTGTCATGTTACCTTACATAACATCTCCCCCATATTAGGCTGTAGAGCATCTCTCTACTCTTGGTGCAATTACCATCTTGAACGACCAATGACTCACCTACATTGTTGTGCCTTAACATGGATTCGTACATGTTTATGAGGACACTGCACTGCTTGTATCTTTTTTTTTTACTTTATGTTATATTAGGTTTAGCTCCTGCATTTTATGGGAGTTGCGTTTGCACTCCCACATTATACTCATACCATTTGTAACCTTTTAGTCCCATTGACTTAATTTTGTGGTCATTCTCTTATCTTATTTAATCCATTGATCATCCTCTGAGAGTGTGTACATATTTAGATAAGTGTCAAAGTTGTCAACCTTGACATTGTATAGCCACCTATTCCATTCTAAAGATCTTGATCTTTTGCAATAATTCAACATCACGTTGGTGATTTTCCAATCCACTCTGATCACTCTTAGAGCATGTGCATCTTTTGATCAATGTCAATGTTGTCTACGTGTTTTTTTCATTTTTGTGAGTAGGACATGTATTTGTGTTTTTGGCCTAATTCAATAAATATTAAATCATTTTTCAACTTAACATTCTATGTCTATGTTATATAATCCAATCATTGAGGCCTTTCTATCCAAATCATTGATACTTATGTTCCACAATGCAAAGTTTTTCTCATCAAATTATTTGATTTTATTTTCAAATTGCACCTCAAAACACCTTTATCAACATGAAAATGATAAAAAGCTTCAAAATATAGAATTACAATACTTTTCCATTTTCCCTTTCAGGCCCAAAATATAAAATCTGATATAGGCCCTTTACTATTGAAAGAAGTAGTGAAGACTCAACATGAAAATGATAAAAAGCTTCAAAATATAGAATTATAATACTTCTCCATTTTCCCTTTCACAGGCCCAAAATAAAAAATCTGATATAGACCCTTTACTATTGAAGTATTGAAGACTCTGCAAGACGTGATCCTTTAAATAAAAGTTATTATATTGATGAATAAATTCACATATCTTAATGCTTAATCAAAGTGGGTTAGGTTTAGAAATTAATATTCATTTAAAGAAACATAAAGTTGTTTAAAATAGTTGATAATTATTAAATATATAATAATTAAAATTAAAATGCAGTGTATTTAAATTTAATAACTGTAGCATGTATAAAATGGGGAAAATAAATTTCAATTATTAAGGTTTTGATGCTGCTTGACTTTTATTTTTTCAAATGTTATACATCCTATTCGTATAATTTCAATAGTGCTATGGGATCCTAGTGGTTGTTGTGCCACCCTTCTCCATTGTAATTGTACTTGCCCACTTAAGACCTCTATTGCTCCAAAGCCATATTGATTAAGAACATGTATTACCTCTTTGGAGGTCACAAATTCAAATATAGGGTTTTGGTGAGAGTAATAGGATGTGCGTGAATAGGCCCATCTTTTGTACCCTAAATACCATAACATTTACATAATAAATATGCTCCATTTGTACAATTTTGTTAGTGCTATGGGATCCCCATGTGGCTTTTGCATCACCCTTGCCAAGGGTGGTTGTGCTTGCTTAAAACCCCCATTGCTCTAGGGACATATAGATGACATTTATTTGTCCATATGTGGTTATAAGAGTTAGAAACATGTGTTACCTCCTCGGAGGCTGCAAGTTCAAATTTAGAGGGGGAAAGGTTATGTACACCTTCATCAACTTGGCCCCTTATTCCACAAAGAAGTGGGTCTCATACATTAATTGGCATCTAGCTAAGCCATGAATTAAAATTAGATGATTGTTGTTATGAACATGTATAATGTGTTCATTATCTAATCCTCATGATATGGAAAATGCATATGTTTACACGATTTCGTTACATGAAAAGAACATCATCAAATGTTTTATGTTGCTCAGCTATTGATAAACAATTGAAACCTTTGATGTTGGAAATGAACAAGCTTCCAAATGGGATATTAGATTGTTGCTACAAGAAATTGAGGTAGTTAATATAGGAGGTTGATGTTACTTAAAGATGGGCTTTGAAATCAATTTGACTTTATTCAACATTGTTCAAGGATGCCACCATGATGAAACCCTATTGGTAGAAGTGAATCACATGCTCATACCTTGTTCTTCATATCTATTTAATCAAACTATAACAATCATCAATGCTGCATCTTCAACACTCTGAATGTATGTCCTTGAACTATGTAAAACTTGGTTCAACATAATCGTTCCCCCACACCCATAATTTATCATACTGAAAGTTATTCATGAAATGGATCTCATTCTTACAACCTTGGATCTCATAGTGAGATGAGAGTGTGATTTTCCTAAGTGTATAGAGAATCAACCTTGTATCTTTAAAATGCCATGCACAACTTTATATTACAATATTATTTTTGGATATCTTTGAATGCTTCTATATCTTGCCCAATGTTTCCTTCACAGTCCCTTGAAAATACGTCTAAGGGTGTTCTCTTTACAAAATGAATGGTAGCTAGAGAGTGGAAAATGGAATGTAGGTAATATAAATTGAACAAAGGCCACCTTATAGAGAAAACCCTTGTGCACAAAAAGAAAATATGCACATCCTTAAAAAATACTCAAATTGCATTAAAGAGGTGGGAATAGTGAAATCATGAAAAACCAAATAAAAAATACCATGCAATAGATCCTACCAAAAATCTTGGACTTGCCCTAGTATTATGTTAGAATGTAAGGATCTTGTTGGGTGAGAAAAGCAGGTTTTCATTAATAAAAGGAAAGAGTATTTTTTGGTTGCGAACACAGTTATATTTAGGTTGTATATAAATTTTGACATTTCGTAATTGTCTTATCATATGTTACATTATTTATCTAACATGAAAACTCAACCTATTTAACCTGATTTGGCAATCATTATTTTCTTATGTTCTTGAAACTTTTTTGAATTTTCAATTTTTTTTAAAATATCGTCTTTAAAATCTTAAAACATAATAAAAGAGGAAAAATAAAACCTAAATAAACAACACATTATACAACTTCATGAGAACTCTAGATAGTTCTCATCATAGCACATCAATCTTTTCGAGGATAAAATTATAAAATTTTGGAAACTCGTCGGTTTTTCTAATCACAAAAAAATCAATATTTATTAAAATATACAATAATATTTTTCAAAAACCTTATTAAAATTTAACATTTTTTTAAAAATTATTTATTAAAATTTCAAAAAAATATAACGAGGTTAACAAATTAAGAAAATTTCAAATACAATATTAATAAATTAAAAAATTTAAAAAATTTAATAAAAATAATTAAAAATAAAAATTGAAATTTCTTTATTGAAATTGATTTTTTTGGTTGAAAATATAAAATTCATAGAAAAATTAAACATTTTATTAAAAAGATGATTTTTTATTATAAAACTAAATATTACTAATTAAAAAAAAACAATATTTGAAAATAAAAAAATCAAATAAAATTTAGAAAAACCAATAAACAATATGAAAAATAAAAAATCCAATCAAAACATTACAATTAAAAAGTATTTAAAAAATTAAAACAAAATAAAAAATATTAGGAAAAATAAAATTAAAAAAACTTTTTGAAAAAAAAGCAAAACAAATTACCACTCCGTAGCTCCCTCACTCCTAAGCACCCGAGATACACCCCATAAACAACTATGTATATATATATAATTACACTATAAACAAAAAACAATATCTTTTATAATTAGTTAAATATATTTAAGTTAGTTATATATGTTATACATGTATTAATATGTTAAGAAACAATATTTTTTATAATTAGTTAAATATATTTAAATTAGTTATATATGTTATACATGTATTGATATGTTATATATTTTAATTAGTAAAAATATACCATTTAATAATATTATAATTTTAACATAATCGTTTTTTTGGCTCCGAGCATCGAGGTCGAGATCGCTGCCCCTGGCCGCTCTAGGTCTTCCATCGCGAGCTCCCCAGCGGCCGCATGGCTGCGCCTGGAGAAGGGATGTCCCCTCCCTCCCCTTCTCTCTCAGACGTAGATGCCTTCAAGAAGCTGCTTTCACGGGCCGGGAAGAAACTGGTAACCCCCCAGATCCCGAAATTCATCAAGAAAATGGAGGCAATTCCAGAAATTATCCTACCAGAGGAAAAACCCATCAAGATCGCTCTTGCCTTGGCAGATCGAGGACTGGTAGGACAGTTCATGGGCTTATGGCCCTCCACAAGAACCACGGACGACTGGATACAAAGAAACTGGAGGCCGCAGCTGAAGCACAGCGTGACCTGCTACCCGATGGGCAAAGGCTTCTATATTTTCGAATTCATCTCCAAAGACGACCGTGACCTCGTATTCAGAAATGGTCCCTACTTCATGGGATCCCAAGGATTGTATCTCAACCGATGGACCCCGGATTTCGATCCGACTCTCGACTCCCCAAAGGAGGTTCCAGTCTGGGTTCGTCTTCCTAACCTACCAGCGCACTGCTGGAACTCAGAATCTCTGGAAAAAATAGGAAATGGACTCGGCCGCTACATTGACAAAGCAGATCCCAAGGTTCAATACTCCTGCGCCAGAATCTGCGTTGAGGTAGATCTCGAGGCTGGGCTACCAGAAGCAATCAAGATCTCGGTGGGTGATTGGCATCACTTCCAACAGTTGGATTACGAGCAGCTTGCCTTCAAATGCAGACACTGCCACGAGCACGGTCATTTCCAAAGAAACTGCCCCAAATCCCAGCAAGGAGACGACACTGAAGGATGGCAAAGGCCCAAAAAAGGGAAAGAAGCCCCGAAAAATCAAGAGAGAAGGACCGGATCCGGGCTGCAAGACCCAAGCAGTAACCAAGCAACAGAAGAAAGGACCTCTCCTCCCATCTCCAGCCAGATCCATACCCCAAATCAGCCCTCGGCTACTGAGGGAACAAGTGCAGAAATCATAATCCCCACTAGTCCGTACGCGGCAGATCCTAGCGGCCTTGGTGAAGTACCCACGCAACCAGCCCCAATTCTATCCCCAGTCATTACAGAGATTATCCCTCCTCCAATCGCCCAGGAGGAGGATCCATCTAATCTTGACTCCGATCAAGAGGGTTTCTCTGAGGAAGAGTACTCGTACTCCAGCAATCCACATGCAACTCCTCTAAAGTCCAACAGGGGAAGAAAATCCAAAAAAAAGCACCGAGAAGAGAAGTCCTTCAGAGATGTCGCTAAAGGATCCCAGAAAACATTACCAAATATGATCAGCACCAGATCCAGGCAAGCCCAACCCACCAAGGGGGCCTCCCCTTCCAAAAAAGTTTAAATGCGCTACATCTCCTGGAACTGCAGAGGTCTTGGCTCCAAAACAAAAGAAGAAGCTCTGAAAGATATCATCAGAATAAACAAGCCAGTCATTCTGTTAATTCAGGAGACAAAAATGGAGGACTCAATCCTCTATCAAGCAGGTCACGCTCTCTGGAAAAAGGGCCCCGGGTTAGCAATAAGCTCCAAAGGGGCCTCTGGTGGAATTGCCACCTTTTGGGATTCTACCAAATTTGAACTGGTCAAAGAAGAACGCAGCGATCACTGGATCTTCACAAATTTCCTTCACCTGGACTCCGGCCAACAAGTAAGTCTTTTTAATATTTATGTTCCTAACCTCTTTCATGAAAAACGCAGCTGTTGGGATACACTCGAAATGTTTCTTAACCAGAACAGCCCAAGAAACATCATCATAGCCGGAGATCTCAATGTCACGTTATCCACTGCAGAGAAGAAGGGGGGCTCCTTAGTAAGGGACCAAGCGAGAGAGTGGGTAGAGGACATTATCCTCCATTGGGATTTGATGGACATTAAACCCCCCTCAGGGAAGTTTACCTGGTCCAACAAAAGACTGGGTCCAGGTCATATAGCAGCTTGACTCGACAGATTCCTCATACACTCAAACTTCCTTTCCTCTGGTTTGTTGGCCACCTCCAAAATCCTCCCCAATTGCACCTCGGACCATAGACCGATCCTTCTAGACATTTTCTCTGATGCCACTCTGGGCCCCATCCCCTTCCGTTTCAGTCCTCTTTGGTTGCTTCAAGAGAACTTCCAGCAAGTAGTCTCAGAATCCTGGTCTATTCTGTTGCCGGGTTCCCCCTCCTTCTCATGGGAGCAGAAACTAAAGAGGCTGAAAGCAACTCTAAAGAACTGGGCTAAGCATTTATCCTCCCCTACCTCCGTCAGAATCGCATCCCAAAAAGATCTCGAAAGCCACCAGCAGGCGATGGACTCAATCCCCATCACCAGAATCACTATTTCAAAGGAATCAGAGCTCCAAAAATCCTATTTTAAAGCCTGTAGGGTTGAAGAAGAATTTTGGCGCCAGAAGTCCAGAAGCATGTGGCTAAAGAGCGGAGATAAAAATACAAGCTACTTCCACAAACAAGCTGAATCCCGCAAAAGCTACAAAGCTGTAAATGAAATCAACTTTCGTGGATCCCTGATAAAAGATCCTGAAGAAATAAAGAAAGCAGCCTTTCTCACCTTTAAAGATCTCTTCTCGGCTCCGGAGGACACCCCTTTAAACCCATCGGATCACCCTTTCGACCTCATCCCCCCCCTGATTCAAGAAGCCGACAACCTGCTCCTCTCCGCCCCCATCTCCCTAAAAGATCTTAAAATGGCCCTTTTCAGAATGAAGCCAGACAGCGCCCCAGGCCCGGATGGCTTTACGGCCAACTTCTTTATGAGCTGTTGGGACATTATCAAATTAGATCTGCTAAGGATGGTAAGGCACTCCCAAGTCACCTGCAAGGTCGGAGGAAGCACTAACTCCGCTTTTCTTACTTTAATCCCGAAAGAAAAGGGAGCCACTTCCTTCTCCCGTTTCCGGCCAATCTCCCTGTGCAATCTCAGCTACAAAATTATAACCAAAATTATGGCCAATAGACTCAAAAAAATCCTCCCCAAAGTCATCCCGAAAAACCAAGGGGGGTTCATTAAGGGTAGAAAGATCCAAGACAATATCCTCCTTGTCCAAGAAGCTATTCATACTAGCTGCCAGAACAAAGAAGAAGGAATGGTGATAAAGTTGGATCTAGCCAACGCCTTTGACAGGGTCAGGCACGACTTCCTCTTCTTAGTCATGAAGAAGCTGGGATTCTCTGCGCACTTTACCAACTGGGTGCAAGGCTGTATCAGCTCCCCGTGGATTGCCCCTCTTGTAAACGGTAGATCCACCGATTTTTTCCAAGCATCTCGAGGGCTCCGGCAAGGCTGCCCCTTATCGCCCCTCCTCTATGCAATTCAAGCTTCTATTCTAAGCTTCCAGTTAACCTCCAGCATTCAGAAGAAAATCCTCCCAGGCCTAAGGCTGGCCCCAAATGTTAAAAGCATCAACCACGCTCAGTTCGCGGATGACACGGTCCTTCTAGGTGGAGCAAGCATTGTTGTGGCAAATCAGTTTAAAAAGGAGCTTGAAATTTATAATCAGATCTCAGGAAGCAAAATCAACCCTCAGAAGAGCAAGATTTATGGCTGGAACTGTTCAGCAAAGGACCTTGGGGAGATCGCCAGATCGCTGGGCATGGAAGTTGTCCATGATTGGGACTCCTTCTCCTACCTCGGCGCTCCAATCTTTAAAAAAGGCACAAAAGCAATCCAGTGGTCCCCCATCACTGATAAATTTAAAAAGCGAATCCAAAACTGGGGTTCTAACTGGTTAAATTCAGCAGGCAAAACAGTTCTGCTCAAGTCTGTTCTTATGAGCATCCCAATTTACCAAAATACCATTCTGCTAGCGCCGGTCTCCATACTGAAAAAAATGGAATCCATTTTAAAAAAGTTTCTTTGGGAAGGAGGTAAAGGAAACCTCCATAGAATCCATCTGATCAGCTGGAACAAAATCAAAATGCCTTACAAGGAAGGCGGCC
>LPNX010480763.1:0-13676 GCA_001517045.1 Pseudotsuga menziesii
GCATGCACGCCAACTTTCGAGATGTTTCGAGCTATTTTGACCCCCTTCAAGCCCAACCTTGTTGACACCGGATGACGGAGTTTCCCTTTCGAGCAGTTTCTTAGAATTTAAATTTGACCATAAATTTGGATGCCAATTTGACTAACAAACGTGCATGAAAACTTTTGAGACATTCCAAAATTTTGTCACCCCCTTTAAGCCCAACCTTAGCAAAACCGCACAACAAAGTTTCACATTTGACTAATTTCTCAAAATTAAAATTTAATCATAGATTCAAATCCGCATTTGGAAAATAAGAGTGCATGCCAACTTTCACGATGTTGAGAGCTATTTTCGCCATCTTTAAGCCAAACCCTAACAAAAGTGCATGATGTAGTCTTAGCTTTGACCAGATTCTTAGAATTTAAACCTGATCATATGCTTGGATGCATATTGGATAGACAAGCATGCACGCCAACTTTCACGACGTTTCAAGCTATTTTGATCCCCTTTAAGCCCAAACCTGTTGAAACCACACGATGGAGTTTCCCTTTCAAGCAGTTTCTTAGAATTTAAATTTGATCATAAATTTGGATGCCAATTTGATCAACAAGCGTGCACGCAAACTTTTGAGACATTCCAAAATATTGTCACCCCCTTTAAGCCCAACCTTAGCAAAACCGCACAACGAAGTTTCACGTTTGACTAATTTCTCAAAATTAAAATTTAATTATAGATTTAAATCCGCATTTGGAAAATAAGAGTGCATGCCAACTTTCACGATGTTGAGATCTATTTTCGCCATCTTTAAGCCAAACCTTAACAAAACTGCATGATGCAGTCTCAACTTTGACCAGATTCTTAGAATTTAAACTTGATCATATGTTTGGATGCATATTGGATAGACAAGCATGCACGCCAACTTTCACGACGTTTCAAGCTATTTTGACCCCCTTTAAGCCCAACCCTGTTGAAACCGCACGACAGAGTTTCCCTTTCGAGCAGTTTCTTAGAATTTAAATTTGATAATAAATTTTGATACCAATTTGATCAACAAGCGTGCATGCAAACTTTTGAGACATTCCAAAATATTGTCACCCCCTTTAAGCCCAACCTTAGCAAAACCGCACAACGAAGTTTCACGTTTGACTAATTTCTCAAAATTAAAATTTAATCATAGATTTAAATCCGCATTTGGAAAATAACAGTGCATGCCCACTTTCACGATGTTTAGAGCTATTTTCGCCATCTTTAAGCCAAACCCTAACAAAACTGCATGATGCAGTCTCTGCTTTGACCAGATTCTTAGAATTCAAACCTGATCATATGTTTGGATGCATATTGGATAGACTAGCATGCACGCCAACTTTCACGACGTTTCAAGCTATTGTGACCCCCTTTAAGCCCAACCCTGTTGAAACCGCACGACGGAGTTTCCCTTTCGAGCAATTTCTTAAAGATGGAGTTTCCCTTTCGAGCAATTTCTTAGAATTTAAGTTTGATCATAAATTTGGATGCCAATTTGATCAACAAGCGTGCATGCAAACTTTTGAGACATTCCAAAATATTTTCACCCCCTTTAAGCCCAACCTTGGCAAAACCGCACAACGAAGTTTCACGTTTGACTAATTTCTCAAAATTAAAATTTAATCATATATTTAAATCAGCATTTGGAAAATAAGAGTGCATGCCAGCTTTCACGATGTTAAGAGCTATTTTCGCCATCTTTAAGCCAAACCCTAAAAAAACTGCCTGATGCAGTCTCAGCTTTGACCAGATTCTTAGAATTTAAACCTGATCATATGTTTGGATGCATATTGGATAGACAAGCATGCACGCCAACTTTCACGACGTTTCAATCTATTTTGACACCCTTTCAGCCCGACCCTGTTGAAACCGCACAACGGAGTTTCCCTTTCGAGCAGTTTCTTAGAATTTAAATTTGATCATAAATTTGGATGCCAATTTGATCAACAAGCGTGCATGCAAACTTTTGACACATTCCAAAATATTTTCACCCCCTTTAAGCCCAACTTTGGCAAAATTGCACAACGAAGTTTCACGTTTGACTAATTTCTCAAAATTAAAATTTAAAAATAGATTTCAATCCGCATTCGGAAAATAAGAGTGCATGCCAACTTTCACGATATTGAGAGCTATTTTCGCCATCTTTAAGCCAAACCCTAACAAAACTGCATGATGCAGTCTCAGCTTTGACCAGATTCTTAGAATTTAAACCTGGTCATACATTTGGATGCATATTGGATAGACAAGCATGCACGCCAATTTTCGCGACGTTTCAAGCTATTTTGACCCCCTTTAAGCCCTACCCTGTTGAAACCGCACGACGAAGTTTCCCTTTCGAGCAGTTTCTTAGAATTTAAATTTGATCATAAATTTGGATGGCAATTTGATCAACAAGCGTGCATTCAAACTTTTAAGTCATTCCAAATTATTTTCACCCCCTTTACGCCCAACCTTAGCGTGCATGCCAACTTTCACGACTGCATGATGCAGTCTCAGCTTTGACCAAATTTTTAGAATTTAAACCTGATCATATGTTTGGATGCATATTGGATAGACAAGCATGCACGCCAACTTTCACGACGTTTCAGCCTATTTTGACACCCGTTAAGCCAAACCCTGTTGAAACCGTATGACGGAGTTTCCCTTTCGAGCAGTTTCTTAGAATTTAAATTTCATCGTAAATATGGATGCCAATTTGATCAACAAGCGTGCATGCAAACTTTTGAGACATTCCAAAGTATTTTCACCCCCTTTAAGCCCAACCTTAGCAAAACCGCACAACGAAGTTTCACGTTTGACTAATTTCTCAAAATTAAAATTTAATCATAGATTTAAATCCGCATTTGGAAAATAAGAGTGCGTGCCACCTTTCATAATGTTGAGAGCTATTTTCGCCATCTTTAAGCCAAACCCTAACAAAACTACATGATGCAGTCTCAGCTTTGACCAGATTCTTAGAATTTAAACTTGATCATATGTTTGGATGCATATTGGATAGGCAAGCATGCACGCCAACTTTCGTGATGTTTCAAGCTATTTTGACCCACTTTAAGCCCTACCCTGTTGAAACTGCACGACGGAGTTTCCCTTTCGAGCAGTTTCTTAGAATTTAAATTTGATCATAAATTTAGATGCCAATTTGATCAACAAGTGTGCATGCAAACTTTTGAGACATTCCAAAGTATTTTCACCCCCTTTAAGCCCAACCTTAGCAAAACCGCACAACGCAGTTTCAGGTTTGACTAATTTCTCAAAATTAAAATTTAATCATAGATTTAAATCCGCATTTGGAAAATAAGAGTGCATGCCAACATTCAAGATGTTGAGAGCTATTTTCGCCATCTTTAAGCCAAACCCTAACAAAACTGCATGATGCAGTCTCAGCTTTGACGAGACTCTTAGAATTTAAACCTGATAATATGTTTGGATGCATATTGGATAGACAAGCATGCACGCCAACTTTCGTGACGTTTCAAGCTATTTTGACCCCCTTTAAGCACAACCCTGTTGAAACCGCACGACGGAGTTTCCCTTTTGAGCAATTTCTTAGAGTTTAAATTTGATCATAAACTGCATGATGCGGTCTCAGCTTTGACCAGATTCTTAGAATTTAATCCTGATCATATGTTTGGATGCAGATTGCATGGAGAAGCATGCACGCCAACTTTCGCGACGTTTCAAGCTATTTTGACCCCCTTTAAGCCCAACCCTATTGAAACCGTACGACGAAGTTTCCCTTTCGAGCAGTTTCTTAGAATTTAAATTTGATCCTAAATTTGGATGCCAATTTGATCAACAAGCGTGCATGCAAACTTTTGAGTCATTCCAAAGTATTTTCACCCCCTTTAAGCCCAACCTTAGCAAAACCGCACAACGAAGTTTCACGTTTGACTAATTTCTCAAAATTAAAATTTAATCATAGATTTAAATCCGCATTTGGAAAATAAGAGTGCATACCACCTTTCACGATGTTGAGAGCTATTTTCGCCATCTTTAAGCGAAACCCTAATAAAACTGCTTGATGCAGTCTCAGCGTTGAGCAGATTCTTAGAATTTAAACCTGATCATATGTTTGGATGCATATTGGATAGATAAGCATGCGCGCCAAATTTCGCGACGTTTCAAGCTATTTTGACCCCCTTTAAGCCTAACCCTGTTGAAACCGCACAACGGAGTTTCCCTTTCGAGCAGTTTCTTAGAATTTAAATTTGATCGTAAATTTGCATGCCAATTTGATCAAGAAGCGTGCATGCAAACTTTTGAGACATTCCAAAATATTTTCACCGCCTTTAAGCCCAACCTTAGCAAAACCGCACAACGAAGTTTCACGTTTGACTAATTTGTCAAAGTTAAAATTTAATCATAGATCTAAATCCGCATTTGGAAAATAAGAGTGCATGCCAACTTTCACGATGTTGAGAGCTATTTTCGCCATCTTTAAGCCAAACCCTAACAAAACTGCATGATGCAGTCTCAGCTTTGACTAGATTCTTAGAATTTAAATCTGATCATATGTTTGGATGCATATTAGATAGATAAGCATTCACGCCAACTTTCGCGACGTTTCAAGCTATTTTGACCCCATTTAAGCCCAACCCTGTTGAAACCGCACGACGGAGTTTCCCTTTCAAGCAGTTTCTTAGAATTTAAATTTGATCATAAATTTGGATGCCAATTTGATCAACAAGCGTGCATGCAAACTTTTGAGACATTCCAAAGTATTTTCACCCCCTTTAAGCCCAACCTTAGCAAAACCGCACAACGCATTTTCACGTTTGACTAATTTCTCAAAATTAAAATTTAATCATAGATTTAAATCCGCATTTGGAAAATAAGAGTGCATGCCAACATTCACGATGTTGAGAGCTATTTTCGCCATCTTTAAGCCAAACCCTAACAAAACTGCATGATGCAGTCTCAGCTTTGACGAGATTCTTAGAATTTAAACCTGATAATATGTTTGGATACATATTGGATAGACAAGCATGCACGCCAACTTTCGTGACGTTTCAAGCTATTTTGACCCCCTTTAAGCACAACCTTGTTGAAACCGCACGACGGAGTTTTCCTTTTGAGCAATTTCTTAGAGTTTAAATTTGATCATAAACTGCATGATGCAGTCTCAGCTTTGACCAGATTCTTAGAATTTAATCCTGATCATATGTTTGGATGCAGATTGGATGGACAAGCATGCACGCCAACTTTCGCGACGTTTCAAGCTATTTTGACCCCCTTTAAGCCCAACCCTATTGAAACTGCATGGCGGAGTTTCCCTTTCGAGCAGTTTCTTAGAATTTAAATTTGATCATAAATTTGGATGCCAATTTGATCAACAAGCGTGCATGCAAACTTTTGAGTCATTCCAAAGTATTTTCACCCCCTTTAAGCCCAACCTTAGCAAAACTGCACAACGAAGTTTCACGTTTGACTAATTTCTCAAAATTAAAATTTAATCATAGATTTAAATCCACATTTGGAAAACAAGAGTGCATGCCAACTTTCATGATGTTGAGAGCTATTTTTGCGATCTTTTAAGCCAAACCCTAACAAAACTGCATGATGCAGTCTCGGCTTTGACCAGATTCTTAGAATTTAAACCTGACCATATGTTTGGATGCATATTGGATAGACAAGCATGCGCGCCCACTTTTGCGACGTTTCAAGCTATTTTGACACCCTTTAAGCCCAACCCTGTTGAAACCACACGACGGAGTTTCCCTTTGGAGCAGTTTCTTAGAATTTAAATAATTTGATCATGAATTTGGATGCCAATTTGATCAACAAGCGTGCACGCAAACTTTTGAGACATTCCAAAATATTTTCACCCCCTTTAAGCCCAACCTTAGCAAAACCGCACAACGAAGTTTCACATTTGACTAATTTCTCAAAATTGAAATTTAATCATAGATTTAAATCCGCATTTGGAAAATAAGAGCGCATGCCAACTTTTACGATGTTGAGAGCTATTTTTACCATCTTTAAACCAAACCCTAACAAAACTACATGATGCAGTCTCAGCTTTGACCAGATTCTTAGAATTTAACCCTGATCATATGTTTGGATGCATATTGGATAGACAAGGATGCACGCCAACTTTCGCGACGTTTCAAGCTATTTTGACCCCCTTTAGTTTTGAGAAATTACTTAAATGTGAAAACCTTCTTGCACGGTTTTGCTAAGGTTTGGCTTAAAGGGGGTGAAAATATTTTGGAATGTCTCAAAAGTTTGCATGCATGCTTGTGCATCAAATGGGCATCCAAATTTATGATCAAATTTAAATTCTAAGAAACTGTTCGAAAAGGAAACTCTGTCGTGCGGTTTTGACAGGGTTGGGCTTAAAGGGGGTCAGAATAGCTCAAAACGTCATGAAAGTTGGCGTGCATGCTTTTCTATCCAATATGCATCCAAACATATGATCAGGTTTCAATTCTGAGAATTTGGTCAAAGCTGAGACTACATCGTGCAGTTTTGTGAGGGTTTCGCTTAAAGATGCCTAAAATAGCTCTCAACATCGTGAAAGTTGGCATGCACTCTTATTTTCCAACTGCGCTTTTAAATCTATGATTAAATTTTAATTCCAAGAAATTGGTTCAAAGTGAAACTCCGTCTTGCACGTTTTTATGTGTGCCTCTTAAATGGGTATCTAAATCTACTTTTAAATTTGATTTCTAAGAAATTGGAAAAAAGTGTGAACTTTTAGGCCTTGGTGTGACCAAGGTCCAAAATAGCTCGAAATCCCCTAAAAGTGTGTATGCATGGTTATCTCTCAAATGGGTACCTAAATTCTCTTTCAAATTTCACTTACAACAAAGTAAAAAAAATAGCATCTCTTAGACCTTTGCTTTACCAACCTTGAATAATGACCAAAATAACTTCGAACATCGTGAAAGTTGTTGTGCATTGTTATCTACCCAATGCTAAGATAAATCTACGATCAAATTTTAATTCTGAGAAATTAGTCAAAACTGAAACTCTGTTGTATGGTTTTGCTACGAAATGCGCCGATAAATCTAGGATTAAATTTTAATTTTGAGAAATTAGTCAATTGTGAAACTTCGTTGTGCAGTTTTTCTAAGGTTGTGCTTAAAGGGGGTAAAAATATTTTGGAATGTCTCAAAAGTTTGCTTGCACACTTGTTCATCAAATGAGCATCCAAATTTATGATCAAAATTAAATTTTAAGAAACTACTCGAAAGTGAAACTCCTTCGTGCCGTTTCGACAGGGTAGGGTTTAAAGGGGGTCAAAATAGCTCGAAACATTGCAAAAGTTGGCGTGCATGCTTGTATATCCAATATGCATCCAAACCTATGATCAGGTTTGAATTTTGAGAATTTGGTCAAAGCTGAGACTGCATCTTGCAGTTTTGTTAGGGTTTTGCTTAAAGATGCCGAAAATAGCTCTCAACATCATGAAAGGTGGCATGCACTCTTATCTTCCAAATGCGCATTTAAATGAATGATTAAATTTTAATTCCAATAAATTGATTAAAAGTGAAACTCCGTTGTTCATGTTTTTATGTGTGCCTCTTAAATGGGTATCTAAATCTGCTTTTAAATTTGATTTCTAAGAAATTGAAAAAACATTCAACATCTTAGGCCTTGGTTTGACCAAGTTTGACCAAGGTCCAAAATAGCTCGAAATCCCTTGAAAGTGTGTATGCATGGTTATCTCTCAAATGGGCACCCAAATTCTCTTTCAAATTTCACTTACAAGAAAGTCGAAAAAGTAGCATTTCTTAGACCTTTGCTTGACCAACCTTGAATAGAATGACCAAAATAACTGCGAACATTGTGAAAGTTGGTGTGAACTGTTATCTACCAAATTCTAAGATAAATCTATGATCAAATTTTAATTCTAAGAAGTTAGTCAAAATTGAAACTCTGTTGTATGGTTTTGTTGAGGTTGGGATTAAAGGGGGTGAAATATTTTGGAACGTCTAAAAATTTCGTGTGCACGCTTGTCTATCAAATGGGCATTCAAATCTATGATCAAATTTCAACTATACGAAACTGCTCAAAAGTGAAACTTCATCATGTCTTTTAGCTAGGGTTGGGCTTAAAGGTGGTCAAAATAGATTGGAACATTGTGAAAGTTGGCGTACATGCTTATTTATCTAATGGACATCCAAATCTATGATCAAGTTGCAATTCTTAGAAGTTGGTGAAAAGCAAAAGTCCATCGCGCGGTTTTGTTAGGGTTTGGCTTAAAGGAGACGAAAATAACTCTGAACATCATGAAATTTGGCGTGCACTCTTATCTTCCAAATGCACATCTAAATCTATAATCAAATTTTAATATCAAGAAATTGTTCAAGAGTGAAACTCCGTTATTTTTTTTCGCTAAGGTTGGGGTTACAAGGGGTGAAAATAGCTGAAAACGTTGTGAAACTTGGAGTGCACAGTTACCTATCAAACAGGCATCCAAATCTATGATCAAATTTAAATTCTGAGAAATTAGTCAGAAATGAAACTTCGTCGTTCATTTTTGCTAGAGTTGGGATCGAAGGGGTCCAAATAGCTCGGACCATTGCAAAAGTTGGCATGCACATTTTTATATCAAACGTTCATACAAATCTATAATCAAATTTCAACTCCGAGAGTTTGGTCAAAATTGAAACTTCGTCGTTCGATTTCGTTAAGGTTTGGCTTAAAGGAGGGGAAAATGGCTTTGAGAAATTGGAAACAAATGCAACCTTTTAGGGCTTGGTCTCACCAAGTTTGCTTAAGGTCCAAAGTAGCTCGAAATCCCTTGAAATTTTGTATGCATGGTTATCTCTCAAATGGGTACCTCAATTCTCTTTCAAATTTCACTTACAAGAAAGCTGAAAAAATAACATCTCTTAGTCTTTTACTTGACCAACCTTGAAAAATGACCAAAATAGCTCCAAACACCATGAAAGTTAGTGTGCACTCTTATCTACCAAATGCGCCAATAAATCTACGATTAAATTTTAGTTTTGAGAAATTACTTAAACATGAAACTCCATTGCGCGGTTTTGCTAAGGTTTGGCTTAAAGGGGGTGAAAATATTTTGGAATGTCTCAAAAGTGTTGATGTATATGTAACTTCGGAATGTATAATTCCATGTATTGTAACCCGATGTTTATTCTGGGATGTTTCTATTATGTATTTGAGTCATGTGATCATTCTCCGATGTTTCGATCGGGAAGATTAATAATGTAAACAAGTCATATCAAGTCATTAGGTAAGTCCCCACAGTTTCGGGGCACTTGAGTTATTATACACTAATTAAGGTGTAGGCTTGGGTAAGTAATATTAGGTTGAGCCTACATGTGAAAATGTAATTCAAGTGAACGGATGAATATAAATAGAGAGTGAGAGTCTCTCTATTTATCACTTGTGACTTACATCACTTGCTCTCTCAAGTGTGGCACACCTTTGGAGAAGGAAATACTTGGGCTTGACAGAAGACAGAAGGCTATTGCTATGTTGGGAGGTCATCTTACTAATTTGGGTTTCACATCTTGTGGTGATACTATCTTAGAGGAAGTTGCAGGGTTTTCTCCATTTATGGTTTCCCCGATCAAAACTCTTTGTGTCTCTTGTCTCATGTGATGTGCTTATGTTATTGCTGTGCTTGTTATTCTCTCAATGAAAAGATCTTAACATAATGCTAGCTTAAATGTTGAAAAACTAACATGGTATCAGAGATAACCTGAGAAGAAGACGTTGTGCAGCTACAGGAACTAGGGCTTCCTATTTTGTGGATCTTCCTCCACAGATTTTCAGCAAAAGTATGCTAAGATGACTCTCCATTGAAGGGTGCATCTTTCTGTCGATGTGGAATTCAATTTCAAGCATTTTCAGTTTCAACGTGGAAATTAGGGCTTTCTACAGAAGAGGAATTTTTGAGTGAGACCAGCATAGGATTTTTCTCCTCATCAAAATCTAATTTTAGAGACCTGGATCAAGAAATTTGGTTGGGTGAAACTCCGGGAAAGTCAAACCCTAGTTTGACCCTGAGCTAGGAGAAACCCTAAATACTAAAAATGCTAAGTTTTGGTACAATAGCTATATTTCGATATTGGAAAAGTATCAGAAGCTAACACTTTCAGGGGCCGAAGATAAAATCCTGATGAACGTTGTGTCCAAAAATCAGCCTCATATTCGCTATATTCTGGGAGATATGATCTCTCCAAGTTAGGGCTCCATCATCTTCCAGAAATCATCCATAAACAGGAAAGCTGGGGAGATCTGCAATATCTTGCGCTACAGAGGTCCAAATGGAATTCTTGAAGATTTTCTAGAAAGGGCACGGACTGTACTTTTTTTGGTCCAAATATCAGACTCAGAAGATGAACCAGTGACACGTGGTAGGCCGTACAACGTCGCTGTTTTGAACAGTCCTGTAACAGGTCACCTTGGGAAAAGGATCATAAATACAAAATGGTGAAACCAATTCTGATGAAACCTATGGTGTTGGATCAGGTACATGCGATTTTACCTCAGTGAGAAATTTCAGACACATAGGATCATTAATTTCGGAGATATCACAGAAACAATAACAGGCATTTCTGCAAAAGAAATCAGTAAACTAGGGCTTCCTGATTCGAGAGCTTCCCTCCACTGTTTTCAGAAAAGGAGTACATTGGACAGCTCCATTTGAAGAGATATATATATTTGTCCAATCAGATCTGAAATATTTCAAGTTTTTAAAATTAGGGTTTTTGCGACAAACCCTAGATCAGCGAACTCCAGGACAAGGACGGACACCTCAAATCGGTAAGATCTAATCCCTTGCTATTTCCATTTGAGGTTCTCATTTCAATATGATATATCACATCAGCTTGGTGACAATCTTGGGGAAGTTGACAAATTCCAAGCCTGGAAGTATATGATCTCTCTGAAGAAAATGGATTGGACACCTACATGAGTATGGAGGTTCCAGTTTCAGAGGGAGACGAGGTTAGAAGTTTTTCACAAGAAGAACTTGGTCAAGGCCAAAGAAGACATCATGCTCATGCTGTAGAGGATGATGAACCATCCAGAAAGAGATCCAGATATGAAAGTGAAGATTCTTCAAGTGAGGGTGAATATGTTCTAATATCAGCTCTCACAGGTAACATTACTCATGGTAGTGATGATTGTCTTATAGATAGTGGGGCTTCCAAACATATGATGGGATTCAAGGAATCCTTTGTAAGACTATCAGAACATGAATCACCTCACAAGGTGAAACTAGGAGATGACTACCAATATCCAATAAAAGGTAGTGGGGAATCTTCATTCAAGCTAGACTCTGGTAAGTCTCTAACAATTAAAGAAGTATTGTTTGTGCCAGGATTGAAGAAGAACCGTCTCTCTATTTCAGCATTGATGCAAAAGGAATGCGGGCTGCATTCATAGATGGTCAAGTCATCATATGGCCAAAAGGAAAGACTATCGATGATGTGGTAGTGATTGAAGAACAAGAAGGAGGCTTGTACAAATTGAAGGGATATCTAGAACAAGCCTTGATCCATGACACAATAGAGCCAAATGAGCTTTGGCATAGAAGGCTTGCACATGTGCACTACCTATTGCAAGCAAAGCTGTTGAAGGTCTTCCAGAATTTCAAGCTATTCAAAGGGAAGAACAAAATCAGAATATGACCTAAAGAAACCAGTTGAAGAATGTGAAGATCCAGAATGAAGAGACCATGCAGTCATAAGAGTCCCTCAAATCAAGAACAAATTGAAGCGGTAAAAGAAGAAGTGAAGAATGTAGAAGTAGTGATGGCCACCTTGAATGGCCTCCCAGGATCATAGGATTCATTCATGTGAGGAATGTGTGCCAGAAGGAAGTGATTACTTTTAGCAAACTTCAAGAAGAAGAAGAAGCTTGACTCATAAGAAGAGAAGAGAATATGGGAGCAACTGAAGATCAACCTCTCACCATCCAAAGAAGATCCCTCAAGCGATGAGGAATATGAAGAACTCAACTCTTGAAGAACTTCTTATCCATCCTAGCATTTGGATAAGAAACGATGCTATCATGAATGAAGAAGACGATGAAGCTGAAGACTCAAGAAGGAGTATGCCCACGAAATAAATAAAGATAAGTATTCAATTGTCATTTCATGATATTGTTTTGTTATGCATTTGTTTATATTTAGTTATTGTATTATGCATGATAGGATGTTTGCATTAATGACAGTATACTACTAATATGCATGTGATGGGTAAGTAGCTCATGGTGCTATACAAATTCTCCATTGCTACTTATCTAGAATGAAACCTCTTTGCTGACATATTGGATTAGTGCACAATCTCAATGTGGTCCTGGTAGAGATGGAAGGCATCTAGAAAGTTTCAGTGAGATATGGATGAATGTTGTATTGGCTACAGTAGTTGCATGATCATATATTTATGCATAAGTGTTTGCCAGTAGAAATATTCCTTATGAAATGTTTCTAACCATACAAATGCATTTGACTTGTAGGAAAGACCGCATACATAATCGCCTACAAGAAAAGAAGAATGAAGACTTGTTTTGAAGAGCAAGTGACGACATTTCAAAATGAAGAATAATATGACGAGTGCAGTGACATCATTGATGCAGAACCTTCCAGCCTCCAAGAAGAAAGGGAAGACTAGTTCAAGAAGAATGATGTTAGGGCGTAGTATCAAGACCTGAAGAGAAGTTCATAGTTCCATCATGCAGTAGATGGAAACATCGTGGGATACAAAGCAAGATTCGTAGCATGAGGCTTCTCACGAAAGGAAGGCCTAGACTACGAAGAGACATTTGTAGCCAGTAAGAGTTGAAACACATACATGATGATATTGATGAAGATCTTAACCTTTGCTACAAGGTTGAAGATGCAAGTCTATACACTAGATGATCACATAGAAGATTAGTAGCATAGGAAGCTACTTGTCACTCCGGTACAGAATGTTTCAGTGCATAGAGTACAGGAGACAAAGGGAGTATGATGCTCCATTTCAGAGGGAGTGACTACAGAATATCTTGAGGTTCGACGTGGTACAACAGGATGGGCATATTACTGATGACTCTAGGCTTTACTGAGAGTAAAGTGGTTTCCAACCTTTGCTTCAAGGTTGAAGGCAGAAGACCAGTGATGTTCCTGTTATGTGTCGATGCACTATTGTTCTAGGCATGGAAGTGTGGCAGAGTATGGATGGAATCTTCCTTGGACAAGGGAAGTATGTAGTAGAGATCCTGAAGAGATTTGGGATGATGGACTACATGACCACACCTATGACATCGAACATGAAGCTATTGAGTGATGCTTCATCCGAGATGGTTGATGATATGATGTATCGTCAGATGATTGGGTCCTTGATGTACTTGAGACCATATATTTTCTTTGCTGTGAACACATTGAGACATGTTCACCTGATGGTTACAAAGCTTGCAGTAACCTTGCAGGGGTACAGTTGATTATGGACTCAAGTACGATGTGAATCAGAAGATTAACCTAGAGGGTTATGTTGATTCAAATTGGGCAGGCAGTGCCATCGACAGGAAGAGTACTTCAGGGTGTTGCTTCAGTATGGGATCAGGTTTGATCTCTTGGTTTAGCAGGAAGCAATCCTGTGTGGCATTGAGTACAGCTGAAGCAGAGTATGTCGCAACTTGTTCAGCTAGTTGTGAGGCAGTATGGCTGCGGAAGCTACTGTCTGATATATTTGATCTCCAGTTGGATG
>LPNX010480800.1:1585-33084 GCA_001517045.1 Pseudotsuga menziesii
GCCGAGAGCATTAATCGATTGGCTAGTAAATCATAAGGAAAGAATAAAAGAGAGTTTCTCAAGGCAATGTATATCAATGAGGAGGGCACTGCTGAAACTCCCAAAAGGAATAAGGCTGGAATAGAAGGACATATTGTTCTAGATACAGCTGTAGACAAAGGTAAAAGGAAAATGACGATATCAGGCCCTCCATTTGAGGTAACAAAGTATACATTTGCATATAGTACACCTGTTGATTCCTCCTCCCAGTGAAAAACCAAAGCAGAGAGTGGATATTACAAAGGAATCAAAGACATAACTTCACAAAGGAGTTTGAAATTATATTCTGAATTAAGGAAGATTTATAATCAATATGTGTATTTGGTTTCAGTCAGGGATTATATCCAAAACACTCTGAAATTGACCTTGGCAAGAAAGAACACGGTTGCTGAAGTAAAAATGAACCTGGATGATATCCCCATACCCGACATGATTCATCTGCACAAGCAGACATGAGATATCTTTTTTACTCACTTGCTGAAGATCACTTTGGAATTATCCAAGTTACAAATCCCCAAAGGTAAAATTGAGAACCAATTGAGGAAAGAAAAGTTGTAAAATAAGGCCCACCAAACTCAAATAAAGAAGCTGCAAACTGAGTTGTTGGCTGCTGGAGGCCAATATGATAAGGGAGTTGGTCATATCCAAAGGTTGTTGGATGAGAAAGAAAAAGAGATTCAATTATTGAAAAATAAGATTCTCATACCTACCACCCAGCTAATACAGGGTCCTAAACTAGTTGAGATAGAAAAAGAAAAGGAGAACCTGAATAATCAGCTCACTGATTGTCAAGCAATTAAACTTATTGAAGTTTGCTGATAAATAAAATCAATGGAAAACTTATTGAATAATTTTTTCATTATATATGAAATTTGTAATTTTGAAATGATAATATACATTTCCTAGCATGTGGGTTATTGTGAAGATGCTGATAAAGAAAATCAATGGCAAACTTATCAAATAATTTTTTCATTATATATGAAATATGTATGTTTGAAATGCTAATATACATTTCCTAGCATGTGGGTTATTGTGAAGATGCTTCTATACTGTCTTCAAACTGTCCGAAAAACCACTTATTATAGCCTTCTAGATATGGTTGGATTCACCATACAACACTCTAGAGATCTAGACTCTTAGAATATTTTTATCATCATCCTATGAGCTATGGCGAGCATTTACCTAAGGCAAATTATGTAGATTTTACCAATAATTCCATACTTGGACAATTTTTTATCTTCTCCTAGGCTCAATCTAATTTTCCTAAACCACACGTTTAAGGCTACTTGGACCAATATTCCCAAACTTAGCCAATTTCCTAATTTTAACTAATTTTCCGTACTTGTCCAAAACGATGTCATAATGCAACAATGATTTCAAATTCATTTCACATCATCATCTATGCCATGCCATGCCATGCGGGTTTCATCCTTAGTGTGTTCATCAACCTTAATGCGGGAATCACTTATACCCTTTAAAACACTGCTATTTTTTCTGTCTTTAGTATGCAAAATAACATGTTTCTTCTATTTTGGAAGGTTGATATTTTCCTTATATGGTAACCATAAGAAAAACCAAGAGCATGGATAGATATCCATTTCAACAATGAATAAGATCATATCATCTGATGAATTTTATCATCAAAGGAACACCCCCTTTCGGTCATTTCCAAGTGGTCTCTCAAACTTTTTTTCTAACACTTGAGCAATTCTCTTCAAACCCTAGGTCACCAAGGTGATTTTATTTTTACCTCAAATTTGGCAAGTGATATTCCCAATGGGTATAGTTCAACAAGGTGAATCCAGAAAGGAAACTTTCATCTTCTGGAGCTTCTTTCTCTCTCCTCGGTGGGCATTTTTCTGGAGCAGTGCAAATATGGCTGAGAGGGATTTTTGGCAGACTGATATCTTCTTCTTGAAAGACTTTTTGGTAACGCTAATTATATGGTTGGATGCGCCATACAATAATATATAGATATAAACTCTCATAATATTTTTAGCATCATCCCATGAGTTGTGGTGGGCATTTCCCTAAGGCTAGTTAGGCATATTTTACGAATAATTCCATACTTGGACAATTTTTGATCTTCTCCTAGGCTTGGTCTAATTTCCCTAAACCACAGTTTTGGCAAGTCCATAAATTCTTCCTCAGGGTGTCTTTAGACAAACTGAGATTGTGGTTGAGTAGAAAAAACAATAGCCTACAATATCCCCATGTGGTGTGGTCATTTTCTTCAACAAACCATTTGTGGGGGGCATCCTCTTAAGGCTACTTGGACCAATATTCCCATACTTGGTCAATTTCCTCATTTTCACTAATTTGTCATATTTCTCTAGAACGATGTCATAATGCAACAATGATTTCAAATTCATGCCACATCATCATCTATCCCATGCCATGTCATGCGAGAATCATCCTTAGTGTGGGAATCAACCTTAATGCGGGCATCACTTAGCCATTTTTTTTGTCTTTAGTATGCAAAATAATATTTTTATTCTATTTTTCCAGGTTGAAATTTTGCGTATTTGGTCACTATAAGAAAAACCAAGAGCATGTCTACATATTCATTTCAACAATGAACATGACCATATCATTTGATGATTTTTATCATTAATGGAACACCCCCTTGCGAGAATTTCCAAGTGGTATCTCAAACTCTTTTTCTAACACTTAACCGATTTTCTACAAACCCTATGTCACCAAGGTGATTTCGTTTTCCCTTCAAACTTGGAAACTGAGATTCCCAATGGGTAGAGGCCAACAAGGTGAATCCATCAAGAACACTTTCTTTTTCTGGAGCTTCTTTCTCTCTCCTTAGCGGGAATTTTTCTGGAGTAGTGCAAATATGGCTAAGAGACACTTTTGGCAGATTGATATCTTCTTATTGAAAGACTTTTTGGTCAGGATAATTATATGGTTGAATGCACCATACTTGACTCTAGAGATTCACAGTCTCATAGTATTTTTATCGTCCTCCTATGAGCTGTGGTAGGCATTTTTGTAAGGCCATTTAGGCATATTTTACCAATAATTCCATACTTTGAAAATTTTTGATCTTCTCCTAGGCTTGGTCTAATTTCCCTAAACCACAGTTTTGGTAGGTCCATAAATTCTTCTTCAAGGTCATGTCTTTGGACAAACTGAGACCATGGTTGAGTAGACAAAACAACAACCTACAATATTCCCATGTGGTGCGGGCATTTTCTTCAACAAACCATTTTTGGTGGGCATCCTCTTAAGGCTACTTGGATCAATATTCCCATACTTGGCCAATTTCCTGATTTTCACTAATTTGTCGTATTTCTCCAAAGCGATGCCATAATGCAACAATGATTTCGAATTCATTCCACATCATCATCTATGTCATGCGGGCATCATCCTTAGTGCAGAAATCAACCTTAATGAGGGCATCATTAGCCCCTTTACAACACTTAGCCATTTTTTATGTCTTTAGTATGCAAAATAAGATTTTTATTCTATTTTTCCATGTTGATATTTTCCTTATTTGGTCACCATAAGAAAAATGAAGAGAATGGATAGATATCCATTTCAACAATGAACAGGACCATATCATTTGATGATTTTTATCATCAATGGAACACCAACTTGCGAGCATTTCCAAGTGGTCTCTCAAACTCTTTTTCTAACACTTAACCAATTCTCTTCAAACCCTAGGTCACCAAGGTGATTTTGTTTTTCCTTCAAACTTGGAAAGTGAGATTCCAAATGGGTAGAGGCCAACAAGGTGAATCCATCAAGACCACTTTCATCTTCTAGAGCTTCTTTCTCTCTCCTCTATAGGAATTTTTCTGGAACAGTGCAAATATGGGTGGGAGGCACTTTTGGAAGATTGATATCTTCTTACTGAAATACGTTTTGGTTGGGATAATTATATGGTTGGATGCACCATACAAGACTCTAGATATCCACAGTCTCATAATATTTTTATCATCATCCTATGAGCTTTGGCAGGAATTTACCTAAGGCAAGTTAGGCATATTTTACCAATAATTCCATACTTGGACAATTTTTGATCTTCTCCTAGGCTTGGTCTAATTTCCCTAAACCACATTTTTTAAAGGTCCATAAATTCTTCTTCAGGGTCATGTCTTTGGGTAAACTAAGACAATGGTTGAGTAGAAAAAGCATCATCCTACAATATCCCCATGTGGTGCGGGCATTTTGTTCAACAAACCATTTATGGCGGGCATCCTCTTAAGGCTACTTGGACCAATATTCCCATACTTTGCCAATCTCTTAATTTTCACTAATTTTCTGTATTTCTCCAAAATGATGTCATAATGCAACAATGATTTCGACTTCATTCCAAATCGTCATGTATGCCATTCCATGCCATGTAGGCATCATCCTTAGTGTGGGCATCAACCTTAATGCAGGAATTAGTTATCAACTTTACAACACAACCATTTTTTCTTTCTTTAGTATGCAAAATAAGATTTTTATTCTATTTCTCCAGGTTGATATTTTCCTTATCTGGTCACCATAAGAAAAACAAAGAGCATGGATAGATATTGATTTCAACAATGAACAGGACCATATCATTAGATGATTTTTATCATCAATGGAACACCCCCTTGCGAGCATTTCTAAGTAGTCTCTCAAACTCTTTGTCTAACACTTAACCAATTCTCTTCAAACCCTAGGTCACCAAGGTGATTTTTTTTTGCTTCAAACTTGGCAAGTGAGATTCCCAATGGGTAGAGGCCAACAAGGTGAATCCCACGTGAATCCATGCAGACAACTTTCATCTTCTGGAGCTTCTTTCTCTCTCCTTGGTGGGAATTTTTCTAAAGTAGTGCAAATATGGCTAAGAGGAACTTTTGATAGATTCATATATTCTTATTGAAATACTTTTTGGTCGGGCTAATTATATGGTTAGATCCACCATACAAGACTCTAGAGATCCACAGTCTCATAATGTTTTTATCATCATCCTATGAGTTGTGGCGGGCATTTCCCTAAGGCCAGTTAGGCATATTTTACCAATAAGTCCATACTTGGACAATATTTTATCTTCTCCTAGACTTAGTCTAATTTTCCTAAACCACAATTTTTGTAATTTTTGTATGTTTTTGCAGGTCTAATTTCCCTAAACCACGATTTTTGCATGTTGGGCATGCATTTGAGTAAAGAAATCCAAAATTGACTTGCTTCAGTAAAATGCATGCACATTCCTGATTTCATTGTCCCATACCTCAACTTTTCATACACGTGTCGAACTAATTAAGTGTAAAATACATCATATAATCTTATAAACCTGTAAATGGAAGTTTTTTCTTTTCTGTATGTGTCATATTCTAAACTTTCAATTGAGTGTCAAATATGTCACTTAACAAACCATCAAATTCTATGATTCGATGAACCCGAATCGAGTCGGATTCTGACGGAATCGAGAATGATTGCATCACCCAGACATGAACTCAGCATTTCCTCATGATTAAAATTTTTCCCCACCTTTCAATTATTTGAAGGGCCAACACAGTACACATATCCAGATTTGGCATGACCCCATGGATTCCTTCCTAGTAGCTACAATCAATTACCAATCATGTTCCTTCTTATGTAATATTGATAAATAAGGGCCACTGTTATTAGTAGGCTATGTGTTGACTCCATTATCTATGTTCGTTAATTTTTGTCCAATATGGCCGTAGATGTGTGCAAATTTGAGCTCATTGATAGTATGAGTAAAATTGGTAGAATTGGAAAGAATTGGAGACAGTCTCATATGGGTTTGATGGCTTTCATTGGGATTTCCATTCGATCTTAATGTTTTTATGTTCGTTTGACATTCCTTTCCCAACACTCAGTGAAGTCTTTCCTGCATTGAGTCAGCACCCTGTTCCTCTTCAACAACCCAACCATTCCCTCTCAGTGGCATAGAAGGATTGATTTCTTCAATTCCACCTTTTAGTTTCTCCACACCATATGGGTATTACATGTTGTTTTCTACTGAGCCATGTTTTTCTGTGGAATTTCTCTCTTCCTTACCATTTTCTTATTTCATTGGCATTTCCCTTTTCTCCCTAGCTATCTCTCATGCACTATGCATCTCTATTATAATTCTTCTCTACTCACACCTCCCATCCAGATAACGGGAATGCAACTTCCTCTTCTACTCCCTTTCTACCCCTGGTGTTGAAACATGTCCACTTCATGCCTCTTTCCCCCCCTATGTTGCACTGTCGTTTTTTCCTTGTTCCACAGTAGTTGGTATCTTCGTTTGAAGCCAGGAAAGTACAGTAGAGAACGGGATGGCTTGTGGGTGAACCGACATTTTAGTTTCACCCAAATGAAATCCACTTGTAACATGGTCAATCCTACCCTTGAGGTATATAAATAGAATTTAATAGGTAGTAGGGACAATTATTATTCAAATATTTGTTTGATGTTACTGATTCAACTGTAAACTATCCCTCTGCTTTGTAATGAAAGCATAATATAATAAAAAATTCTCTTGGGCCCCTTTTAAAACTTTCTTGAGTATCGATCTGCTTATATTTTTTAATTATCTCTGGTTTTTTCCTCGGAATGTACTATATTTGTTATGTTCTCATTTATTAATTTTTGTAAGGAACGATGATGATTTATATTATAATAAAAAAGATACAGAAAATACAAACTTGCAGAGCCATGAGATTGGTTTCCAAACTATGATGCCCATCAACAAGAAACCAACATTTACACTTGTTTTGTTCTCATTTCAAATGTTGGATGCATTCTTATTTCACAATAGAAGTTTAACTTATGTCTCAAATTAAAATGATACTAGTCTAATTAGTTTTTTGTATGCAAACTTCCAAATTTCATACCTACAGTCTACTTCGATTGGAATTGGTGTGCATTTTTAGTTCTAGCCATGAAAAATTGGAAAATACTATCAATTGGTTTTTTGGATGACTTGGATTTTACTATAGATTATACAATTTCCAGAAATGAGTACAAGAGTTTGTAGAAAAGGTTGGTATTTCTATGTTATAGTGCAATTTATTCAATATAACATGAAATGATGATCTGTCAATTCATTTGTAGAATATATTTCAAGAATATTTCATATGTCAATTCATTTGTAGAATATATTACGAAGAATATATTTCATCATTTGTAGTTTCATACACACTTCTCAGTATGGGTTGCACATTAAACTCTCTTAGATATAGGAAAAGTACACATATGGATTACGCATTACACTTGCATTACACATTAGAAACACATTAACTATATCAAAATATATGCATTGTTGAGAAATACTGACAATTTATATTACAACAATATTAGTATGTACATAGACATCAAATGTACACCATATTATTTTATAACTCTAGGCTACTTGGGAGGTTTTTGCAATTCCTCCTTTTTAGAATAAGAAAATTTGCTATAGCTTCTCTTTCCTTTTCTAGAACCCTCCAATTCTACAGAAGCTTCATCGACCATATGTTTTAATTTTTTTCTTCCTCTTTCACTTTGTTTGCAAGATTTATCACTTTTCTATGCAATCTTTCTTTTTCTTCTAGGAATTTCTTCAACATCTCTACATTATTATTTTTATTCTTTGACTTCTCATCTTCCTTTCTTTTAAGATCATCCTTTTTCCACTTCAGCTCAGATTGAACTGCACTTAATTTTCTCTTGACCTATTGTACCTCCTTCTCGAGCTCGTGTGTCCTCAAATCGCTATCAGATGGAGTATAAAAAATTTATTCTGCCACAAGTTTGATCTGTAAAGCTTTAATTTGGGATTTCAAATGTTGTATCTCACTATCACATCCAAAATGTAGTGCTTTTACCTTCTCCAATAGTTTTTGGTGAAGGTCTCTAATTTTGGCCTTCCTCTCCTCTATCTTCTTCTTCAATGTTAGATCTAATGAGTCAAATGTAAACTCTACAACCTTTATGGTTGAAGCAGCTTCATTCAAGGTCTTCTCTCATTGTTGGAAGGACTTCTGAAACTGGAGTAAGCTCTCCATAGTTACATCACCTAGAATTGTACTGCCAAATTTTTTTGGTGTGATGGCATTTTTATCCTCAACATTGTATTCTTTTGTTTTGTTGACCTTTTTACCCTTGAATGTTTATTGTTCTAATGTGTAGACCTATTTACCATTGACTGTTGATTCTTCTGGTGTGCAGACTTGTTTACCCTTGACTGTTGATTCATCTAGTGTGCAAACCTGCTTACCCCTGACTGCTGATTCATCTGGTGTGAAGCCTTGTTTACCCCTAATTATTTATTCTTCTACTATGCAGACTTGTTTACCCTTGACTGTT
Organism: Pseudotsuga menziesii; assembly: GCA_001517045.1. NCBI lineage: Eukaryota > Viridiplantae > Streptophyta > Pinopsida > Pinales > Pinaceae > Pseudotsuga > Pseudotsuga menziesii. Next base: position 9,914 of record LPNX010480800.1, read on the forward strand.
GATTTTTTTCCTCTTCTAGCACTTTTAGCCTCGAGAGTTTTTGAAATCCTTTAAATTCTCTTTTTGTAGCTACTCATTTTTTTTAATAATTGTTTTATTCATTTTTTCCAATCTTGTTTCATATTATGCAATCTCATTTTTCTATTTAATGATCATTTCTCTCAATGCCTTTTCAAACTCAACCTTCAAACCTGCAATAAATGTTTCTTTTTGCTTCAATTCTTGCTGAAGTTCTTCTTCCTAACCAAATATAGTCTCAGTGGTGGCATGTTCAAAACTTCAGGCCTATTTTTCAGTTTATTTTCAAGTATCCCTATATTTTCCTCACCTTTTTTCTTTTGAGCCTGATACATGTCTTTTAGTCTATCAAGTTTAGAAATTGATTCTGATAGAACTACAGTAAATTTAGAACATTGATCCTTAATAAGTTGAACCTTTTGGCCAATTATTGTTTTAGTTTCCACAATTATTTTCTCTAAACCTGTAACAAGATGTACCAAATCAAGAATTTGGTCATCCTTAGTTCTGCACAATTCGTTGCTAGCTATGAAGGAATCTTCCCACAAGGTAGATTGTTCTTTGAGATGTACCATTTTATCAAATAAATGAAAAATAAATCTACCATAAAATCCATATTTGGCATGAATTAGGTCTTCATCACTCGTCGGTGAATGGTCCATATCATTGTTCACAAATTCCTCCCATTGATCTGCATTTTCATTTCCATGCATTCCAACCAAAGTTGTGACAACAACATCTTCTTCAAGGGAAAGTAAGGCATGTCATTTCCCAAAGGTTCCATATTTTCCTTTAAAGGTTGTCCATGTATTGTTAATGTAGTGGTAGTGGAGACGGTTGAGGTAATTCCTCATTTTTTTCTTGTTCTTTAGGATTCCTAATGTATGTTCTAATAGAATTTGACCCTACAACACTAGGTCGACATAAATCAATAATTTTTTGCAGTGTGCCCAGGTAATTGAACTTGACCCTCTTCATTTTACTATCTTGCAATGCAGAGTGCAATTTCCTAGCAAATAGATGAGGGACATCTATGGCCATGTCTTCAACCTAGTGTATGTCCAAGTTCATGCATTCACCCAAAATATCATTCCACTTGTGGTGATTTAAAATGGTCCTAAGGATAATCTAAATCAGGGATTTGTATATTCCTTGAGGAACATATTCTATTTTTAGAGCATTTCTAGGAACAACAACCCATTTCCCACAAATTTGACTCGACATCTGAATCCTTTCTTCCTTGGGGGTTTTCCATGATTTGAACATTTCCCCCTCTCTTCCTGGAATTTTGGTTGCTCTAGCAACCAAATTGGGGTCTAGATAAACGCTCTTCCCAAAAAAATGCAATTCCATAGCTCCATGATCATAATTATAGATGGCATCATCTATCTCGTCTTTTTGATAATTAAAATGCCCAAAAATAAACCTATCCACTCCTTCTCTTAAAAGGATATTTAACATACCAGTTGGCCATATGCTTGTATCACTCCATTCAATAGCATTCTCTTGGAATTTTTTCACCGTGATCCATTCAACTTGGGAACCCCACGCTTTTCCTGATGTCGTGGTAGAGAAGGCCCCTATTTTTGCTCCCATGGTACAAGACGCCCCTGTTTCATCTTCTTCATAGTACACAATGACCCAAATTAAATTCCACCGGTCATGGTTGGTTTGGTGTGCATGCCGAGGAATGCACACCGAGCAATTCCCTCTAACGAATGCAAGATTATGAATGCATGCTTAGGAAAGCAAGCTAAGGAATCCAAGCTTAGGAATGCACGTCAAGGAATGTACGCTTAGAAATGCAAGATTAGGAACTGCACTTAATAAAATACATAAACTTATCCTGGCCTCAATTGAGTTATGAAATCATCTTACTATTATTGTTATTTATTGCATACTAATTTGTTTCTTGCTACAAGCTTATTCCTTTAAATATTTAATTTTGGTCTTCTTGTTATTCTTTCTACAATGTAGAAAATAAATTATATTAATGTTAAAGATATCCAAAATAAAAACCAAGAGCATGGCTAGATATCCATTTCAACAATGAACAGGACCATATCATCTGATGAATTTTTTCATCAAAGGAACACCCCCTTGTGGGAATTTCCAAGTAGTCTCTCAAACTCTTTGTCTAACACTTAACGAGTTCACTTCAAACCCTAGGTCACCAAGGTGATTTCATTTTTCCTTCAAACTTGGAAAGTAATATGCACATTGGGTAGAGGCCAAAAAGGTGAATCCATCAAAACCACTTTCATCTTCTAGAGCTTCTTTCTCTCTCCTTGGTCAAATTTTTATCTTCTCCTATGCTTGGTCTAATTGTGGCGGGCCCATAAATTCTACTTTAGGGCCTATTTGGACAAGATGAGACCATGGTTGAGTAGACAAAACAAAAACCTACAATATCCCTATGTGCTGCGGGCTTTTTCTTCAACAAAGCATTTGTGTTGCGGGCATTTTCTTCAACAAAGCTACATCAAAACCACTTTCATGTTCTGGAGCTTCTTTCTCTCCCCTTGGCAGGCATTTTTCTATAGCAATGCAAATATGGCTGAGAGGCACTTTTGGTAGATTGATATATTCTTCCTAAAATACTTTTTGGTTAGGCTAATGATATGGTTGGATGCACCACAAAACACTCTAGAGATCCACACTCTCATAATGTTTTTATCATCATCCAATGCATCGTGGAATGCATTTCCCTAAGGTCAGTCAAGAAGATTTTACGAATAATTCCATACTTAGACATTTTTTTATCTTCTCCTATGCTTGGTCTAATTTCCCTAAACCACAGTTGTGGCAGGCCCATAAATTCTACTTCATGGTCTATTTGGACAAAATGAGACCATGGTTGAGTAGAAAAAATAGCATCCTACAATATCCCCATGTGATGCGGGCATTTTCTTCAACAAAGCATTTGTGTTGCCGACATTTTCTTCAACAAATCATCAAGACCACTTTCATCTTCTAGAGCTTCTTTCTCTCTCCTTGGCGGGGATTTTTCTGTAGCAGTTCAAATATGGTTGAAAGGAACTTTTGGCAGATTGATACATTCTTTTGGAAATACCTTTTTTTTAGGCTAATGATATGGTTGGATGCACCATNGTATTTTTCTGTAGCAGTTCAAATATGGTTGAAAGGAACTTTTGGCAGATTGATACATTCTTTTGGAAATACCTTTTTTTTAGGCTAATGATATGGTTGGATGCACCATACAACACTCTAAAGATTCACACTCTCAGAATGTTTTTATCATCATCCAATGAGTTGTGGCGTGCATTTCCCTAAGGCTAGTTAGGCATATTTTACCAATAATTCCATACTTAGACAATTTTTTATCTTCTCCTATGCTTGGTCTAATTTCCCTTATCCACAATAATGGTAGGCCCATAAATTCTACTTCAAGGGCTCTTATTGCAAACTGAGGAATCTATCAAGACCACTTTCATATTGTCTCTTATGACAAAATGCTCTACCTGCTTTTCTCTTTGAATAGGAATGTGTCTCTGAACTATAACGTTTTTTGTAACACTACCACTTACAAAAAACATGGTGACTTCAATGTGCAAATTGAGTAATCTATATTTAAACTTAGTTTTGATTTTCAAATTCAAAATGATTTGTAGATTGGTTGTTTCGTACAACATAAAAGGTCTTGGCCTCAATTGAGTTAAGAAATCAGCTTACTATTATTGTTAGTCATTGCATATGAGTTTGTTTATGGATGCAAGATTATTCCTTTACATATTTAACTATGGTAATTTTCTTATTCTTGCTACAATGTGGAAAATAATTTATATTAATGTGTTCTTTTTTTGTAAATGTCTGTTTTTGGAAGTAGAAGGCAATAGAAGGATAAAATAATTTCTAAAAGAAAACTTAATGAAAATATGATATACAAAAGGCTCATTCCACATATTCACAACACAACATCTCATTTCACATGCGACGAAGATTATATAATACTGATGTATTACAAAATCAAAAAGTGTGCTCATGGCATATAATTGCAACTTCTGCCCAAAATTTTATTTAAGTGGATTAATCGTGAACTACACAAAATTTATAAACTATGTCCTAATCCAAGTATAAATATTCAATAAATCAACTATTCTCAGTTGATACAACATCATTGAAATCACTAGTCACATAGTATAAGCACTAATTACATAGTTCAATGTCATCCTTATGCCAAGGAATGAAGCTCATCAAAGCATCTGTTAGACTACATAATGCGCTACTGGGATGTGGTAGAGGTATATTTTAAAATAGAGGATCTAAAATTTCCAATCGAATTCACAATATAATAGCCTTTTACACAGGGACACAATGTACCATTGCATTTGGGTGAGTCTTATGTATTGTCGCCCTTGCAACTTTAACCCCTGATTTTAATGCAATGAGAAAGCACTTCTTTCCTACCAACCCCAATTGGGAAGTTGGTGTCAACTCATTATTATCTTGACCCTGCAAATAAATGAGACAAATTAAGATGCATGGAAATACGAATTTAAACATTGATGATCCTAGATTAAATAATTACAATCTTACCTGAATTGTGTTTTCATTTTTTCAATTTGCAGTTTTGATGGAACCATTGGTGTTTTATGTACCAAATGTTCATCATATTTTGATGCATAACTCTGCACCCAACAGACAATGATTTCTAATATATTGATAAAATAAAATAAAATTGATCTAAATTACGAAATTTTCCAATACTTACTAGGGATTATGGAATGTGCATTGAAGTTAATTTCTTTTGTATTAGTCCATTCCGAGGGGTTGTTATGTCCCCTGTATTACTCTTTCAATGCAACAAAATGTTATATATATATATTCAAAAGATGAAAAAAAAATTCAAACAATAAATAAACAACTAACCTCCACCACATGTGTGATTTCATCCTAAGCATTTTGTACAATAGGAAATTGTTTATATGAGCATTCAGATATTATCCTTCAGATCATTACTATGAAAATATGTATACTTAGACAAGAGTGAAGAATTTAACAGTAACACTTTCTTTGTTGACCACATGTTCTCTCTCCATATCTTCTACTCTTTTCAGTAGTTCACTTATTGTTGTTTTCAAATATGAGATTTCCTCTCTTTCTTATTTCACTATTACTTGGCTTACAGCTAATGCCTCCTTGTATGGAATTTTTCCAAACAATTTAGTTGGAATAACTCCTAATCCAACGCCACGACATTGTCCTCTTGCATCAACTTGTAGTAACTTGGCAAGGGCATCATCCCTAGCTGCAAAGTCTTGAGATGAAACTTCTACTTGTGGTTGTTCATTTTTTTTCTAACATTGAGATAGAATTAAATCAAATCATAGAAGAAAACATTTCCAACATGTAAAATGAAATTTTAATCAATATCTAAGTTAAAAGGTTGATAACATACTATTGTTTCTCCTACAGCTGGTGTGATTGGAGTGCCATCCTTATTTTGATGGCACTTCTTCCATAAGCCATCCCTAGTAATGCTTGTAGTTGTATCATCAGGGGCTATAGAGTTTTTCTAGTTGCAACATGTAAAATAGTATGGTTAAGTTGTGAAATTTAAATGAAACTAAAATATTCTAATATTTCTCATATCGGATAAAATATCATTACAAATTTATAACATATCATCTTCGACCCATTGATAACCTCGATGTCCAAAGGTGTGCAAGTCCCTCTCCTTTCTTCTATTTTCCTTGTTTTTTCCTCATATCCTAGTAATCAATTAAAAATAACATATATAAGTCAAAATTACAAGCCAATAGACATTCTAAAACACTTTATTATATAATATGTGAAATTTTTGCTTACCAGGAATTCAGTGGTGGCTCGTGATAGGATGAATTCTCTCCACATTGTCTCGCTTATCTTAAGTGGAGGAACGTTTTTTAATATTTACTCTGTTGACTCATAAGGGTCACAGTATTTTTTGGTCAACCGATATCTATGACTGTTTACCTTATGGCCAATGGAAGGCATAGAAGGTGTACTAATCTTCTTTGCTATTGTTTGCATTTTCCTCTTCTTTGTAACTGTAGCCAAGAATGTTTCTAAACATATTGCCTAACATCATCATACAATAAAAATAAGCATTAAATTTGGGTTGGATAAAGAGTCAAATACATTTACATAGTTTTTGGTATCCATAGCATTTGTTAGTTTTTGGGATCCATAGTATTTGTTGGTTCATCATAATGACCTACACTATTCCTTATACAAAAGCCAGTAGGTAAATCTTGTTGGATTATAATTAAAAAAAAAAATTATAGTGCATATGCAAAATTACAAATTTAATTTATTTTTGTTTTTTTTTAAATTCTTTTTATATAAATGAGTTTGATCTCAAAATTCATTATATATTGTTTACTGAATTTTTGAGATTGAATTTATTTTAATATTAAAAATGAATCTTGAAGAAAGTATTTATAAAAATATTTATATATAGATAGTCTTTGTCAAATTCATGATATATCCTTAACTCGGATGAATGTTTGCTAAATTTACTAGATTGCATTTATAATAGTTTTATTGAATGCCAATATTTGGTTTTGGTTGAGAATGTTCATGTAAGGGTCATGATCCAAAAATCTCCATAAGAATTTCACCCTTGCCCTTCATATGCTTGGCTTTAAATCACCACTTGAATTAACTATTACCTCAATTGAACACCTATATTGATCCTATATGTTACAAGTACAATAGTTTATAGCAATTGTTGTAACTGGACGTGTCACTCAAAAGGAGTGAAAAGGAGTGAAATGCAAATTTGCGCTCCATATAGTCTCTATTTTAGTTTTTTTTTTTAATATACATAAAATATCAAAACTATGGGGATTTTAGTTGGATCTTTTTGTGGGCACTTTTCTTTTGTTAATGTATATATACCCATCTTGTATATATACCGATTGTTAGTGATCTGGATTTTCTTAACATCAATTCAAGCCTCTTCCCCCAATTTGATCTTTAGTGTTCTTCTACATGCAACTTGGGTGCCAATATTCACTTACACTAATAATGAGAACTCAATGTTTTATAAAGTTATTATGATTGTTATTTAAAAGAAAAACAAGTAAAGATTTAAGATTTAAATGTTAAACTAAATACAATATTAAAATTAAAATATTATATAAAAAATTCTTGACATGTAAAATAAGATGTTAAATTTCAACCTTGAGCACCATAGTGAAGAAACCCTATTAACCAGAGGTTTATTAAAGTAAAATATTAATACATATAATATCTTGTAAAAAAATAACAAATTTCTCTTCAATTTTACTATGACCAATTTACATTTAACTTTAATATGCACCAACCCATAGATGCTTTGTAAATCTGATAAGCATGAAGTTGCTTTCGAAAATAAAGTTTCCATGTTTCTTTCGATCTCGAATTGACATTAAACACGAGATATTTATTTTCAACATAAATTTTACATTGACTCGCTGCAAGAAAGGACATGTTTTACATTTTTGTTGAGTATTCAATATTCATTGAACTCCATTATGTGACATTTGCTAAATTACTTTAATTAACGAGAGGTTTATTAAAGTACAATACTAATACATATAATATCTTGTAAAAAAATAACAAATTTGTCTTCAATTTTAATATGACCAATTTACATTTAACTTTAATATGCACCAACCCATAGATTCTTTGTAAATCTGATAAGCATGAAGTGGACTTGGATCAACTAAGTAAACTGCGCTGCACTTGGGATCGCCCCTCTATCCCTTAGAATCATCTTGCGTGTGCTTTCGATTCAAATATCTGTCTTGTCAGTTAAGTTTTATGTATAATTCAATTTGACTGGGTGACTGGGTCCAAAGGAATACCCCCACGTTCCCCAGCGGATGAAAGAGACAAATTGGTGTCATACGTGATATTTATTTAGTCATGGTCCCACCAGATCATGAAAGAGAAGTCAGCCAAGTTGCTTTCGAAAATAAAGTTTCCATGTTTCTTTCGATTTTAATATGACCAATTTACATTTAACTTTAATATGCACCAACTCATAAGCATAGAGGCTTTGTAAATCTGATAAGCATGAAGTTGCTTTCGAAAATAAAGTTTCCATGTTTCTTTCGATTTTAATATGACCAATTTACATTAAAATGGTTGTCATTTCAAAAGGTTTTTAGTGAATGTTTTTTAATATTTTATATTAAAAATGTAAAATAATTAAGTGAAATAACTTAAATTAATATTAATTATGTTTAAGTAGTGTTGGTGTAAAGATATTATGGTTTGGTTAAATCCACATTGGCCACCCAAAGGATTGCCTGGCATACCAAATACCGAGATACCAGTCTTTAAAGTTGTTGTTGTTGAGATTGAAAAACCCGAATTGGAAGATACCGCATGCAGAAATCCAGGTCTGATTACCAGTGAGAGATGCGCCTGACACTAGGATGTCTTGGGAAGCTGCGTCTGCCCCATCGCTCCGCTTTATGATCTGAAGCAACAGCAGCAGGAGGAGATAAAAGGAAGAGAGAATATGTGGGAGCTGCTCTGGCATGCTATTTGACTCCCCATTCTAAAATCAATGAGCTGCCCTGCTGCTGCAAACCAATGCTATTAAAAACCCAATGGAACCTATTTATAAACGTGGTGCGGTCTTTGAATGTTATCTGTTCAGAAAAATTATAAAATAATATAATTGTATTATTTACGAAATTCTAAAATAATCTTTTATTATTATTTTGAGAGGACCTTCACTATAGAGCCGTGTAAGAGCCTAAGAGGGGAGAGCCGAGACTTGCAAACGGTCACGGTCACGAGAATAAAAGTCGGTACATTGTTGCCTAATTTCATAAATAATTTTTTTGTTTAATGCATGTAATATTAGGATTTATTATACAATAAAGATATTATTATTCGTACTTCTTTCGTTATGCATTATTGTGGTAATAACTAAGTTATTATCAGTTTAATTATTTTGTACTCTAGCCATATGACATTATGTTGTGATATAAAAAAATTGTCTTTAGTTAACCTATTTCCGTTATTGCTTGTTTGATTCTAACTTGAGTTGTACAAGGAATGTGTCAAAAGTCTTACTTAGTCGCTATGACTAAAGCATGAATCTATGTTATTATGTGTGACTAAAGCATGAATCTATGTTATTATGTGTGTAGAAAAGGAGGTGTCTTGATACAATCACCTACATAAACAACACTACACTAAAGGCGTAAAAGGAAAAAAAGTATAGGTAACCTAAGGTTTAGTGCTGAACCATACGTATCATTTTAGCAAAACAATTAATACTATTTAAATGAGTTCCATTCAACCATTTTTATTGTTTTACAGGCTTAATTGTTATCAAAGTTTGTCAAGGTTTGTAAGTACCCAAGGTTATAAATATAACAAAATATTGTCAAGGTTGATTTATAACACCCACCAAATATTTTGTATTGAAAACAATAGATTTGAATACTACCCAACCGAATACATTGCATTTAAGTTATTACCCTTAATTTTCTACTCGGTAGTTTATACAACGACTTTGATTCAAAAATCAATGTAAGGTCCCTTCAATCGGCTTAATGTCAATTATGTCCTTTACTGGGTTGAAGATTGTAATTAAAAATAACTCATATGAATGATACGACCTCCAGTTGTGTGATATACGTTCGAGGTAGAAACCCTAAAGGGTTAATGCTCTTCGACAGTCATGCCATTCCATTGATAGGGTTGTTGTATGGCGTTCTTGGGCTCTTGGGTTCTTGGGCTCTACAAAACAATTCTTCTGCACTCGACAGATATGGAGGAGCCTTAAACTTGACCATCCACAACTATTCAAGCTGGGTTTTCTTATTGAGAAGGTTTACTATCCTCACTCAGAGGATACTGGTAAGTTTTCTCTGCGTCTTTGTTTGTAACAGCTCTTGAATTATGTAAAGATTCTTGTTCTTATTCCGAGTCTTCCTTAAATCGTTCATGGTTTAACTTCTAGTTAATGTATTGTTTGCAGATACAACTTCTAGAACGAAGTGGAGGAGAAACTGGCTGCTAAGTCTTACCCTTTACTGGTAAGACCTTTGTCAATCCCTTGCGTGACTCTTGAGATGAGACAGGTTTCTTGGTATGTTTTTATGGCGTCGGTTTCCTCCACTCCAAGTTCAATATGGAACTGATACTTGGATTTTGGTATTTTAAACAATCGTTAAATTTAAGGATGTGAAGCAACTCTTGTGGAGTCATGGACGACTATGCCACTCTGTAATCCTTTATTGGCTTTTGAAACTTATTTGTTACAGTAAGACCTGTAAGGGTTTGGATATGGTATCTCTGTCTAAGTCACTGTTTTTAGTTACTTTGTATTATTCCAAAGTTTTGAGAAGAGTCTTGTTACTTTCCTCTGAATGATATAAGGTTTATTTTGGAAAAGTATTTATTTGATAAAGACTTCGAGTGAGTCTGACCCATGAGGTTTTTTTTCTAATTTTAACTTAATTTCAAAGTTATTACAGAAAATCTATCCATGAGCCTTCATACTGTGTAATTTTTTGGGGGCATAGAGGCCACTTCTAAAGCCCAGTTTGTTATATGATTACCTTGATTGACATTTGTCAGGTTACCTGAAAATGCTAATAGAGACAGTATAAAAGCTTGTTTAATTCGTGTTTATTCTTGTATTTCTGTATCATGATAACACTATGTAACTTTAGGGTAATATGTATTTTATAAAAAGTTTACAAATATTGGGACTATACTATGGAATCTTTACCTTTCTATAGAAAGGGCCTTATAACACGACCGTAAGGCCTTTACTAGATGTTTCTTGTTTCGGCGTTTAAAAACTGTAAGTAACTTTATTTATTTAAATTTTATACCTGTGTAAGGGTTGTAATACATTTTAACCAAGAAGCTAAGGAATACTTGAACCGATTTATTGCTGGTGGTTGTTTATTAAATGATATAATGACCTGTAAAGGCTTAAAGTCCTGAAGCTTTATTATACCACTGAAATAGTATATAGTTAACTATTTCTTGTAAGTCTCATAGATTGTAAATATTATCTATAACAAATGCCTTCCTGTCGTTTTGTTTGAGAAATCAGTGAGCTATTTTATTAGTTGTTCCATTATGATTATGTTTCTACGATAGTAATCATCCTTTAAAAAGACCCTAGAGTTATTTGTTAAATAGCTAGGTCTATTTATTTTAGTTTACTTGCAAACTATTGTAAATTAATCCATTTATGTAAATACCTTACGGTTTCATTATTTGGTAAAGTTTTTACTTTTGTAGTTTACTTTGTTTATTTAAATTTAATGGCCATAAGACTGTAAGTAATTCACATCCATACTAACCATACTATCTGAACATTTAAAAGGTTAATCCCTAAGGCTTCCTGTGACTTTTGTTTTAAAGAAGAAACACTATAGGAAAAAATAATGCCAAACTAAATTGGAAGCCTGTAACCAGTGCTAAGATTTGTCGATAATCTTGACTTGGATTTTTCATTAATAGTTTAGCTTAACAGTATTATGATTTTAAGTAAACTTTGGTTATTCTAGATTGACACTAGAATTGATTGAAAAGAAAACAATTGGTCTTAGAAAGGATTAGTATAAATAGAGTAGTTGAGATGAACTTGGATCTGATAATTTATATATCTAACCTGTTAGAGGATAAAGGATTTGTGAAACATAAATAACTTATTTATATATAGAAGAAAGGACACTGTAATTTATTTTAGATCATAAACTTGTTGTTGATGTATATGTAACTTCGTAATGTATTCTTCTATGTATCTTATATATTGTAACCCGATGTTTATTCTGGGATGTCTCTATTATGTATTTGAGTCATGTGGTCATGCCCCGATGTTCCGATCGGGAGGATTAATAATGTAATCAAGTCATATCAAGTCATTAGGTAAGTCCCCACAGTTTCGGGGCACTTGAGTTATTATACACTAATTAAGGTGTAGGCTCGAGTAGTAATTATTAGGTTGAGCCTACGTGTGAAAAGGCAATTCAAGTGAACGGATGAATATAAATAGAGAGTGAGAGTCTCTCTATTTATCACATTATGAAATACATCACTTGCTCTCCCAAGTGTGGCGCACTACTGAAGAAGGTAATTTTGGGACTAGACAGAAGAAGAAGACTACTGCTATTTTGGGAGATCTCTTACTATTTTGGTGCTGATTCTATCTCTAAGGAAGTTGCGGGGTTTTCTCCTTTATGGTTTCCCCGAGGAAAACTCTTTGTGTCTCTTATATCTTGTGATGTGCTTATGTTTTATTGATGTGCTTGTTATTCTCTCAGTGAAAAGATCCTAAGATCATAATTCTAACTTAATGTGATGAAAAACTAACACGTGTGCTGTAATTGAAGGTTTTATTAATTGTAATTGTTTATCTAAATGGATTGAGAGTTGTAAACTGTAGTTAAACTAAATACCAGATCTCCCAACTAACAATAAATTGTAAACAGTTTACATAAATACTTATATTCTCTAGAATAAGAAACAAACATATTTATTCGATCATTCTAATACTACTATTCAACATAATTTATATCTTCCCGTACTAGAGTACGTCACTTTGGTGAGAGGAAAAATACAAGGGATAATTTTAAAATAATTTATTTTTCAATCGGTTTCAATGCCAATACTTGATCAAATAATCATTGAACAAAAAAAAATTTAACTATAACCATTTTAAAAATAGTTTTACCTTAGTCAAACAGGAGTAAATAATGTATTACATTTATAGATTTGGAACATGGATATGTTACAAAAAATGGACTAACACCCAAGGGAGGCTATTCCACCCAACCTTTTCATGAAATAACCAAATCACTTTCTTAGGACCCTCAATCCTACTCACTGCACCACTAGGATGGAGATCTCTACTACATAGCAGACTTCTGCAACTTAGCACTTAGTAGCAAACTTACCTCAGCACAAGACATTAGCTATCTCCTCACCAAATTCTTTGTGTGCCATAATTTTTAGTTTGCAACATTCACAAAATTCATTCTCTCAACAATAAAAATGAATGGTGAGCCTCCTACTCAATTTGATGGTTTATATAAGATTTCCTAGGTCTTTGGGTTAGTTTTGGAATTTAATGAGCCACCTAGCTCAATTCCCCCTCTCAGGGAACATGACCACTTTTGAATGCTAGTGCTTCCACTTGTCAACCAGCCTTCTACATCTGCCCCTTCCTCTTAGTGACCAATGAACACTCATTTAACAGTTTCCCTTGAATATGTGTCTCCTCTTATTAATTATTAAAATAAATAATTCTTCAATTATAGTCATCCTTGACCCACTTGGTCATAAAATTTACAATAAAAATTAACATAATTTTTTTGCTGAAATAAATAATAAATATTTATTTTTCAATTTTTGGTATGTTACAACTTGAATAAGTTAGGAGATTTCTGTTGTAGGAAAAAAAATTTCTATCTTATTATAATCTTCATCGTAGAAGTAGTTGTGGCTATGTTCATTATGTGCCAAGTACATTCATCCCTTCAACCAAAATGTTTTTTTTAGATTTATAGTAGCAAAATTATTGGAGAAGAATTTAGACTAGCAATTTCCTTAAGAAGATGTAACAATATGTTGATAATTTGAAGCTAGAGTGTAAAAAATATTGAAAAATAAAACTAAAAACAAATTGGAGTAGAATTGGCCTCGTAGACTTGAATAAATTAACTACAAGATTTGTAAGGAAGGGAAATGAAAGGCTAGCTATAAGAATCCCTTGTAGAATAGGGGAAACAAGTAGGCATTTTAATCCATTACTAGAATGTAGGATAGGTTTGCATTTTAATCCATTACTGGAATGTAAGATAGGTTTGCATGAAAAACAATTAATCAAATACAAATATTGATTGTTGGCATGTTCACAAAAGTAAATTATGGAACATATTGGGTCCATGAAGAGTTAGGTAGGCCAACATAGAATAATTCATCACTTGTAGCAGTTGGCAGGTGAATGTAGAAGCATGGTGACACAAGATAGTGGGACAACATATTGGATGGGAAGGTTTTGATAGGCCAACAAAATAATATATAATGGTATTGATGTGAACTTGATTTAAATTGAAATGATATTTTAAGAATAGATGGCCATGGCATCTCTCTCCAAATTCGCATTGCGGACCCATATTTGAAGTTACAGAGAACTTCAAGGAATTTAAGTAGATGTTTAGAAGAACTTGCAAAGAAAGATGAGAAATACCATGGTGATATTTCTAAATGCTTTAAAAAAATGCAGGAGGTTGAGGAGAGACTCAAAAAATAAATTTAGTTTTGAGGTTAAAAGATGAAATTAAGATAAAGGAAGTACATAAAGATGGGAAACTGGAAATGGAGAATGCTTTGGCACAGATTATAGCAACAAGAATGGAGAATGAGGACTAAAGGTATCTAAATGGGCAAGCAAGCATGGAATTCCCATAGAGAGTAATTTGTGTCTCTACTAGGGGTGAGTGCAAGCTAATGATGGTCACTTTTGGTACATTAGATGCAAAAGAAAACTAAAAAAATAGGCATCCCTCAAATTATTTGGATTTTTTGAGATACATACACAAAATATCTTGCATTGAGTAAAAAAAATGAAATCTAGGAAATTGATTCATGTTTCTGAATATATAAACTTTATGTATTTAAAAATTTCATAGTTATGTCAAGTTTGTTCTTTTCTAGCTATAACATTTTTTTTTGAAAATGATAAGTTATATGTATTTGTGGGTGTAGCGTTGGAGTGCCTAAATGAGGATTTTAGGATACAAAAATTGGTAGACATGTAGAGGACACACATTACTAGTGCAACACTATTTTTTCAAAATTAATTTTTTTTATTTTTTATTTTTTAAATTATTTAACTAATCAAACCTTGAAAACGGTACATCAAGTGTGGGTGCATCTTTTGAAGGTATTAATGCAGTGTTTCTGAAACGGTTTTTTCATAGCATGTAGAGGTCGATGTCTAGTAGTGCGCCATACAATTTTTTATGAATGTTTGAGAAATAAAAAGGTTATGGAAGAAACAATAACCATGTGTTTTTTAAGTTAAGGAGTCATGATATAAGAAAAATAAGAAAAAAATAGAAAAAAATTAATGTTTTATTTAAAAAAATACATATTTACAATCTGCAAAAATTGTTCATAAAAAAGTTTGTTTCTAGCTTACTATAATAAGTGGTGAAAGACATGCGTATTAAGAAAATGGAGAAAATGGATAATTAACTATGGTTCACCATACTCCATAGCACAGGTTTTGTAAATCCAAAGAAAATCCCGAATAAGACACATAGGACTACAGATGACATGCAGATGCATGATAACTAGGTTTTTAGGCCATAAGGGACTTTCGAGCGTTACTTTTAAATTCAAATATATGTTCCCCCCTTCAGTTTCATCCAAAATTATCGAGCATTTTTATTCTACAAAGTGCTAGAGCATTTTTTTAATAACATAACATGCTATAGTTTTGTAACGACATAATGTGCTAGAATTTTGTAACAACTTAACATGTGAGATATATTAAGAAAATAAAATGCAACATAAGCAATGGATGGAGGTAAGGGTCATGAGAGAGAGGGAATACAAGAGTGTGGGAGGAGGGACATAAATTGAGGGAGGGAGAGGGAGGAATGACGAGGATGGGAATTAAAGGAACTAAGGAAAATATGGGGATATATCGATGGAAAGAGATATGAAGGGAGGGACATAAGGTGTAGGTGGGAGACATGTGGGGGGGTGTGGGAAACATAGAGAGAGAGAGAGAGAAGAGGGCCCCTAGGCTTGAGCTATAAATAAAAAAGAAGAGAGTGACAAAGTTAGAGAGAGAGAGAATTTAAGAGAAGGAGAGAAGAAGCAAGGATGTTGGAGCGAGAGTGAAAAGACATTAAGGGAGGTAGTGGGGGACGAATTAGGATAAAGTGGGAAGGATATAGGGAAGCAGGGATATAAGGTGAGAGAGGGGGGGTAGAAAGAGGGAGAGAGAGTATTGGGGAGGGATGGAGGGAGAAATATTCAGAGAGAGAGAGAGAGAGGGAGGATTAGGGCCATAAAAAGAGAGGGAGTTAGGAATCATTGAGGTGAGATAGTGGGGGTAAGTGTCAATTTTTCTCCATGGTTGCAACATCAGGTAACATTCTGCATACAATATTCCATATAGGTCACAAGAAGTGACTAATGGTTGGTAGAGGATGGCCTCAAGGTAGCCATGATTAGTCACTAGAACTGAATAATGGTAAATAATTCCCAAAGATGTTATCCTAAGAAGGGTGCTTTGACAAGAAGCTAGAGGTCACATTGCATTCTCCAAGGAATACTCCAAAAAGGAGTGATATATTCTTAGTAGAGTGAGTTGACTTGTATAATAGATCAGGTATCTCATTTCCTTATGTAATAGACAAAGTATAATCTAATGTTCAATTTTACATATGCTCTAAGCAGTGTCTGAAACTTCTTAGAGTGGGGTCAAATCAACATTAGAGATCTATGGAAGAATTTGATTTGCTTCTGAGGAGATGAACATCATTGACGATAAATTTTTTATGATAAATAAATAACCAAGAATTCAATACAAACCATTGTAGAAGTCCCATATAGCATTGAAAATTTCCCAAATAAAGTTGAAGGAAAGAAAAAGAAATATTTCCTAGTAAAAGATGTAAATTGGCCATAGGGGACAAAAGTACAAGTTGGCCTCAAAAGCGAAAAGTCAAGTCAACTAGAGAATATAAATAAATTATTCACAAAATTCATTTGACTCATTCAAAACACATCATTTTCTCTCCACTTATCCGCACCTCCAAGGAAGTCCTAGCAAAGGAAAGAAGCATAATTTTTGGAGTTTTCTTCTTCTTATTCTCTTGGAAGATTAGCTACCCTTTCTATGAATTCTTGTGAAGAATGGAAAACTTCTCCTATCCTAGGGTTAATTTTTATGTTTGGTATTGTACTTGAATTATATTGATTTATTTTGAGAAAATTTGTTGGGTTTTTTCCCGTTTGGACTCCCCAGGTTAAAAATGTTTGTGTCTCTTGTGTGTGGTTATCTTTTGATGGCCCTTGTTTTATTTTTGATGAAAATGAATGTAGATATTTGGTAATGATAAAAATAGGATGATAATAATTATAAAATAATTATAATGATTGAAATTTGGATTAAAATTCAACATGGTATCAGAGCAGTACTTAAAGAAGCCATTGTTAGAGACTATTTCTCTCTTAGTCTAGAAACTAGGGATTCCAAGTTTGGACACTTCCCTCGATATATTGGAATTGAAAAGAGCATTGTGGAACTCAAACTATGAGGGAAAACTAACCTGTGGAAGCGGATCATAGCTTTGTGAATATTTAGTTTTGACATAATTTCTATCGAGATTAAGGAACTAGAGCTTTCCATTTTTAACCTTTCTATCCACACATTGGATTTGATCTTATATTTTTGGATCTCTCCCTAGAAGGGTACATCTATCTATGGATTCAGATTTCACTTTTTCATAAAATTCAATTTTGACCTACTTTCTTATAGGGTTTCTAGATCAGATTTCATGATTTTGTCAAAATGGTATTCAGTCTTAGAGTAGAATATAGATTGGATAGTACTTCAAACTTCAAATCCTGGAAGATCAATTTACTCTTCATCTTGGATGGAAATGAGATCCAAGAATATGTAAATAAATATGTCTCAAGACCCGAAGATGTTGAGGAGAAATCCAAACACAAGAAAAATGAGGCAAAGGCTAAGAGGATCTTAATATATTATGTAAAAGACCACTTGATTCCACATACTGTTCAATTGAATAATACCAAAGCTATGTATTATTCCTTAGAAGTATTATTCAAGAGAAGAAATAGTACTAAGGAAGCTATCCTTGAGGAATCAACTCCATTGTATGACGATGACTAACACAGATTCAACTACCACCTACTTTATGAAGGTATCTCAATTGAGATATGAACTTAAATCCATTTGAGACATCATTGATGATGCATAAATTACTATGGTAACTCTTAATGAACTTCCTCCTTCATGGGAGTCATTTAATCAAATAATTTGTGGAAGAAAAGAGTGACCCAAGTTCGGTCCACTATGGGATGAGTGTGTGTAAGAGGAGGCCAAAGTATTATCCAAGAATAATTTGCAGAAACCTCAAAATGAAGAAAATTAGGTTCTTGCATCTCATCCAAGAAAAGGAAGAGGAAAAATGAAGTTTGAAAAGAATAAAAATATAGGTGAAGGATCTTCCCTAGTGCAAGATCAAAGGAAGAATGATATTTCAAAACTAAGAGGTTTCAATTGTTGGAAATTTGACCACTATGTTTATCAATGCTCTCAAAATAAAATAAAGGAAAGGAGTCATGCATTGGCAACCAATGTTGATTATCATCCATCAAAGAAGCAAAAAAATAAAAACTTGATGATATTGCAGATGAACTTTGGAAGAAGATTTTCTTCAAGTATACTCAAATGTATGCACACCAATGATTGTATAATCTTTGGATGATGACTTGTGCTATGTGATTGTCATTGGTGATCTACTTCATGAAGACCAAGGTTGAAGTCTTCAACAAGTTATAGAATTTCAAGTCTCAGACAAAAAATTTAACAAATAAGAATATCAAATACCTCAATAATATATGGAAAGAGGCCGGGGTTAAGAGGGAGTCAACAACATAGATAAGTATTTAATGCTTTAAGTAATTATTTTTATTTACTTAATTTGAATTGTTATTTTGTTGATGAATTGCATTAAATATTACTTGTTAACTCTTGTGGACATGTTTGTAATTTATTGATAGGTCCATTGTTGAGGTTGTAAAATTAATGATCCATGATTAGGATTCACCCATGTTCCTATGAAAATACATTTATCCTCAGGGATTGAGTCATATGACTAGAGGCTAATGGCCTAGCTGATGGTAGACAAACTCCCATTATCCTGATTCATATGGTGTGGTAATATTGGACCACGTTGGAGGATCCGGTTGTTCATCCCTTTATATTATCATAAGGATTTATTAAAGCTAGCATAGCTAGTGGATCTACCTACAGATGTTGCAGTGATAAAAAACAATCCAACATCACTTCATGATACTTTGCAGGATGCAAAGAAAAGCATGCAACTTCCAATGGTGCTTTCAAGGAATAAAAAGACCTCACAAGTTCTCGATATATGTGGATTTCATGAGTCACATAATTGATTTCAAAACTTCCAGCAATGATGAAGAACCATGAAAACAAATTTTGAAGCATGCCATAATAGATGAATGCCATTCCATCATGAAGAATGATCTGTGAGACCTGAAGGGAAGTTAGTATTGGTGAATTTTAAGTGGATCTATTGTTAGATTTTTAACATTTAAGCTATATGATCTTAGGATCTTATCTGAGAGAATAATAAGCACAATAATCAACCACAAGAGACAGTGGACACAAAGATTTTTCTCAAGGAAACCATAAAGGAGAAAACCCCAAAACTTCATCAGAGATAGAATCAGCACCAAAAGTAAAACCCAAAGATAGTAAGATGATCTCCTGATAACAGTAGTATCTCTCTCTCTTGTCCTAGCTTCCTCTCTCTTTCTCTTAGTTAGGCGCTACAACTGAGCGTGAGTGAATGTGTATGAATGTGTGTAAAATAGAGAGGCTCCCTCTCTAGTTATACTAATTCCTGACTTGAAAATAACTCACTAGGGACGAATTCTCTAGGAGAGTCTAATAACCCTACGGCCCCACAACTTCAGGTACTTTAACCCTTGATCAATAAGGATGGTTATACTCTATGACTTTACATGACTTGTATACATTATTGAATCTCCCAATCGGAACATCGAGGCATGAAATGCCTCAATTACATTATAGATACTTCCTAGAATAAACATCGGGGGTACAATACAAGTGAATACATTCTGAAGTTACAAATACATCAACACTCCCTCTTAACTAGGAAGGTATTCTCTCAACACAATTTATTAGCACAAGTCTTCTTCATCTTCATCTTCAAGTCATCTTCATCTTCAAGTCATCTTCATTGTCAAGTCATCTTTATCGTTAAGTCATGTTCATCAAGTCTAGATCATCATTGGATCTAGATTATCATTGGATCATCATCAAGTCTAGATCATCACTTAATCTGGAGCATCACTGGATCACCATCAAGTCTGGATCATCACTTGACCTAGAGCATAACTGGATCATCATCAAGTCTGGATCATCAATTGATCTGGATCATCATTGCTGGATCATCATTAGGTCTAGATCATCACTTGATCTAGAGAATCACTGGATCATCATCAAGTCTAGATCATCACTTGATCTGGATCATCACTGCTAGATTATCACTGGGTCATCATCTGTGGTGCTATATCAATTCTACTCATGACAGGAAGCTCTACAGAGTTAGCCCTTTTTCATGTTGATTGTAGGCATAGCCTTCATGTAGGTCTTCATCATCTTCAACACTTATATCTGACCATGGAATGAACGCTGTCAGAAAGGCCCGCCCTACACTTACATCTAATCATGGGAGGAACTGTTAGTTTTTCATTACATTAAGCTAGCCTTATGATCTTAGGATATTTTCATTGAGAGAATAACAAGCACAACAATAAAACATAAGCACATCACAAGAGACAAGAGACACAAAGAGTTTTCCTCGAGGAAACCATAAAGGAGAAAACCCCTCAACTTCCTCAGAGATAGAATCAGCACCAAAACAGTAAGAGATCTCCCAAAATAGCAGTAGTCTTCTTCTTCTGTCTAGTCCCAAAATTTCCTTCTTCAGTAGTGCGCCACACTTGGGAGAGCAAGTGATTTATTTCACAATGTGATAAATAGAGAGACTCTCACTCTCTATTTATATTCATCCGTTCACTTGAATTGCCTTTTCACACGTAGGCTCAACCTAATAATTACTACTCGAGCCTACACCTTAATCAATGTATAATAACTCAAGTGCCCTGAAACTGTGGGGACTTACCTAATGACTTGATATGACTTGATTACATTATTAATCCTCCCGATCGGAACATCGGGGAATGACCACATGACTCAAATACATAATAGAAACATCCCGGAATAAACATCGGGTTACAATACATAAGATACATAGAAGAATACATTCCAAAGTTACATATACATCAACACTCCCGCTTAACTAGGAAGGTATTCTTTCGACACAATTTTCAGCACTGGTCTTCTTCTCTGTATTAGCTAGATCATCTCGTCTTCAAGTCATATTCATCTTCAATTCATCTTTGTCTTCAAGTCATCTTCGGATCTGGATCATCATCACTGGATCTGGATCATCATCACTGGATCTAGATCATCTCTCGATCTAGATCATCATCGCTGGATCTAGATCATCTCTTGATCTAGATCATCATCGAACATCATCACTGGATCTGGATCATTTCTCGATCTGGATCATCATCACTGGATTTGGATCATCTCTCGATCTAGATCATCATCAAACATCATCACTGGATCTGGATCATCTCTCGATCTGGATCAACATCACTGGACTAGATCTGGATCATCACTCGATCTGGATCTAGATCTGGATCATCTCTCGATCTGGATCATCACTGCTAGATCATCATTACTGGATCTGGATCATCACTTGATCTAGATCAACACTGGTGCTATCTCATGATTCTTCTCGTCATAGGAAGCTCTACAGAGCCATCCCTTTTTCATGTTGGTTGTAGGCCTACCCTCATGTAGGTCTTCGCCCAGCACTTACATTTGACCTGCTCATCAAAAAGGCATGCCCAACACTCACATCTGATCATGTAGTAAACTACAATCCCATCAGAAAGGCCCAGCACTCACATTCACTAGCATGATAGAACACACCTACTATCATCTGTGAAATGGCTCAGCACTTACAACCACCAGCATGATAGGACACACCTACTATCATCTGTGGAAAGGCACAACACTCACATCCACCAGCATGGTAGTACACACCTACTACCATCTATGGAAAGGCTCAGCACTTACAATCACCAGCATGGTAGGACACACCTACTACCATCTGTGAAAAGGCTATGCACTTACAATCACCAGCATGGTAGGACACACCTACTACCATCTGTGAAAAGGCTTTGCACTTACAATCACCAGCATGATAGGACACACCTACTATCATATGTGAAATGGCATAGCACTTACAGTCACCAACATGATAGGACACACCTACTATCATCTGTGAAATGGCACAGCACTTACAATCACCAGCATGACAGGACACACCTACTATCATCTGTGACAAGGCTCAGCACTTACATCCATCCAGGCGGGAACACATCCTGCTCATAGTGATGGAAGGGCATGCACTCATATCTGATCATGAGGGGAACACATCCCAACAATCATATCAGAATGGCCCCCAGTCCTCCTCGACTGAGCTACCTGGTAACTGACCAAGTGCCTCCATTCTCCTAGAGAATGGCAGTTGCCCTTACATCCGACCTGCTCGTTGGAATGGCCAACACTCACATCTGACATGGAAGGAACTTAATCCTTTACCCATGAGCAGAATGGTTCAGCCCTTACATCTGACCAAGTGGGAACACATCCCTCTATCACATCAGAATGGCTACTCAGTTCTTACACTGAGTGTTCCTGGTAACTGACCAGGTGCCTCCATTCCTAGAATGGCAATTGCTCTTACATCTGTATTGCTCGATAGAATGGCCAGCACTCATATCTGAAATGGAAGGGAGAAACCCTACCACCATGATAGAATGGCTCAGCCCTTATATCTGACCTACTTGTTAGAATGGATATGGATCTCAGCACTCATATATGACATGGAAGGAACCAATCCTCTCACCATGACAGAATGGCTCAGCCCTTACATCTGACCATGGAAGGAACTAATCCTCTCACCATGTCAGAATGGCTATGGGTCTCATAACTTTCTCTGGGAGGAAGCCTCAATCTGGAGAACACCAAGTATCTCTCTAAAGTACTCGAACTTCAGCCTAGCCAATGGCTTCGTCAATACACCAGCTATTTGTTCCTCCGTCACAACATACATGAGATTCACTGCTCCTCTCTGCACCATATCCCTGATATAGTGATACTTGATCTCGATATGCTTCGACTTGTCATGAAACACTGGATTCTCTGACAACTTCAT
>LPNX010480800.1:34472-152445 GCA_001517045.1 Pseudotsuga menziesii
TTTTCATATTCCTCATTGCTTGAGGGATATTATTTGGATGGAAAGATCTTGATCTTCAGTTTCTCCCACCTTCTCTTCTTGAGCTTCTTCTTCTTGTGAGTTCTCTTTCTAGATTCGATTGAAAGTAATCACTTCCTTCTAGCACACATTCCTCACATGAATGAATTCCACGATCCTGGGAGGCCATTCAAGGTGGCCATCACCACTTTTGCATTCTTCACTTTTTCTTTTACCGCTTCAAGTTGTTCTTTGATTTGAGAGACTCTTATGACTGCATGGTCTCTGCATTCTGGATCTTCACATTCTTCAACTGGTTTCTTTAAGTCATATTTTGATTTTGTTCTTCCCTTCAAATAGCTAGAAATTCTGGAAGACCTTCAACAGCTTTGCTTGCAATAGGTAGTGCTCTGTAATGCCAAATCTCATTTGGCTCTACTGTGTCATGGATCAAGGCTTGTTCTGGATATCCCTTCAATTTGTACAAGCCTCCTTCTTGTTCTTCAATCACTACCACATCATCAATAGTCTTTCCTTTTTGGCCATGTGATGCTTTCCCATCTATGAATGCAGCCCGCATTCCTTTTGCATCAATGCTGAAATGGAGAGAAGGTTCTTCTTCAATCCTAGCACAAACAATACTTCTTTCATTGTTAGAGACTTACCAAAGTCTATCTTGTATGAAGATTCCCCACTACCTGTTATTGGATATTGGTAGTCATCTCCTAGTTTCACCTTGTGAGGTGATTCATGTTCTGACAGTCTTACAAAGGATTCCTTGAATCCCGTCATATGTTTGGAAGCCCCACTGTCTATAAGCCAATCATCACTTCCATGAGTAATGTTACCTATGAGAGCTGATATCAGAACATATTCATCCTTGCTTGAAGAATCTTCACTTTCATATCTGGATCTCTTTCTGGATGGTTCATCATCCTCTGCACCATGAGCATGATGTCTTTTTTGGCCTTGACCAAGTTCTTCTTGTGAAAGGCTTCTAACCTCATCTCCCTCTGAAACTGGAACCTCTATACTCAGGTAGGTGTCCAATCCAATTTCTTCAGAGAGATCAGATACTTTCAGGATTGGGAGCTGTCAACTTCCCCAAGCTTGTCACCAAGCTGATGTGATATATCATATTGAAATGAGAACCTCAAATGGAAATAGCAAAGGATTAGATCTTACCGATTTGAGGTGTCCGTCCTTGTCCCGGAGTTCGCTGATCTAGGGTTTGTCATAGAAACCCTAATTTTAAAAATTTGGAAACTTTCATATCTGATTGGAAAAACAGACAGATCTATTCAAATGGAGCTGTCCAATGTACTCCTTTTCTGAAAACAGTGGAGGGAAGCTCCTAAAACAGGAAGCCCTAATTTTCTGATTTCTTCTGCATAAATTCTTGTTACCGTTTCTGTGATATCTACAAAATTACTGATCCTCTGTGTCTGATATTTTTCACTGAGGTAACCTCGCATGTCCTTGATCCAACACCATAGGTTTCATCAGAATTGGTTTCACCATTTGGGATTTATGATCCTTTTCCCAAGGTGACCTGTTACAGGACTGTTCAGAACAGAAAAGTTGTACGGCATGCCATGTGTCCCTGGTTCATCTTCTGAGTCTGATATTTGGACCACCGAAATTAAAGTCCATGCCCTTCCTGGAAAATCTTCAGGAATTCCCTTTGGACCTTTGTAGCTCAAGATATTGCAGATCTCCCCAGATGTCCTGTTTAGGGATGAATTTTGGAAGAGGCTGGAACCCTAACTTGGAGAGATCATATATTTTGGAGAACAGCGAATCGGAGTTTGATTTTTGGAAACGGGCTTCATCAGGATTTTATATTTGGCCCCTGAAATTTTCAGCTTCTGAGACTTCGTCAATCTCAAAATATAGCGACTGTACCAAAACTTAGCAGTTTTAGTATTTAGGGCTTCTCCTAGCTCAGGGTCGAACTAGGGTTTGACTTTCCTGGAGTTTCATCCAACCAAATTTCTTGATACAGGTCTCTAAACTTCAGTTTTGATGAGGAGAATAACCCTATGCTGGTCTCACTCAAAAATTCCTCTTCTGTAGAAATCCCTAATTTCCACATCCAAACTGAAAATGCTTGAGATTGAATTCCGCATCGACAGAAAGATGCACCCTTCAATGGGGAGTCATCTTAGCATACTTTTGCTGAAAATATGTGGAGGAAGATCCAAAAAATAGGAAGCCCTAGTTCCTGTAGTTGCACAATGTCTTCTTCTCAGGTTAGCTCTGATACCATGTTAGTTTTTCATCACATTAAGCTAGCATTATGATCTTAGAATCTTTTCACTGAGAGAATAACAAGCACAGCAATAAAGCATAAGCACATCACAAGAGACAAGAGACACAAAGAGTTTTCCTCAGGGAAACCATAAAGGAGAAAACCTCGCAACTTCCTTAGAGATAGAATCAGCACCAAAACAGTAAGAGATCTGCCAAAACAGCAGTAGTCTTCTTCTTCTGTCTTGTCCCAAAATTTCCTTCTTCAGTAGTGCGCCACACTTGGGAGAGCAAGTGATGTATTTCACAATGTTATAAATAGAGAGACTCTCACTCTCTATTGATATTCATCCGTTCACTTGAATTTCCTTTTCACACGTAGGATCAACCTAATAATTAATACTCAAGCCTACACCTTAATTAGTGTATAATAACTCAAGTGCCCCGAAACTGTGGGGACTTACCTAATGACTTGATATGACTTGATTACATTATTAATCCTCCCGATCGGAACATCGGGGCATGACCACATGACTCAAATACATAATAGAAACATCCCGAAATAAACATCGGGTTACAATACATAAGATACATAGAAGAATACATTTCGAAGTTACATAAACATCAACAGGAACACATCCAAGAACCATGTCAGAAAGGCACGCCCAACACTCACATATGACCATGGGAGGAACACATCCAAAAACCATGTTAGAAATCCCCAACACTCACATCCGAACTCATCTTGTCAGAAAGGCTCTACACTTACATCTGACCTCATCCTGTCAGAAAGGCACTGCAATTACATCTGACCTCATCTTGTCAGAAAGGCTCTTCACTTACATCTGAAATCATCTTGTCAGAAAGGTGTTGCACTTACATCCGACCTCATCTTTTCAGAAAGGCTCTGTACTTACATCTGACCTCATCTTGTTAGAAAGGCGCTTCACTTACATCCGATCATGTCGAAACACATCCTACAATCACATCAAAATGGCTCTACACTGATCATGTGGGAACACATCCCACAATCACATCAGAATATCTCTACACTTATATCTGATCATGTGGGAACACATCGCACAATCACATCAGAATATCTCTACACTAATCATGTGGTAACACAACCCACAATCACATCATAGCATCTCTGCACTTACATCTGACCATGTGAAGCTCAACCTACCACCATGTCATATGTAACACCCCGGTTTTGACCCCGTTTGCATTACATATACATGATACATATATTGTAAATAATCATGGTCCGGAGCTAAAGGAAAAGGACCCACCATCGATTTGTTTACGCTATGTTTTGGATTGGAATTGCCACCAATGGCATATCGAGACATACAACATGTATTAAGTTGTGGCATCATGTAACTATGCATTTTAATTAAATAACCCCAACTAGCTATGTTCATTGCAACCAAATTGAAAAGGGGTATGATTTTTTAACGTTAAGGGAGGGATTGATAAACCTGGATTCCGTGGGAAAATCCATGCTTCACCACTCTTTTTGCTCACCTTCCCTTGTCTCATCCAACCACCACCTTAATTGTTCTGTTGTTAGTTGAGGCATCTATTTGATGGCATGAAAACCACTATGATCACGCTTGCACTCTCTCCATGACGCATCTTTTGGGTTGCGGATGGTCTTCCCACTATCCCAATCGTGAGTTGTTCGTTTTCCCCATGCAGAGGAGAGTTAAAATGGATTACAATCCAATGTGTGGGGGTTCATTCTCCTCTTCCTCACCGACTGTTGGCTTGAGGATCGGTTCTTCCTCTTGTTCATTGAGAAATTCTGTGTTTTGACTCCACCATTGTCGGACTGTGAAATGTTGCCGTGGTTTTTCACTGTGGGATGTTTTCCATGGTTTCCTTGGTGATATGTATTCCTCCTGTTTATGTTGAGGATCAGTTTCCTGCCCGCATTCCTGTTGTAGTTGTCCATATATTTCATTATTGATCGTGGACTGTGGTTTTCTTTTGTGGTTCGTTGGCTGTTGTTTCCCACACTTGTTGGTTGAGTTTCCTTTGCGATTTGGGCTGTTGTAGATCGCTATGGAATCGTTTTGGCAACGATAAGGCCAAGAACGATTTAGGGGTTTGGTTTCCCCTATCAAAGCTTTAATTGCTAGTTTGCTGCATGAACACAGTGGTTGGTCCTCAGACTGCATTGGAGTGGTGATGAGGGCCTGATGTGCTTGAAAAACCTGGTGTGTTTGGGAACCACATAGACAGAGCTAGAGGGTTGGTTTTCTTCTCCACAACCCCTAAATAGCATTGGAAGGTAGATCAAGGTCTGAGGGACTGCATTGCAGAGAAATGATTGATTTCCTTATGTTGGGTGTGTGTGTGGGTGTCATAGAAGCCATGCTGGTTCTGCTGTAGGTATCCTTAGCACTTCAATGAGCTCACCATCTTAGCATTTAGCCTTTCGCAGATCCTAGATGGTCTGATAAACTCAACTTTGTTGGCTTGGATGTTCCGATGTTTGCCTGATAAACCCAACTGTGTTGGATTGGCTAAACTGTGTACCCTTGTTGTGTTGTTATCCTTGGCTATGTGTAAGCCTGCTAGTTCCTTATTCCTTGGGGAATCATGCCTGACTCAGGGGTGGCAGCATTGCTGAGAGATTAAGGAGCACGCGGGCCTATGGTTGGGTGGAGCATTGCAGCGACATAGCTGGTTGCGGGACAAGTTCTTATTAAGATCAATATTCTTTCCTGACTTGTGTCTGCAATCATATTTACCATTGATGAATGATAATGTACATGTGAATGCTGAAATTGTATATGAATGCATGTTGTTTTTCTTCCGCTATGTATATGAATGATTAATGCATCGTAGTATGTTTTATGTTTTTAAGTATCTTACTTCAACATTATATGTATATATGTTCATGTTCATGGGGGCTATATGCTCGGATGATTTGATGTATGGTAGCATCCTCTTCGTCAGTCGGAGGGTCGGGGACGTTACAGTGTGGTATCAGAGCAAAGGTTACAGCATGGCCCTGAATGGACCATGAAGATGTAGCGACATAATTTATGTTGCAGCATTTGGGCCTTAGAGGGACATGAAATATCAGTTAGCAGAGGCAGGTTGCTTACTACCCAGAAGAAACCAGGAGGAAATGGGTGAATGACAATAAAATTCATAAAATTTTCTAAGTGCTAGAATTATCGGCTCATTGGAAAACTTAGTGATAAGTTCTTCCAATGCAACGAAAGAGCTAGTATGAAGGTCACACGATGTGGGACAAACAACCTTGGTTTTGGAAAATTATCTAAGTGCTTGGCCTTCTGCACATCGGAAAACTTAGATAGATGGACCTCCAATGCAGACCCGGTGGTGGAGAAATTAGTTAAATGGATCGACAACATCTAGTCGATTGACCACCCGACACCGACCATCGGCTATCGATGCCACTAAGTTGAAGGGATCGCCAATGACACGTCGGTGGAGGTTAGTAAATCGATTGGCAACTCTTAGCCGTTTGGACCGCCGATAGCGATGGAGAGGAAATTTTGGAGAAAACCTTACGAAGTAGTGAAACCATCGGTGATCGGCGATGATTAGTTGATTGCATCACCGATTCCTAGATGATCAAGTTTCCGACATGGAAATTTTTTTTACAACTACATCGAAAGAGATTGGTTGATGGTGCGTCACCGTTACGGCTGGCCAGAGGACTATCCTTCCGACGAATAGAGTCCTCGACCACCAATGCCGCAGAGGATAGTTGTTTCGACAGCCGATACAGTGGAAGACAAAGGAGAAAAATTTTCAAAAATTTCTCGAAGGTACAAGATCATCGGCCATTGGAAAATGTTAGCGGTATGGGTCGCCGATGAATATCGAAAGAAGTTAGTGGTTCGTGCGCCCGCCATTGTAGAAGTCTAGAGCACTAATCTTCCCACGGGTAAAGGTTCTTACTGCCAATACCGATTAAGTTGCATTTCACATCAATGATCATAAGTTATTAGTGGATTGGATTGTCAATTGAAAAAGTTGTAACGTGGATGAACCGTCGTTGCGGCCAGCTAAGGGACTACCCGTCTGATGAAATAAAGGATCCGATCACTGACGTATCAAAGATATATTGCCGCCTGGTCGCTGCAACGATGAGGAACGTAGTAACTTGGATTTTCAATGTGTAGGGGTTAGTCCTTCTAACAACCAACGGAGTATAAGGTCTATGAGGACCGCAGTGGGAGTACCACCCGCAGTTCCGGTTGCCTAGTTAACTATGCATCGGATGAGAAGTGCATCTGAGCATCGATGCCACAAAGATTAGTCGCTCCAAACGTCGGCAAGATGTGATCCATGGAAACCCTAGAAGATTTGTTGGTCATTGTTGCGAAAGCCCTGATGACTAGCCATCTGATGCACAAAGCATTTGACTACTGATGGAGCAGTTAGTCCATTTTACAATCGATGAAGTTCGAAGTGATAGATGATTATGGATGCAATACAGTAGATGAAATTAGGCAAGCAGATCGTCGATAAAACTCAGAATAGTAAACCACTGCAGGACCGATACAGCAGAAGAAAATTAGACAAACAAACGCCGATACATCAGAGAAAATTAGACGTTTTAGTAGCTGAAATGCCAGAAGGTTAGTAAAGAAAGGACCTGATGAACAATCCTTGGCATCGCCGACGTCGATCAGAAGTTAGAAGATTTTCTGCCAAAACGCTGGAAATTAGTGGGGAAGAGACTCGATGAGAAGAAAATTTTGAAGATTTTGGTTGAGTATAAGGTCATCAGAAAAATATTAAGGATGAGCCCGCCGATCGAAAAAATTCGAAGGTTTGTAAAACCGTCATTGCGGCAGTCTAAGACACTATCCACTCGATGGATAGTAGGTCCCATAGCCTATAGATGTCTGCGAAACCCACAGTGAGATCACTTTCCTCCATTGAGGCTGCCCAAGGGACTGTGCACTCGATGAATAACACGTCCGACCACTGATACAGCGAAAAACCTTAGCTGATGAAACCGTCGATGGATAGACCTTGGCATCATCGTTACAGTTTGGAGGCTTAGATCACTACGGACCCAACACAACGGAGAGAAATAAACGAACAAACTGCTGATGGGCTAGGTGTTTTGACCACCGTAATGTCGAAAATATAGTTGGGAGGAGGTTCGATTGGACCAAGGGAGATTTGGGTTTTTCAAGGGAACTTCTCAGCGATTTTTCAAGTAGTTTTCAACTGTCTTTCACTGGGATTTCAGTAGATTGTCAGTGGTCACAGGGATGAAAAGGAAGGAAAGAAGATTTTATGTTTTAAGCAAAACTGTTATTATTATGTTTCTCCAAGAGGAGGTATGTAGTTCTATTTTATCAAGGTATGTATCTAACAGTTTTCTATCTAACACGCTTGCAGAATTATAGACACCTCCAAGAGTAGTATTCTAGGAAGAACAATGTGGTAAAACAAGAGGTGGTTCAGTCATGAGAACCCATGATGGATATGATGCTCGAGATTCTTATGAGCATGTAGGATATTCCATGGAAGAAAATGTCCGTAATGGAAATGCTGCCATAGAGTCTAATTGAAGGAGATTCCAAGAGGCACCATTCGAGGTTGCAGCCACCATGAGAAGCTTGATTAAAGCCCAAGAAGAGTAGCATCACTTTAATGCTTCCATGTTGTAGAGTTTGATAGACTTACATAAGAAGATAGATTATGGATGATGTACATAAAGAACATAAGGCAGTAAGAGCATCACTAGGAGGAGGAGAAGGACTTCCAGTGGATCATCTGACTCTCAAGAATCCAGTGGAGATACAAGTTCATATTCTCGTAAAATGTAAAGAAGAATCCACCTTAGGGATCACTCGTGGGATGAATTTAAGAAAGCTAAAACTCCTACATTTGATAGTGAGGTAAAGACCGGACAATAGGAAAAAGTTTGGTTTCTTGGGATAAAGAAGTACTTCCAACTGCAGGATTATTCAGGAAACATGAAGGAAAGAGTTGCCATATTCAATATGAATGGAAGAGCATCCATCGAGTGGGAACACTTAAAGCAAATAAAGAGGATCAGTGAAAGGAAACTAAAGTGGAAGCAGTTCAAGAAGTATTTCAGGCAGAAATACCTCTCCGACAGGTATTATGATGACAAGATTAAGGAGTTCCATGAGATGAGATTGGGATAGCAGACCATGGATGAATATGCAAATACATTTTTGGAATTGTTGAGGTATGTTCGGTACATCAGAGATGAAAAATTGAAGGTCCAATGGTTTCTGAGTGGATTGCCTCAGTCTTACAAAGACAGAATTGAGTTTTGTGATCCTAGAACTCTTGAATAAGCAATAAGGAAGGCGAAGTATTGCTATGAGCAAAGCAAAGGTAAACCTGATTACCATAATACATGGAAGGACAAGAAAAATGAAAAGTTTGATCAAAGAAAGAAAGTTTTCAAACCTTCTAGATTCAGGAATCAGTAGAAGTAGCCATCCCAAGCTGCGAGTAAGTTAGTTGGAGTGATAGGTAGAAATCCTAAAGATCCACCACATAAGGTCCACTCAAATGTTGGAAATGTGAAGGACCCCACTTGTGCAAATATTGTCCACTTGAGAATGAAAGTGCAAGGCTAGCTTATAACATTGAGGAAGCAGAAACAGTGGGTCAAGTAGCAAGACTAGTCCCTAGAATTTATGTAGCATTGGAGGACCGCCAAGCAGATCACCAATCAATTGTGGTTGAAATTGTAGGTAATATTGTTGAACAATCTGTTTCTATTTTGATCGACCCTGGTTCTACCCACAGTTATATCACTCCTAGGGTAGTGGAGATTTGTGCTTTTAAGAAGGTCAAGCATAGAAAATATTGGTTAGTTCAGCTAGCCACTGGGACTAAAAGAAAGGTCAGTGACGTAGTGGAGAAATTTCCATTGGCTATGAATGGATTGATCACTTTTGTAGATCTAAATGTTCTACCGCTTGGTTCCTATGATGTTCTGATTGGAATGGATTGGTTAGAAGATCACAGAGTAAATATTGACTATTACAACAATACTTTTAAATGCATAGATGAAGAATGAAACCCAGTAGTTGTAAAAGGTATTCCAAAGGTAATTTCAGTAAGGCAGGTTTTGGCAATGTAGTTGAAGAAATTTTGTAGGAAGGGTTGCTAGTTGTATGCAGCTCATATTATGGAACCAACAGGAGATGAAAATCTTAGATTGGAGGACTATCAGGTGTTACAGGAATTCAAGGATGTGTTTCCTAATGAGATTCCAGGGCTTTCTCCAAAGAGGGACATTGATTTCACCATTGAACTTGTGCCAGGAGTGGCACTAGTTTCCAAGACACCCTATAGGATGAGTACAC
The DNA here is from genome assembly GCA_001517045.1 of Pseudotsuga menziesii. Classification (NCBI taxonomy): domain Eukaryota; kingdom Viridiplantae; phylum Streptophyta; class Pinopsida; order Pinales; family Pinaceae; genus Pseudotsuga; species Pseudotsuga menziesii. Next base: position 44,078 of record LPNX010480800.1, read on the forward strand.
TGGAGATGCTAGAGTTGAAGATGCAACTGCATGAGTTGTTGGAAAAGAAGTATATCCGATCGAGTGTGTCTCCTTGGGGAGCACCGGTTCTATTTGTAAAGAAGAAATATTGTACACTCAGGTTATGTATTGATTACAAATAGTTGAACAAGGTTACTGTGAAGAATAAATATCCTTTTCCCAGGATTGATGACATCTTTGATCAAATGAAAGGAGCAAAGGTATTTTCCAAGATTGACTTGAGGTCTAGTTATCATCAGGTGAGAATCAAGGACGAAGAAATTCATAAGACAACCTTCAGGAAAAGGTGTGGGCATTATGAGTTTGTTGTTGTACCATTTGGTCTCACCAATGCACCAGCTACATTTATGTGCCTTATGAATAGTGTCTTCAGTAAGTATTTGGACAAGTTTGTTCTTGTTTTCCTTGATGACATTCTTGTTTATTCTAAGAATGAGGAAGAACATGAAGAGCATTTGAGATTGACATTGCAATTTTTCAGGGAGTATCCGTTGTATGCAAAACTGAGCAAGTGTGACTTCTACAGAGATAGAAGATAGTATTTGGGTCACATTATCTTAGAAGAGGGTATATCAGTAGACCTTGAGAAGATTGAAGCCTTTATGAATTGGCCTACTCCAAGAAATGTGGCAGATGTAAGATCTTTTATGGGACTTGCAGGATACTACATGAGATTCATTGAGGGATTTTCCAAGGTTGCACATCCCATCACTTCGTTGCAAAAGAAGGGGATAAAGTTCGAATGGACTTCGAAGTGTGAAGAAAGCTTCCAGCGGTTGAAGAATCTTCTCACCAGCATTGAAAGGTGCAGATCCAAAGAAGGATTTTTTGGTATGTACCGATGCATGCAGACAAGGGCTTGGAGGATTCCTTATGCAGGGCAACCATGTGATATGTTATGAGTCAAGAAAGCTGAAGGAGCATGAGAAGAACTATGCCACTCATGATCTCGAGCTTGCATCCATAGTACATGCTCTCAATATGTGGAGGCATTACTTGATGTGTAGAATATTCAAACTCAGGACAGACCATTGTGGTCTGAAGTATCTATTTGATCAGCCTACTTTGAATGCTAGGCAAGCAAGATGGCTGGAATTTTTATGTGAGTTTGATTTTGAAATCAAGAACAAGAAAACAAGGTAGCTAATGCACTCAGTAGGAAGGTGCAGGAAATACATATGGCATCTCTTAGTATTTTCCAATCAGATTTGAGGCAGCAGATTGTTAATCATACTGCTGGAGATGAATTGTATGAGCAAGTAAAAGAAAAATTGCAACAACAAAATCTTGAGAAAAGGTATGAGAGATATAAATTGGAAGAAGATGGAATTCTCACTTATAAATGTAGAATTTATATTCCAAAGGTAGCATATTTGAGGAGAGTTGTTATGGATGAGATCCATCAAGCTCCGTATTCTGGTCACCCAGGATACTAGAAGACAATTGCTACAGCTAGAAAGCAGTACTTTTGGCTAGGAATGAAAAAGGACATGGCTGAATACATTTCAAAGTTCATGAAATGTCAACAGGTAAAGGTTGAGCATCAACATCCAGTAGGATTGTTACATCTTTTTCCAGTTCTGGAATGGAAATGGGAAGTTATTTCCATGGATTTTATTATAGGATTGCCGATGACTTGGAGACAACATGATTCCATCATGGTTGTAGTAGACAAGTTGACAAAGGAAACACATTTTATACCGGTGAAGTCTATGCATAAGACTGATGACATTGCTAGGATCTTCATGAAGGAGATTTTCAAATTGCATGGATTGTCGAAGGAAATAGTTTTTGACAGAGATGTCAAGTTTACTTCCAATTTTTGGAATGTATTGTTTGCAGATTTGGGTACAAAGCTAAACTTCAGCACTGCATACCATCCTTAGACAGATGGGTAGACAGAGAGAGTTAATCAAGTGCTTGAAGACATGCTTCACATGTATGTGATGGACAAACCAACCAAGTGGGAAAATTATTTACACTTGGTAGAGTTTGCTTATAACAATGGATAGCAGGCATCCTTCGGGATGAGTCCATATAAAGCTTTCTATGGAAGAAGGTGTAGGACACTAGTGACTTGGGATAATCAAGTGAACAGGATTGTGCTTGGACCAGAATTAATCAAGGAAATGGAGCAAGAGGTTGTAAAGATCAGGCATAATTTGAAAGCAGCACAGGACAAACATAAAATCTATGCAGATAAGCATAGGATGAACAGAGAGTTCAGTGTTGGGGATCATGTCTACCTCAGAGTGAGGGCCAAAAAAATTTCCTTGAAGCTTGGAAGTTGTGCCAAGCTGTCACCTAGATATTGTGGGTCATTTGAAGTGCTTGAAAGAATAGGTCTTGTTGCATATAGACTTGCATTGCCTGCTAGTACTAGAGCTCATAATGTTTTTCATGTTTCTTTGCTTAAGAAATATGTGCATGATCCTAACCATGTGATAAATTGGGATGTGATTCAGGTGGAACCCGAGGGAGAGTTCCAAATTGAGCCAATGCCCATCCTTGACAAGAAGATCACAATACTCTGGAACCAAGCCATATGGCATGTAAAGGTGCAATGGGAGCACTACGGACCTGAAGAGGCTATGTGGGACCTAGAGGATGCCATGCGATTAGCACACCCATTTTTGTTCAATTGTGCAGAACACTGAGGCGGTACCAGTGTAGCATTTCGTTCAAATTTTGTAAAGTACTGAGGACAGTGCTATTGAATGGGGAGGGGAATGAAACACCTTAGTTTTGACCATGTTTGCATTACATATACATAATACATATATTGTAAATAATCATGGTGCAGAGGTAAAGGCAAAGGCCCCACCATCGATTTGGTTACGCTATGTTTCGGATTGGAATTGTCACCGATGGCATATCGAGACATATGACATATATTAAGTTGTGGCATCATGTAACTATGCATTTTAATTAAATAACCCCAACTAGCTATGTTCACTGCAACCAAATTGAGAAGGGGCATGATTTCCTAAGGTTAAGGGGGGGATTGATAAACCTGGATTCCGTGGGAAAAGCCATGTTTCACCACTCTTTTTTCTCACCTTCCCTTGTCTCATCCAACCACCACCTTAATTGTTCTGTTGTTATTTGGGGCATCTATTTGCCGGCAGAAAAACCACTATGCTCACGCCTGCACTCTCTCCATGACACGCCTTTTGGTTTGCGAATGGTCTGCCCACTATCCCGATCGTGAGCTGTTTGTTTTCCCCATGTAGAGTGGAGTTAAAAGGGATTACAATCCATTATGTGGGGGTTTGTTCTCCTCTTCCTCATCGATTGTTGGCCTGAGGATTGGTTCTTCCTCTTGTTCATGCAGAAAGTCCGTGTTTTGACTCCACCATTATCGGACTGTGAAATGTTGTCGTGTTTTTTGACTGTGGGATGTTTTCTGTGGTTTCCTTGGTGATATGTCTTCCTCCTATCTATGTTGAGGATCAGTTTCCTACCTGCATTCCTGTTGTAGTTTTCCATATATTTCATTATTGATCATGAATTGTGGTTTTCTTTTATGGTTTGTTGGTTGTTGTTTCCCACACTTGTTGGCAAGGTTTCCTTTGCTATTTGGGCTGCTATAGATCATTGTGGAATTGTTTTCTCCACGATAAGCCCAATAACGATTCAGGGCTTTGTTTTCTCCTATCAAAGCTTTAATTGCTGGTTTGTTGCATGAACGTAGTGGTTGGTCTTTGGACTGCATTGGAGTGGTGATGAGGGCCTGATGTGCTTGACAAACCCAGTGTGTTTGGAAACCACACATACAGAGCTAGATGGTTGGATTTTTTCTCCATAACCCCTGAATAGCACTGGATTGGAGATCAGGGTCTGAGGGATTGCATTGCAGAGAAATGACTAATTTAATTTTGTTGAGTGTGTGTGTGGGTGTCATAGAAGCCAGGCTAGTTCTTGTGTAGGTGTATTTAGCTCTTTAATGTGCTTACCAGCTTAGCATTTAGCCTTTCCTAGCTCCTGGATGGCCTGATAAATGCAAATTTGTTGGCTTGGCTATTCCAATGTTCGCCTGATAAACCCAACTGTGTTGGCTTGGATGAGCTATGTACCCTTATTGTGTTGTTATTATTGGCTATGTGTAAGCCTGTTAGTTCCTTATTCCTTGGGGAATCATGCCTGGCTCATGGGTGGCATCATTGCTAAGAGATTAAGGAGCACACGGGCCTATGGTTGGGTGGAATGTTGTAGCGATGTAGCTGGTTGCGAGACAAGTTCTTAATAAGATAAGTATTCTTTCCTGACTTGTGTCTGCAATCCTATTTACCATTGATGAATGATAATGTACATGTGAATGATGAAATTGTATATGAATGCATGTTGTTTTTCTTCCTCTATGTATATGAATGATTACTGCATTCTAGTATGTTTTATCTTTTTAAGTATCTTGCTTCAGCATTATATGTATGTATGTTCATGTTCATGGTGGCTAGATGCCCGGATGATTTGATGTATGGTAGTGTCCTCTTCGTCGGTCGGAGGGTCGGGGACGTTACATTAGAAAGGACAATGGACACATCAATTCCCTTTGGATGGAACCTCGATCTGGAGAACACCAAGCTTCTCCCTGAAGTACTCAAACTCTACTCTGGCTAATGGTTTTGTCAATACATCAGCTATCTACTCGTCTGTCGCAACATACTAGACCTTCACTTCTCCTCTCTACACCATATCCTTGATATAGTGATACTTAATCTTAATATTCTTTGACTTGTCATGGAACATTGGGTTCTCTGACAGCTTCACACAACTCTAGTTGTCACAATATATACAAGTAGCATCCGTTCGGAGATCAAATAAATCAAACAGTAGATTTATAATCCATACTACATTAAAACTAGTTGAACAAGATGCAACATACTCTGCTTTGGCTATACTTAGTTCCACACGGGATTGCTTCTTGCTAAACCAGGAGATCACACCCGATCCCATACTAAAGAAACAACCTAAAGTGTTATTTCTATCAATGGCACTTCCTGCACAATCCGAATCCACATAACCTTCCAGGTTAATCTTCTGATTTACCACTTACTTGAGCCCACAATCAATTGTACCCTTCAGGTACCTCAGAATATGCTTTGTAGCAATCAAGTGAACATGTCTCCGATCCGTCAGGAACTAGTTCAATGTGTCCACAGCAAAGAAAATATCTGGTCTTGTATTCATCAGGTACATGAAGGACCCAATCATCTGACTATACATCATAGTTTTTGGACACTTTTCCCCACTTTCACGACCCAGTTTCTGCACAGCCCACCGATCCAAAAACTACTCGAGATACCAACCTGATAGAGTAAGCCCCATCAACAACCCCTACGAAGCAGATGTAGTCTCACTCGAGATATCTCATAGATGGGTAACTGTCGGAACCATGTTTCCACGATTGTCGAGGGATTATAGTCCCTTGGCCCACATGCAAGGAGCTCAATAAAGGCAGTAGGATGGCTCGAAAGAGGAGTCAGTTCTGCGCGTCTGAGCAAAAATACATGTCATCGTGCGTGACTCGACCTTCCTTTCCACCTCGCAACTAGTGCAACTTGTGTGGCACAGTTGATTCACATAAATCGGCTCTACGAATTAAGTCGGGATTCAAAACAACAATCATACAGATCGATATATATATATAGGTTCATTTCAACAATGCGTTCCAATCATTCATCTACCAATTGCAGGATAGTAATAGAGATTCAAGCAACAGTTAACATTATACCAAAAGAAAATAGTAATCAATCACATAAACATTCACCACATCAACCATTCATTTAAACACAAGAGATAACGTGGAAACCCATCTGGGAAAAACCACCAAGGTGTTCTTCATCTAGCGTGAGAAATGATATAGCACCTTGTAGTGTACGGGATGCAGACTGATCTTGAGATGTGTCTTTAAGTTCACACGTATGGTTCTCATGCTCTTTCGTTCGCTCTTCTACTCTACTTCTACTCCTAGCGGTCTGCTCACACAACAGCCAGATCCGCAGCTCAACAGCCCCTCTATTGCTAATATACTCTTCCTGAGTCTCCTCCTATCCGATCGCTATGACATTACAGAAAAAATGGCATCCCTCGCCATGGATTACCACTGAATAGAAAACTACTACTGCCTAACCGACCTAAAACATAGTCTATATTAAAAGATACTAAAGATGAACAATGGCTAATAGGGGTCAACAAAAACTACACAGAACCAACCTTCTAACTATTGCATCCCTCATGTTTATACTATTTTACATGACCACTCAGGGCCAACTTCCTACCGACAGTCTTTTAGTCGTCACCATCATCCACCCCTCTGGCTACTGCTAAGGTGATCATGACTTGACACGAGGCACTATCGTCCTCACTTGCAAATATCTTCTCATATGTGCATAGCTGCAGGCTTACGCCGTCGTAAATGACCATGATGTGGATTCTGCATCCATCGCTTTTTGGTAATTATCCCTTGTGCGCTTCTGCACTTTCCTTTCCTTCATCGTGCACCTCTTTGTTTTGTCTTCACGGGTCCTTCACATTCTTCACGATCTTCCTTTGTTTCCGTTGTGCGTGCAGCACATCGTCTTTGGTTGCATGCACAAGCTTCTTCCCTTTTCTCCTTTCCTAGGCCAGCGGGCCCCCAAAACTCACCTATGGCTTGTCCCAAGCCACTAGGTAAGGGACATACGAAGAGGCATGATCTGTGCGACATCTTTTTCGAAAAACCCCTTCTGTTTATTTTTTTCTTGTGCAGCTTCTTCTATCGCTTTAGATTGCACACCTTGTTCCTTGTGTTTTTTTTTCAGGGTCATTCAAGGAAACTTCTTCTCATACTTAGGTTTTTTACGAGGCTAGCACTCCAATACAACTTGTTTCTTAGCAACATGAGAGGACAGGAAATGGAGGGTTCCAGTTCAGAGTTCACTTGGGTAGAAAATGTAAGCTGTGCACTTCTTATTGGGAACAAGATCCTGGTGAGCAGTACTATTGTCTTTGATATGAGACTCTTTCATCATCTTATCATAGTCCGCCTCCAATTTCGCCAAGGGTAGCTAGTGTCCCATTCTGACACAGCAATCCCGGTGTCCTTGGTTCTTCCACCATTCTCATGCTCCTGGGGGCTTGCGTGCACTTGCTGCGGCTTAGTGCGGCTTGTTCTCTTGCTATTCTTCCTCATTTTCATCTTTTCTTCATCTTGCTCTTCACCACCCTTTTTTCCATAGATATGGACTTTGAATACTTTTCCATATTGAAAATGAAAAAATCCCTACCAGCCAGGGTGGTGGAGGTGAGTGATTTGCCAAACTTTGACAAGTCTCACCGGAGCAGCATAGAGTACAAGCCAAAATTGGCCCTTTGGCCCTTCCTTGGTCTACTATCAGCTGGAGATCCTGCTTGGATTGCTAGAAGAGGAGGCTGCTTTCCAAGCCTGTAGACTTTGTGAAAGACGACAGGGACTTTGGTTCGGACCCCACAGAGATTGTGAAACAGGGAAAGAACTCTAGTCCCTACGGTGGTCCTCTCTGGTGCCATCCACAAGACTGCTAATATACTGATCTACTAATAGCCAAGGATGACTTCTCCAGATACTTCTATCTGGGTCAAATTAATTTTCAGAGTATCACCATCTTCCTTCTTGCTGTCTCTAGATACCCCCGACAAACTAAAATCTGCATAAACAACTTTATCTCGCAAGGCTGCTCAACATGACACTCTCCAACCCATTTGTAACTGCATTGAGTGCTCGATCAGGATGAATCAGTGATGTATTCTTGCTACAAAGGTGCCCCGATCTTATAGGAAGAGCATTGGGTCATCTTCCTCATAGGCTTATCCAGGTGCATCACTAGGACAAGACCTCCATCTGGTGTACCAGAATTTCTTCTTAGATTTTCTATGATTACCAGGGTTGTCACTTCTGGGTGCTGACAGTCATGATCAAGTATTGATGAGATGGATGGCCACCGTTATAGATTTTCCCACACTTGATCCACCTATAGTGTTGTCTTGTCACAAGTTCCAAATATCCGTTGAATCTTGATGCATTTAACGGTCTGTCAGTACTTTCCAACTGTCTTGGACTTACCATCGTACGGTTTCCTTCTTTACTGGTGTCCATTTATTTTATTTTTTTGCAGCCAAGTGCTTCAGCTTTATTTGCTTGCATTATTTCAAATTGTTGGTTCTGGCTCCAGCTGCGCAACAGTACGGACCTTGTCTAGAAATTCCTACACCATTATTTCCACCTTAGCAAATTCCGCCACAACTTTCTTTGCTTGCGCGACCAAATGCTCCACACGGTCAGAATGTACATGTTCCAACCAGTCATCCTCTATCGATTGCACTATGCTTTGAAGTTTTTGCTGCACCAGTTGAATATTCCCTGTGATATTTTCAACTTTCGACTAGAATGCCTCAACCTTGGCTTCCCTACCTTTTTCTTTCTCATGAAGGGTCTTCACTTCCTGTTGCAGGATTTTGATCTTTGCATTCTTAATGACCTTTTGCTAGAGAGGAAGCTTCAGCATTTCTGCCTTTGCAGCACTGGTGCGCTCATCTTCCTCTCGCACACTCTGCCTTATTTTCTCAATTGTGTCATCCTCTAGCAATGTTCCCCAAATGGTTGCAACAACATTTGCAGCCTTTGCGTAGCGTGACTCTCCTTCTTTGATTTTCTCAACAGCTTCAGACACTACTCTTCTTCTTTTTGCCAGCACCTTTGGGGGTGTGCTTGGTAGTTGCCTGGATTGCAAATGTTCCATTTGGTGCTAAAGATCTTGCACGATGCTCACAAGCTTGGCGAATTTATCCAGGGAGTTTTCATCCTCTTGTCTAGCCCTTGGTGTGAATGCTGCAATGGAATTCTTAATAGAATCCACCAACGTGATACAGATTTGTTCATGGGCTAATGTTTCCTACTCCTTCTCGGCTAGGAGGTTGACGCTCTCCTGCGGTTCTTGATCATTTCCTTCCAACAGGGCCTTACGCGGTTTGGCCTTCCTTTGTTACTTTGCTGCTTGGTAAGAAATGGCGTTTTTCCTTGGACAAAGTTCGGTTGTGACTGCCTGCTGAATGCTATAGACTTCCCCCAAGAGTAGCTCAGAGAAGTCTATCTCAGTGCTATTATCACCAAGACCTACACTTTTCTCTCCATTCATTCCTAGTGTCTGCTTTTGAATGAGAACTTTGATTGGTGGCACTAACGTCGGTGTAATTAGTGGCACGCTAGGATCAACACCATATGTTTCAGCCTCCACAGTGTCCTTGATATCATTGATAGCCACTTTCAACTTATTGAGGTGGTCCTGGACTTGTGTAGCAATGCTTACTTGTTGGGCCCTTAAACTGCCGAGGTTATCTTATGCAACTTTTGTAATAGTGTTTGCAAGTTCATGTAACTCATCCTCAGTTAACGTAGTTGTGTTCATCATTCTGTCGGCTTTCTGTTTCTTTCGAGATGATTGGGCTTCCTCTGGCTGTACATGGGTCTACGTCTGTTCCTGATCTCCATCGAGCGGCTACTCTGAAGGATGCTGGTCCGATTCCTCCATATCATCATCGTCCTTAATGTGTTCCAATGACAGATCATCTTGGGAATCGTCGCGTACTGAAGTTAATCGAATTATCTTTTGTGTCTCTCGTTATAATGTCTTGATGAATAGTTGCACTGTGTTGGTGAACATTAGCATATTTGATATTCTCAACTATAATTCCTTTTTCCTTTTGGACTGTAGCATGAATTGTAGGGTGCTTGTCAGCAAATACAACAGTATTTGCAACCTACTGGGTTCCTTGTCGCAACTGCTCAGAGGTATCATAGGCCTTAGGCACCACATTTAAGGTGTATATGAAACTCTCATAGGTGGGTAACTCCCTTGACTCAGTCTCCACCCGTTGCACAGACTTTATAACTCTTGCACACCTTCTAATGGAGACTTCATGTAATCTATTTTTCCAATTCTCTAAAGCCTCCGCTAAATCAAACGTACATGAACTCGTGCACTTCTAGCTTAGGTTCCCATCTGTTGTCGAACTGATCTGGTCTTCATGCATAGCTATAACATTGTAGATTTGATCAAGGTAATAACCCTGTCCCTCATTATAAACAGGCTCAATGCATCTTTTCCCTTCGAATGGATAGATGGGTGATACTACCCTCATTTCCTCATCTTCAAAGGAGATGATCCTTTTTTTAAAGTTTATGATTGTTTGATTGTATATATCCCACTCTATTCCTAGTAGTATGGGGTAAGGGTTTGTATCATCCACAATGTTAAAGACCTCAAAGTCTGCATATGTGCGCAATCCTTCAACATCAACAATTACATTACTCAATCGACCAATGGGTAGTACCTTCTCCTAATTGACAAGTCGCAGCTGAATAGGAGACTAGTCCAAGTGCGGCTTGCCCATGCTTTCCCATGTCTAGCATGTTAGGATATTGACATCTGAACCCAGATACAAGAAGATATAGTCCATGTAATAATCACCTATCTACACTTTCATTCTCAGTTCACTGCCAGTTTTACATTTTCGTCGCACCTGGTTAACCTTCTTCTCAATTTGCGGCTCTACATGGATCTCATCTACCATTGCTTGGAGCTCTGCACTAGTATCTTTATCTTGGATTAGCATCAAACAATTTGATAGAAAGGTTCTCATCTTACTAACCTTAGGTGAAGCCTTGTTCTATAATATGTGTTGGAACCATTTAGGCATGTCTTTGACTGCTGCGGAAGTCGATGGTACATCTGGGCTTATAAAGTTTGATTGCAAATCCTAGAATATTTCTTTCTTTTTTCTAACCGTTCACTGGTTCCTTTTTATTTCGCTGTCGACCTCACTTATGGATGCGGTTGTTCTTGTGGGTTATCTTGTTTTGCTCCAGTCGTCGCACCCCCTCTAGTTACGATGACAATATTTAGGTCTCTCGGTTCAACCACAATCATCTGAACATTCGCATTTGCGTTGGGGTTCGAGTTCGGTGGATGGTTGGGTGCAGCAATGGTCCTTGCTTGCCACTTTGCGATCAGCTGAGGACATTGTTCAACATTATTGTCATGTCCCTTACAATATGAGCATGTTCTGGAAGGCTCTAAACAATCTCTGGAAAAGTGACCCAGTTGTCCACAGTTATAGCATGAAACCGAACCTCTTCCCCTACAAAATCCACCTCCTCCACCTTGTCCTCTAAAGTTTCCTACACCCCTTCCCTTGGGTAGTAGTTTCTATGGTGGGTACTGGTTCTGTTGGTAATGTCGCTGATAAGGGTTTTGTTGTGCATACGACTGCTGATGGTTGTTGGTACTGATTAGCTGGGAACTATGCAGGTTGATATGAGGCTTGCGCCTGTTTAACCTGAGGGAACCCCTCATTTTTCATTAAGTATGTATCGACTGCATTTTCTTTCAAGAGCTGGTATGCTCTACAGTGTTTCTCATCGTGTCCTACTGATTTACAGAATTTACAAAATAAATTTGCGGGGGTACTTACAACTTTTTGCAAATATACACATTCTTCGTTACGGTGGCCTCTTGACTGGCATATACAACACCATGGTAGCCCCTGGCCATTTAATGGGTTAAGTGCACATCATGCGACATAGTTCATGAACGTTGGACAATTATCCTTGGTGTGTTTGTCTGTTCTACATTTTGTGCACCACAAGTCCTCTTGTGCGTCTTTGCCCTTCTTGATATCTTGAAGTTGTATCATTAGGTTGGCTAGCTATGGATGGATTTGTACCATTCCTACGATACCGTCGCCAATGGGCGAGGCCTCTAGCTTCATCGCAAGCTCTAGTGCTTCTGTTTGTGATTCAATCTTTTGTTGCATCAACGACCCTCGGATGTGTGGTAGCAGCACAGCAATAAACCACTCCTTATGTTGTACATTGGACATCTAGAAACTTACTTTAGCCATGGTATAAAACTTACGCTTGGTGAAATGGTATAAAACATGATTTGCACCGTGCTCTTGTAGATATATAATATACATATTTATGTTTTTTTTAAGTCAATTATATCCTTATCCCAGCTGGTTTATGAGTCCAAATATACTATCAACTATAACAGCATTAAATGAAATCTTCACATAATCGTATCTATTTTATTTTGGAGGAATGAGTGCAGCATCAAACGTTCATAGAACAATTAGTTTTAGCTTGCAGACTGCCCAACTGTTTTGCTCACCTTACTTTTCCTTTATAATAAATTCAAGCTATCTTGAGATTATGTTTTTTCTATTTATAATAAATTCAAGCTGCTCTTAAATTGTTTGGTTTACGTCTCCAAATTCATTGTCAAACTCGATCAATAATTTATTTCCGGATTTTGAATTTGGATGATTATCAATGTAACAAACCACAATTCACTTGAATGAAACGCTCAATACTCGTCCAAAGGGAGGTGAAAATAAGTAATGGCGTGGGCTAAACTGGAAGCCCGTAGCCCCCAATTATAGCGTTGCTATCTTGCCACAGACGGAGATGATCTTCCACTAGTTTTGAGTATTCGTCCCCACCACATTTTCGCAAATTGCCTATTTATGTAAATCTTTAATAAATATTCAAGAACAACAACATTTATTCACACTAAAGGAATTATATTTTATATTTATTTTAAATTGCATAATTTTTTAAAAAATGTAACTAATTTTTCAAATTAAGATTATAAATGTTTATTTTCTTGTATAATATAAGGAATAAAATCACTAAAAAATAATTAATAATCATTTTATTTGTTTTCATTTTTTTTCCTATATTATAAATTTGGTTCTGATAAAGAGTCAAATACATCTACATAGTTTTTGGGATCCATAGTATTTGTTGGTTCATCTTAATGACCTACACTATTCCTTATGCAAAAGCAACTAGGTAAATTTTGTTGGATTATAATTAAAAAAAAATTAGAGAAAATATGCAAAAACACACATTTAATTTTTTGTTTTGTATTTTTTAAATTGTTTTTATATAGATGAGTTTGATCTCAAAATTCAAGATATATTGTTTGCTGAATTTTCGAGATTGAAATTATTTTAATAATAAAAATAAAGCTTGAAGAAAGTATTTTTAAAAATATTTATATATAGATAAGTATAATGTCGTTTGGTATTTGACCAATTCATGATATATCCTTAACTTGGATGAATGTTTGCTAAAATTACGACATTGCATTTATAATAGTTTTATTGAATGTCAATATTTGGTTGAGATAAACTAAATTTATGAGATTGCATTTATAATAGTTTTATTAAATGCAAATATTTGGTTGAGATCAACTTACATGTTACAACAAGAGTCAATATTTATTTCCATGTTATAATAATGGTCCTTACTCATAAGCATGCATTACCGAATTTGTCATGAGCAGTGAGAATGTTCATGTAAGGGTCATGATCCAAAAATCTCCATAACAATTTCACCCTTTCCCTTCACATGCTTGGCTTTAAATCACCACTTGAATTAACTATTACCTCAAGTGAATACCTATATTGATCCTATATGTTACAAGTACAATAACTTATAGCAATTGTTGTAAGTGGACGTGTCATTCAAAAGGAGTGAAATGCAAATTTGTGCTCCATATAGTCACTATTTTAGTTTTTTTTATGAATATATACAAAATATAAAAACTATGAGGATTTTAGTTGGAGCTTTTTGTGGGCACTTTTCTTGTGTTCATATACCCATCATGTATATATACCCATTGTTAGCTATCTGGATTTTCTGTGGATTTTCTTAACATCAATTTGAGCTTCTTTCTCCAATTTGATATTTAGTGTTCCTCTACATGCATTTTGGGTGGAAATATTCAGTTACACTAGTGATGAGAACTCAATATTTTATATAGTTATTATGATTGTTATTTAAAAAAACAACAACTATTATTAGGAGTGGTAAAATTTAAACCTAAAACAAAATGCAATGTTAAAATTTAAATGTGGAAGGTAGGACATCAAATTCCAATGTTGTGTCCATATTCACACTAGTTATGAGAATTCAATGTTTTATATTTCTGCTTGTTATTTAAAATAAAACTATTATTATGACGAATAAAATCAATATTTAAATGTTAAACTAAATACAATGTTAAAATTAAAACATTATATAAAATTTTCTTGACATGTAAAGTAAGATGTCAAATTTCATCCTTAAACACTAATAAAAATAGTGAAAAAGCCTTATGAGGTAGAGGTCTATTAAAGTAAAATATCAAAATATTAATACATATCATTTCTTGTAAAAAAAAAAAAAAACAAATTATTTCATTTTAATATGCAACAACTCATAAATGTCTCTGTAAATATGATAAGCATGAAGTTGCTTTCAAAAATAAAGTTTCCATGTTTCTTTCTATCTTGAATGAATTGACATTGAATAACAATTATTTATTTTCAACATAAATTTTACATTGACTCGCTGCAAGGAAGGACACATTTTGCATTTTCATTGATCAATATTCATTGAACTCCATTGTGTGACATTTTTCTAAATTACCTTGAACTCCATTGTGTGGCATTTTCCTAAATTACCATGAACTCCATTTTTGCTGAAAGATTTTATCAACAATTGTAAATAAAATGTTTAGTTAATTTAAAAAACATATTTATTCAAATGTTGAAATGTTGATGTTTTATTGAAAGTCATTGCACCCAACATTAAAATGGTTGTTATTTCAAGAGTTTTTTTATTTGAAAAATTTGCGTAAATGTTTTTTAATATTTAATATTAAAAATTAAAGTAATTAAGTGGAATAACTTAAGTCTAAACTAATTATGTTTAAGTAGTGTTGATGTAAAGATACTATGGCTTGGTTAAATTATTGGGTATTTCTAAAAACTACATTTTGCAAAACATTGATAATGTCAAAAATAGTATTACTTCTAAGTTTAAAATGAAATTTTAATATGAGGAAAATTTAGCGGTTAAGAAAAAATTAAGATACTATACGTAGGTCATAAATCCTAATTTTGAAGATCGGAAGTATCTCTAAGTAGTAACTAGCTCACGGAAGAAAATTAATATAGCCAAGCTTAGAAATAACTCTCATGAACATAGCTAAGATTAGAACGAACTCTCATGGACTCCATAGCAAAACACAGGGTTGGTCTCAGTTGGTTTATTCCTAAAACTCAATGGGTGGAAAAGGGTTTGTAATCTCCGAGTCTATGAGAGTTGAGGATGAAAATCACTTTCTCTTAGAGTGCCTTTCTAACACCGTCTTTATATTTGAGTTTTATAATATTTGTTACAATACAAACCTTTATAACCTCCTAACTTACCACAATTATAGTGAACTTGGAAAGCTTCTAGACAAATTCTTAAACACAAGAACAAGATTTTAAAGTAAACTAAGTATTAATATAAAAGATAAAATATAAAATTAATAAAAAATATTATTTGATTTTAAAAATGGAAAAAAAAATAATATTATTATAATATAAAATTATATATCTTAACTTTTATATAACAGTATTTCTATAACCACTTTATTTATATTTAGTTATATTTGCTTTAGTTATATCTGCTTTTTCTTAAGTCTTAGAATTATATACTCTCACATTTATTAAATAATTTTTTACTTAATAAAAATAAATTAACTTAATAATAAAAATTTTAACATATGTTTTATACTGATAAATTATAAATAAAAATGTAGGAATTTATTAAATTAATGTGTGAATAACTTATCATATCCATGTGAACATTGATTAAAATGAAGGTTTTGGACATCTAATTATGAGTTGGACTCGATGAAACTGTGCTTATTTCCTATATGTTTAAAATTTGAAATATAATTCCACAATCCACTCATTGTAGTTAAGACCAGCATAGATCCATCTAAAAGGGGATCTATCAAGTACCGAGAAGGATCAAATTTCTCAAGATGCACATCATTTCTTAGAGTGGAAATGTGTAATCTAATTTTTTTTATTTTAGTTTATCTAATTTCTATGTTGTTACATACATACATACATACATACATACATACATACATACATACATACATACATACATACATATATATATATATATATGCAATTCTAAATAATTTAAATTTAGTTTAAGCGAACAAGTTATTTTTAATTATTTTTTGTTATTTTTAATAATTTTTTATTATTTTTTATAAAAGAAATGTGTCAACTCTAGGATGAGCACGGAAGGAGTTGCACATCCCTCCCCTACTGGGCTGTAGAATGCACCTCTTTGGTGCAATAATGAACTGCTAAATATATTAAATCCAACGTGGTGTGTTTTCGTAAATAAAAATATACAAACATAATCAAAATATCTCCAAAATCACTGCAACAAAAATATTATTATGATTCCATTAATTTATCAATGGAAGACATAATCCAATTTTATCACTAAAGAGAAGGTTTATTTTATAGCTAACGTCGTAATTTAGTTTCAATACTAAACTTAGTTTAACACCCTTGCAAATCATAAAAGAAAATACTAATAAGATGGATGGTAAGGAAATGTGGCTTGGTTGGACAATCAGCTCCGTGATACTAGCTAGTAGGTTTTTCCACCGATCAATAAAAGTGTCTGTGCCAATCCAACTCCTTTCCACCTTTAAAAAAATCTTTATCAACACAGTTTATTCTCCTATAGCGGATAGTGGGATGATTCTGTAGTCATGCTTTCAAATCCTATGAATCTCTAAAAACATTCATATCACAAAATATCAACTTTTTTCGAGATTCTATAGCAGAGTTAAGGGATTACCATTGTTGCAGCCTGCATGTGCAGATGAATCTTCATTCTGGAAGAAAATGACTAGAGAGGGAGGAACGGGGAAAGAGGGGGTACGTCTATAATGCCTCCAATATCTGCAATACTTTACTCAGCAACGGTCCCTCATCTTCATTGTCTTGGATGCACCATCCTGCCACTATGGAAGCCCTCTTTACTTGTTATGTGTCTGCATATATCAACCATTTCTTGTCGAGTACCTCCATCGCATTTCCACTGCTGATATGTGTTGTAGCCCATGCAGGAGAGTACAACTCGCTAGATTCCGAGACCTTGTCTATGTTTCTTCGGCCTGCAATTATTTGGAGTAATGCCATTCCGAATCTGTAGAAGTCGTCTTTCACAGTTATGGGCATACCATAGAGCCACTCAGGGTCCAAGTACCCTCTAGTTCCTCTCATGGTCATCAGGACCTTACTATACTCTTTGCCCAAGAGCTTCGCCAGTTAGAAATTGGCTACCTTGGGGCAAAAATTACAATCCAAATGGATTTTTTTAGGCTTGATGTCAGAGTGAATAATGCAATCCCTGCACTTTTCATGCAGATAGACAATTCCCTGGGAAGTCTCCACTGCAATTTCCATGCACATTCTCCAATCTGACATCTTTTGTTGCTGATCATTGCTCGAGGTTTTGTGAAATAATAAGGAACTAAGGTAGCCATTGTTGGAAATATTAATTACTCGTAGATCCATATCTGATCTCAGCCGACTCTGTCAGAGTCTATATCAGTCCAGATCTTGTTAGTCAGTCTGAGAAGAGGGAAGAGTCCATGATTCGACAATTTAAACCAGTCGAATTAATTTCTGAAGCTAAGTTTGTAGGTAGATATTTATTACAGCCATTAATGGCAAGTTTGTAGATTCATGTAGAAGCAACTTTTCAGGTTTCCTATGAATCGAAGAAGAAGATTGTAAATCAAGTTAGACAATAGACACAAGATACAAGAGAAAGAGAGAAATATGAGCAGGGAGTGAAGCTGAAGCTGAAGCTTATGTGTGTGTGATTTTGTCAAAGAGCCAAAGCTTTGTAAAAGGATCAGTGCGTGAGCCGACAAGTTTGGATCGACAATTTTGTAATACCTTTGTTATTTCCACATAAGTTATTTATATGAAATATTTTATGGTTGAATACATGTTTATTTATTCTCACATTTCCTCCAGATTTACTTGTGTAAATGTTGTTTACAATTTCGATTGGGTGAAAGAAGAAGTATCCCTAAATTTCTCATCTAGTGAAAGTTCCAGGTTTTACGGCAAAGTGGTCGACTCAAGTCTTCCTAAATATTTGGGTATATGTTTTTATAAGTTCTATAGAATTGTTAATGTGTCGATTTTTACATCATCTTACTCACAGGTGAAAAAATTTATAATTTATTAAGTATTTTAGACTAAGAAATGTCATTTGTAAATTTTGACTAAAACCAAACCAAAGTAGGTGAACCAACAAGGTCAGTCCGAAAAGAGGGAAGAGTCCATGATTTGGAAATCTAAACGAGTCGAATTAATTTATGAAGCTAAGTTTGTAGGTAGATAGTTATTACCGCCATTAATGGAAAATCTATAGATAAACGTAGAAGCAATTTTTAGGTTTCCTATAAATAGAAGAAGAAGATTGTAAATCAAGTTAGACAACAGACACAAGATACAAGGGAAAGAGAGAAATATAAGCAGAGAGTGAAGATGAAGCTCAAGCGTGTGTGTGTGTGATTATGTCAAAGAGCCAAAGCTCTGTAAAAGGATCAGTTGGTGAGCCGACAAGTTTGGATCGACAATTTTGTAATACCTTTGTTATTTCTGCACAATTTATTTATATGAAATATTTTATGGTTGAATGCATGTTTATTTAACCTCACATTTACTCCATATTTACTTGTGTAAATGTTGTTTAAAATTCTGATTGAGTGAAAGAACAAGTATCCCTAAATTTCTCATCTAGTGAAAGTTCTGGGTTTTACGGCAAAGTGGTCGACTCAAGTCTTCCTAAATATTTGGGTATATGTTTTTATAATTTCTCTAGAATTGTTAATGTGTCTATTTTTACATCATCTTACTCACAGGTGAAAAAAAATTGTAATTTATTAAGTCTTTTAGACGAAGCAATATCATTTGTAAACTCGGACTAAAACCAAACCAAAGTAAGTAAACCGACAAGGTCGGTTGAGTAAATCAACTAGTCTTCTAAGTGATCAAGGTGACTAATGGTCAAAGTGGTCAAGGTGACTAGTGGTCGAAGAGGTCAAGCCGACTAGTGATTGAAGTAGAACCTGTAGGTAGAACCGACAAGTAAGAACTTGTCGAGGTAAATTAGTCGAGTCTAAAAGGCCGACCAAATTTGATGAACCTGTCTAGTCGAGAGTTAGACAAGTTTCACCCGATAAGAAAAAGAAAAAGAGGTCGGCGTGAAATTTTTAATAACTGAGCGGTAAACTCAAGTTTAGTCGACTTTGTTTTGGCTAACTGGTATTAGAGCAAAGTTTATGAAAGAAATTTTCTCTTAAAAAGTGGAAAATTAATTTTCTAAGGAAAAGTTAAAAATTAAAAATGGCTTCCACTTCTGGTTCATTGCAAACACCAATTTTTATGGGAAATAATTATGAATATTGGTATTTAACAATGAAGGATTTGTTCAGAGGTCAAGATGTCTAGGAGATAGTCTAGCATGGTTATGTGGAACCAATAGACATGACAACATATAACAATCTCGCACAAGCTGAGAAAGATGTCTTAAGGGAACAAAGGAAGAAAGATGGAAAGGATTTATTCTACATCCATCAAGCCCTGCATGAAAAAATACTCCCAAGAGTAGTAGCAGAAGTTAACGCTAAGCAAGCATGGGATACATTGGAGACCGCCTATCAAGGCTTGGGGAAGGTAAAGACTTCCAAGATGCAGATTCTGAGAAGATATTTTGAATCTTTGTCCTTGAAAGATTCAGAGACTATAAACTCATTCTACACCAATGTTATTGGTTTGATAAACCAACGGAAATATCATGGAGAAGACAAAGAAGAACAAAGGGTGGTTGAAAAAATTCTCATAAGTCTTCTCCCAAGATTTTAAAACTTGGTTGTGACCTTGGAAGAACACACAGACATGTCGATGTTCACCATTGATGAGATGCAAGCTTCACTCATCAATCATGAACATAGACCCAACAAAACACAAACATCATTGGGAGGTGCATTCGCAGCAAAACCATCCATAAGCCATGGTAGAGGTAGGGGGAGAAACAACTTCAGAGGAAAAGGAAAAAAAAATTCTAGAGGAGGATGAGGAAGAAGTCATACAAATGTTGCTAGTAGAGGAGAGAATCAGAATCCAAGTCAGCCAAGTGGCCAGAGGTTTGATAAATAAAAAAATCCAACCTAATTATTGTAATAAATTTGGCCATTATGCATATGAATGCAAGAAGAAACAATATGATCAAGGAAGGAAAATCACAAATCAGTCAACCGGCTCCAGCACTTTGGCAAGTGCAATGTTAATGACATCTACATCTCCAGTTGAATGCAATGTTGTTCAATAAAGTCCACATGACATATGGTACTTAGATTCAGGATGCAGCAATCACATGACTAGTAATTAAATTTGTTTTCCATTCTAGACATTCAATTCAAAATGATGTTACACTTGGAAACAATGTCCAAGTTACTGTTTTGGGAAACGGTACTGTCGGCACTCTAACCAAACATGGGGATAGCAAGTATATCCCTGATGTCTATCATGTCGAAGGTCTAAAACATAATTGTTTAAGCATTGAATAACTGATACAAAAAGGCTATAGAGTCTATGTAGAATATGGTCACTGTGTGATTAAATACAAGCGTTCAAGAAACCAGATGATAGAAAAAGTGCCAATGACAAGCAATCACTTGTTTCCATTGAGGATAGTTCCTGACATGAAAGGGAAGACAAATATAGGAGTTGCATTCAAGCAAGAATGTAAATAAGTAGTCGAGTACCTCGACAAGAAAGAAAATGGCAGTGCTAATTTGCAGGTTGCATTTCATACAGAAGTTTAGGATGAATCCCAGTTGTGGCATTTCATATTTGGGCATCTGAATTTTGGTGGGATAAAGATACTGCACACAAAGAATATGGTGAAAGGATTACCATTGATCGACAGACTAGAAAGGGTTTGTGAAGGCTGCATTTTTTGCAAGAAGCATAGAGAGACTTTTCCACTCGAAAAGTCTTATAGAGCATGCACACCACTTGAAATTGTGCACTCTGATATTTGTTGTCCAATGTAGACATCATCCATTGGTGGCTGCAATTATTTTCTAAATCTTATTGATAACTACTCAAGAAAAACATGGGTATATTTTCTAAAACATAAATCTGATGCATTTAGTTATTTTCAGTAGTTCAAGGATCTCGTGGAGAACCAGAGTGGACACCGCATCAAGATACTAAGGATGGACAGAGGAGGTGAATATGTTTCAAATTAATTTCTAAATTTTTGCAAGACCCATGGCATACCGAAGAAATTTAGTGCACGATATACACCTCAGCAGAATGGTATTGCGAAAAGAAAGAACAGAACCATCATGGAGATGGCATGCAACATGTTGGCATCCAAGCATTTTCCAAATGAATATTGGGGTTTGAAGCAATCGCAACTACTATTTACATGATCAACTAATGTTCGATAAAGAGTGTGAAGAACAAAGTTCCTCAAGAAGCATGGATAGGTATGAATCATAATGTTTCTCATTCAAAAGTTTTTGGTTTCGTTGCATATGCTCATGTTCCAGATGAGCTGAGAAAGAAGTTAGACAAGAAGGGATAGAAATGTATTTTTGTCGACTATTATAAAGACACATAAGCATACAATTTGTATGATCTTGTTACAAGGAAAGTGATAATTAGTCGATATCTTCAATTTGTCGAGAATGAATCATGGGATGGAACTATCGACATAAATGTATGGATTGTGTCGAATGTTGATAATGATGACATGGCGGAGGAAGTGGTTCAAACACCACATGTAGGTCAAATGGTTGCAGCACCGTCGACTCCCATGACACCATGACATGGTTCATCAAAAGGACCATCGACACTAGTAGAAGCTCAAGCTACATAGACAAGCACACCAAGAGGACAACAGACTCCATCAAGCATTTCATTAGGGTCGACATCGATACAACCGATGAAGACAAGAAGTCTGGATGAGATATATGAAGATGGTACACCAAATTCATTCTCTCTCTTTGTGTTATTTTCTCCTATATACGATCCACTAACATTTGAAGAAGTTGTTGAAGAATAAGTATGGGCACAAGCCATGGATGAAGAAATAGAATGCATTGAGAAAAAAAAGGCATTGGAACTGGTTGATGTACCAAAAGACAAATATGTAATCAACGTCAAATGGATTTACAAGACCAAGAAAGATGACGATGGGAATGTGCAGAAGCACAAAGCAAGAATGGTAGCAAGAGGGTTCACACATCAGCCCGACATAGACTTCAATGAAATGTTTTCACATGTTGCATGCATGGATACAATCAGAACAGTTTTGACCATTGCTGCACAAAAAAATGGTATGTTTATCAAATGGATGTCAAGTCAGCATTTTTGAATGGCTATATAGAAGAGGAAGTATATGTGGAACATCCAAAAGGATACTAAGTTCCAGATCAAGAGCATAAAGTGTACAAGCTGAAAAGGGAACTCTATGCTTTGAAGCAAGCTCCTAGATCTTGCTACAGTCGGATTGATTCCTATCTCACTGAAAATGGATTTCACAGAAGTGAAAGTGAACAGACATTGTACACCAAAGTGAATGAGAAAGGTAAGATGTTAATTTTCTACCTGTATGTAGTTGATTTAATATTTATTAGTGACTTTGGCATAGCATATTTTAAAAAATTCATGGAAAGTGAATTTGAAATGACTGATCTGGGGCTTATGAAATTTTTTCTAGGCATTGACGTTCAACAATCTGAAAGTGGTATTTTTATATCATAGTCAAAGTATGCAAGTGAAGTTTTAAAAACATTTAACATGTATAGTTGCATGACAAACCCAACACCAGTAATAACAGGTTTAAAATTGAGCAAGAATGATGAAGGATCAACTATAGATCCTATGTTGTTTAAAAGGCTTGTTGGCATCCTTATGTATTTGACAATGAGAAGACCAAACATAATGTATGGAGTAAGTATGATCTCAAGATTCATGGAGTCACCAAAATACTCACAATGGCAAGCAGGTAAAATAATTCTGAGGTATGTAAGTGGCACAAAAGACCTTGGCATTATGCATTCAACTTCAAATTTTTTTAAATTCATTGGATACACTCACAGTGACAATGGAGGCATCATAGATGAGAGGAAGAGCACATATGGGTACACATTTCATTTTGGTATAGGTGTTATTTCATGGGATTCAAAGAAATAACTCATAGTAACTCTGTCTTCAGTAGAAACAGAGTATGTTGCAGCGACAAGTGTTGCATGTCAAGCTATCTAAATGAGGAGAGTCTTAAAAGACTTGTCTTAGAACCATCAAGAACCGAAAACCATCTTCAACAACAAAAAATCAGCCATAGCATTATCCAAGAATCACGTGTTCCATAAGAGAACTAGGCACATCGACATAAGGTTTCATTTCATAAGAGAGTTGGTGAACAACAAAGAAATTTGTTTGGAATTTTGCAAGTTTGAAGATCAACTTGCAGACATCTTTACCAAACCATTGGCGAAGGACACATTCGAGTATCTGCATAGTTATATTGGAATGACAATTTCTTCGTAGTGAACTCTATCATGCACAAAGCAAGTCTAAGATCTGAAATATTTTGTAAAATTTTGTTTTAAAAATCCCCATGTACTCATAATGAAGGGGGAGTGTTGGAAATATTCATTACTCGCAGATCCATATCTGATCTCAGCTGGCGCTGGCAGATTCTGTATCAGTCCAAATCTTGTCGGTCAGTCTAAGAAGAGGGAAGAATCCATGATTCGACAATTTAAACGAGTCGAATTAATTTCTGAAGATAAGTTTGTAGGTAGATAGTTATTACAGCCATTAATGGTAAGTTTGTAGATTCACGTAGAAGCAATTTTTCAGGTTTCCTATGAATCAAAGAAGAAGATTGTAAATCAAGTTAGAAAAGTAGAAACAAGACACAATAGAAAGAGAGAAATCTGAGCATAGAGTGAAGTTGAATCTCAAGCTTGTGTGTGTGTGATTGTGTCAAAGAGTTGAAGCTTTGTAAAAGGATCAGTCGGTGAGCCGACAAGTTTGTAATACCTTTGTTATTTCCGCACAAGTTATTTATATGAAATAGTTTATGGTTGAATGCATGTTTATTTAGCCTCACAATTCCTCTAGATTTACTTGTGTAAATGTTGTTTACAATTCCCCTTGAGTGAAAGAACAAGAATCCTTAAATTTCTCATCTAGTGAAAGTTTAAGTGGTTGACTCAAGCCTTCCTAAATATTTGGGTATATGTTTTTATAAGTTCCTTAGAATTGTTAATGTGTATATTTTTACTTCATCTTACTCACAAATGAAAAACATTTGTAATTTTTTTAGTCTTTTAGACTTAGAAGAAATATCATTTGTAAATTACTAAAACAAAAGTTCAAACCAAAGTAAGTGAACCGACAAGGTCGTTTGAGTAAAGTGACTAGTGGTCGAAGTGATCAAGCCGAGTAGTGGTCGAAGTGGTCAAGCCGACTAGTGGTAGAAGAGGTCAAGCCAACTAGTGGTCGAAGTAAAACCTATCGGTAGAACCGACAAGTAACTGTGTAAGAACTTGTCGAGGTAAATTAGTCGATTCTAAAAGGCCGACCTTTTGATAAACTTGTCTAGTCGGGAGTTAGACAAGGTTCACCCAACAAGAAAAAGAAAAAGAGGTCGTCATGAGAGCAAGGTTTAAGAAAGAAATCTTCTCTTGAAAAGTTGAAAAGTAGTTTTCTAAGGAAAAGTTAAAAATTAAAAATGGCTTCCACTTCTGTTTCATTGCAAACACCAATTTTGACAGAAAATAACTATGATATGTAACAATGAAGGCTTTGTTCAGAGGTCAAGATACATATAACAATTTCACACAAGCTGAGAAAGATGTCCGGAAGGAATAGAGGAAGAAAGATGGAAAGGTTTTGTTCTACATACATCAAGCCATGCATGAAATCATACTCCCAAGAGTAGCAGCAGTTAACGCTAAGAAAGCATTGGATACATTGGAGACCTCCTATCAACGCTTGGGCAAGGTAAAGAATTACAAGTTGGAGATTCTGAGAAGATATTTTGAATCTCTGTCCATGAAAGATTCGGAAACTGTAAACTTATTTTACACCAGAGTGGTTGGACAAACTGAAATCTCATGGAGAATGGAGAAGACATAAAAAACCAAAGGGTGGTTGAAAAAATTCTGAAAAGTCTTCCCCCAAGATTTGAAAACATGGTTGTTTGTCACCTTGAAAAGACACAAACATTTACCATTGAATAGTGGCCTGCTCCACGTTGGCCACCCAAACGATTGTATGTTGTGAAGCATTGGCATACCAGATACCTAGATACCAGCCTTTAACGTTGTTGTTGTTGAGATTGAAAAACCCTAATTGGAAATTAGGGCCCCTGGAAATCCTGGTCAGATTACCAGTGAGAGAGGCGCCTAACGCTAGGATGTCTTGGGAAGCTGCGTCTGCCCCATCGCCCGACTTTATGATCTGAAACAGCAGCAAAAGGAGGAGATAAAAAGAAGAGAGAACATGTAGGAGTTTATCTGGCATGCTATTTTTACTGCCCATTTGCTTCTCTGTTGCTATTATAAATGTGGTGCGGTCTTTGAATGTTCGTCTTTTGAATGCTATCGGCTTCGAATCAGGACGGAATACACAGTACCTAAGGCGATTTCATTGTAAAAGTAAATATAAATAGAGTTACTTTTTGCCTTGTATTTATGGTTTAAAATAAAAAGCTTAACATGAAATTTTGTAAATGTATGATGAACAATTTTCCATCAAGTAAATTTTAACCTTTTATGAATGATTAATTATTATACTTTGTCGATCTATAGGCGGCAGGTTATATTGAAATCTATCCTGATTCAAATCCCTTTTGACTTTGTATGAGATAGAAAATTTATAAAATAATAACTTTGACTTTATATTATTTGAAAATTTGTATTAGTTAGAAAAATTATAAAATATAATTTTGTACTCTTTAGGAAATTATAAAATAATATTTTATTATTATTTTATTAGAATTGTCCATGATGCAGCCTTTAAAAGGGGAAGAACTGATACTGACTTTGTATGAGTTAGAAACTTATAAAATAATATCTTTCAATGTATATTATTTGAAAATTTGTATTAGTTAGAAAAATTATAAAATAATAGTTTTGTATTATTAAGGAAATTATAAAATAATATTTTATTATTATTTTATGAGAATTGTCAATGCTGTAGCCGTTTCAATTGTAATCTTCATTGTAGAAGTAGCTCTCCTATGTGATATCCATCACTTCAACAAAAATGTTATTTTAACTCTATAGTACCATAATTATTGGTGAAGAATTTGCTTTATTTTAGCTCTATAGTAGCACAATTATTGGTGAAGAATTTAGATTAGCAAGTGCACTTGCCTTAAGAAGGTGTAATAATATGAAAGTGTAATAAGTTGAAGTTGGAGGGTAAAATTGTTGAAAAGGGAAGATAAAATTGAATTGGAGTAGAATTGGCCTTGTACCTTAAAGAAATCAGCTACAGGCTTTGTAAGACAAGGAAATTAAATGCCAACTATAAGAATCCCTTCTAGAATAATAGAAACAAGCATTTTCAGATGCACTCCACTATTGGAAAGTATGATATTGTTACATGAAAGGAAGGCATACAAGTGTTAATTTGTGTAGCAACACTCAAATCCAAGGTATGGAAACATAGTAAAAGTTCACGTATACTTGCTAACACAAAAGTACCTTTTGATGAACCTATATCCAAAATTCAATAGAAAAATTTAATCAGAAACCATCATATTAGAAGTATTTGTTGAGGGAAAGTAAAGCTTAGCAACATGATCAATCATTCATCAATCCTATCACCAATACCACTATTGGAAATGGGATTGTCACCATGTGCTACATCACTATCTTTGCCATATATATTTAAAGTGACATTTGGATGGTTCAGCATAAATGTATTCTTCAGAAGATGTTTTTTGTCCTCTCTTTTATCTTTACACATTATATTTATAATAATCCCATTAATCAACTTTAACTTTCAATAGACATTAAAATATGAGTACAATTAAATTAAAGTAATTTGTCAAACAATTAAATCAAAATAATAATAATAATAATAATTATTATTATTATAAAACATCATCATCTTTCGCAAGCCATATAAAATCCTATAAATTACTTTAACAAAAATATTTCTTTGAACTTTTCAATACTGCCATTTGTCGAGTGCTTTGTCTTGAAAATCATTTTGAAGATACCACTGATTTATACTTTTCTCTTGGCAACACTTCCCAAACAGTATTCTTTAAGATAAATTGGTATTCTTTGATCATGGAATCCATCCATTCTTTCTTCTTTCAAGCTTCTTCAAAACATGTGGGTTCTTCATCAACAAAGTTGCACATCAATGCTACATAGTTGGAGTAGAGTCTTGGTCTCTTTCTTCCTTTTTGTGCACCATACATTTTTCTTCTTGAATTATATCATGATCCCAAGATAGTATTCTCTTTGTTGAAATCATCTCATAGGGTGTCTCCATGTGTCCTTGAGGTTCTACCATGTCATGATCTTATGGTATAGGTTCTTTTTCAACATCTCTAACTGGTGGTCTACTAACTTCTATAATTTTGGGAGCTTCTTGTTCTTCTTCATTATATTTATCTGCATATTCCTTTTCTGAATTTACTAAAATCTACATGTTCACCAAATGTGACATTTCTTCTAATCTCAATTTGATGGAAACCTAGAATATAGATTCCATAATCTTTTGACTGGTCACTATATCCGACAAATACTCCCTTCTTTCCTTAAGGGTCCAACTTCGATCTTTTCTCCTTGGGAAAATGTAAGTAAACAAGACAACAAAATATCTTCAGGTGGCTGACTTTGGTTTTCTCATAGGTAAACATCTCTTATGGAGTTTTGTTTCCAAAATCACTATGGGATATTCTATTCTGCACATAGACCATGGCCCTTGCTGCTTCAACCCATACATGCATGGGTAGATCTTGATCATGGATCATGGCTTTGACTGCTTCCATGATAGAACTACTCTTCCTTTCTTCCACTCCATTCTGTTGAGGATTATATGGTCTAGTAAGATCCCTCTTAATCCTAGCTTCTTTACAGAAGTATTTAAATTCATTTAAAGTAAATTCTCCTCCATTATCTGATCTCAAGGTCTTGATCTTCTTTTCAAAGAGATTCTCCTCAAGAGGCTTGAACTTTTCAAGTAGTTCATATTTTCCTTTCAAGAAATATGTAGAAGTCTTACAAGAGTAGTAATCAATAAAAGATACATAATAGACATACACATTTAAGGAAGTGGTTGACATTGGTTCGCACACATATGAGTGGACGATATCCAAGATCTCTTTTTCTTTACTATTACTACTTGGAAATGGATTCTTGATATTCTTTCCTTAAGTACATTCTTTGCATACCCCTTCATGATTGCTCTCGATTTCTGATAGACTTGTTACTACCCTGCTCAAAATTGGTAATGCTTTTTAGTTCACATGAGAAATTCTTCTATTCCATAGTTCACATGGAATAATGGTGATGGATGTGAGAGTTGAATCTGTGTGCCCTTTTAATTTGTAGATTTATCCTTCTTCAACACCTATTACAACTACATCATTTATTGTCCTTCTTTTTGGCCACATAAGAACTTAAACATCTACAAAGGAAAAAATGAATCATTTCTTGTCTAAAGCTGATATAGAAAGAATATTCTTCTTTAAAATAGGAACATATAAGACTTCTTTCATCTTCATTGACCACCAGATTTTAGCTTGTAAGAGGATTCTCCCATTCGTTTTATGAGATATTGATAATCATCTCCAATCTGCAGGTTTTCTGGATAGCATTTCTGAGTAAGAAATGTGAGAGAGAGTGTGTGACCTATCATATGTTTGGAATCACTACTATCTATGAGCCAAGTGTCATTTCCATGAGAGATTGATTATGTGAGGGTTGAAATTAAAACATATTCTACATTAGTGTCTTCATTCTCTCTAGCCTTCTCTTCGTCTGATTCATTCTCTTCGACTGCATGGGCATGGAACTTTTGGTTCTTCTTATTGAACTTATCTTTATCAAGTGGACAATGTCTAGAGATATTTCGTAACTTATGACATGTATAACATTCATAATATGAGTAATCATTTCTAAACTTACTACCTCTTTTGAAGTCTTGTGATCTCTTAGGAGGTTATCCTCGATCCTTCCTTTTGTTTCTTCCACTCTTTGTACGAGAAGTAGAGCTTGATAATCCATTATCATTTATTTTTTATTCTCTATTTTCTATCCTTCCTTCTTCTTGTACACACTCTTCCCATATTTTGTTGAACTTGGTTATATTTCTTCTAGAACATATTCGTGTAATGAAGGAATCCCATTCTCTTATAAGACTATTTAGGGTGGTCATCACAATCTTCACTTCTTCTACCATGTCACCAATAGCTTATACCTATTCTTTGATATGAGATACTCTTGAGATGCATGCCTGCATGGTTTCTTCCTTTTGGATATTTACACCCCTGAGTTGGTTTCTCCATGTCATTCTTCTATTAATGTTCTTTCCTTCGAACATATTGGTTAGTGCATCACACATTTCCTTTGGAGTATTCTTTGGATACACTTGAGGGATCAAATGATCCTTAATGGAATCAGCTATGATACTATTGGATTTGAACATATACTTCTTGTGCTTGGCCTTTGATTCATCTCCCTTTGGTTCCTTGACCTCATATTTGATGTAGCCTTCTAGGTCACGTTCCTCAAAGATGAGCATGATTATGTATTTCCATGCTCTAAAATTTTCTGCTCCTTCAAGTTTTTCATCAAACTTGGTATTTTTTGTCATATTTAATGAATGAGAACCTCAAATGGAAATAAAGGAGGAAGAACTTACCAATTGAGGATTGCTTCTGGAATCTTCTTCAAGTTGACATGGGGTTTGACATGAAAACCCTAATTTTTCAACTATGGTAACTTGCAAGCCTGATGGGAGGAAAATATGTGCCCCCCAAGGTAAGCCAGACTTTATTTTATTTTCCCAAATCCGTGGACAAAAAATTGAAAAATATGATTCCCTAGTTTCTTCTAAGAGTAATGGTAGGTCAAAAATTGAAAGTCCACAAAATTGAAATCTATTTCAATAGAAATATGATCCCTCCTAGGGAAAGTTGAATAGTCCTTCTTTTTTGGTCGATCTATGGAGGAAGGTGTTTATAATAGTGAACACTAGCTTGTTGAACCATGGAAAAATCTTATGCTCAATGTTTTCTTTCAGGTTGGCTTTGATACCATGTTAATATTTCTTTGAAATTTGTTATGCCAAAAAAAGGATCACTCAAAGAAAAAAAGCACATCAGAAAAGAGAACACAAAAATTTGTTTCGGGAAACCCTCATGGGGGAGAAAACCTAGAAAAACTTCCTCTATATAGACTTCAACAAGTACAATGTAAGACCCTAGAAATAATACTAGATTGCTTCCTTCTCCTTAGATGGATTGTTTCCCCTCTCTCTAGTGAACTTCCTTGAGTTCTCGGAATATTTAAATGAGGGAGGTTCCTCGCCTATTTATACACATCATCTGAGAAGCCTAATAACCTAACAAGGCCAACTTCTCCTTATTACCGGGGCTTACCTGCCTTGGGGGACTCATACATTTTAATAATACTTTTGTGGGTACTACTGACCTGAATTACAACAAAGGTTTTACCTCAAGACTTTACATGACCAAATACAACAATAACATCCCTAATCGAAGGAACAAAATATTTAGAAGTGGAAATAATAATAATATAAAATATAATATCTTTCGGAGTTACATTTCTTTAACAATATCTAAAATATATTTGGCCTGCATTTTGAGGCATAGATGTCATTTAGAGGTTTCAAGCACCATGGATGGGTCATGGGGGCTATGTCATGTTTAATGGAGAAAACACATGCCTTGATCCTTATAGTAATAACTGAAAAATATTACATGCCATCAACAAGGCCTCAAACAACCAAACAAGACCTCTATGGGAAATTTGGAGTATGAATCGAGATATGGGTTTCATTTGAAGGTTTTGAGCAATAGGGATGTTATTCAAGGAATATGCCAAGTTTGGATGAGGAGCCTAATGCGTTAGGCTTTGATGTAAGCTTGTATAGCTCAAATTATCTATTTAGGTATAAAAACAACATCCATGACCTGTGTAGAGGATTATTGTTATCCAATTGGAGATATGCATGCCATTAGGATGCTCTTGGCTCTGAGGATGGGTCTTAGGGTCTCTACCATGATTAAGGGAGTAAATTAGCCCATTTATCCCATGTATACCATAAGGGAATATTTAAAGAATTGTGTGCCATGAATTAAGCCTCTAATTGTCACACAAAATTTATCTATCAGGTCTTTGGTCCTTCTTTCCTTCTCTCCATTCTTCAAAATGGTTTGATGCTTTCTCTCTTGTTGAGGCTTGATGCATGCTCTCTTGATTCCCTATCTCTGAAAAGGATTATAATGACTTTCTATATGAAATATTATCCTACTCTAATACCATGGAAAAATATATAGAGACAAGAAGTAAAGAATAAAAATATATTCCATGAAGTATCCTTCCTTCTTCCTCATTCAAAACAAAATTAAAAAATACATTAAATATTTAGTTACATTAAGAGTTTTATCATAAGTGACTAACCTATTACTAACTAACACTTTGGGATTAATTTGCATTCACCAGGAGATTACATTCTTTAACTAGAATGAGGGTTTGTAGTTTTAACAAGAAAAGAATACAAGAGACTATATGTAAGTACATGGTGTGCACAAATATAATTGTCTATATGGATCCTTCCATTCAAATGATAGGGTGGTTTGATATCAACCACTTCAAAAATAATCCATGTATTTTTTTACTTTAATGATATGCATCTACCCATTTTTGTTAAAAGAATTTAATGTCGATCGACATTTTGGTATTTTAATATAATTGATAGGGCTGCTGATCTAGTGGGCACTACTACTGTCCATTTATTTTGATATCCCTTCGTCAGCGGCTTCCTTCGACGAAGACGAAGCTTGAAAACTTCTCAGCTTTTACTGCTTCTTACACAAACTCCTACATGAACTCTTAGTCTCCTCAAACAGATCAACACTTGTCTATTCCCTTTTGCGGCCTCCTGCATTACAATATTTCATACCTGCTATGCTATTCAGATTCTAAGAGAACTTTAGATGAACTTCGGATGAATCTCAGATAACAGAGACCCAAGAGAAAGAAAATTCTTTATTTTATTAAGAATGCCTGATAGTGTATTACATAATGATTACATAGGATAGATCATACAGACACTTTAAAACAGACTTGGGAACTCAAAGGTGCCGAAGCTACCTTTTGCTCATTTCCCATACTCAAACTCTAACTTACTTGCAGAGCTCTAACCTCCAAACTCCAATGATCCAAATGACTTGCTTCACCCCTTATTTATAGGAAATTTGAGAGACAAGTGGAATCCTACTTTTCAGAAATGTCGGGACATGTATGTCCTTGATAGGAATAAAGCTACTACTGGCTTTCCCATAGATTCTTTGTAATGTGGGTCAAACCATATCAAAAGTTGGAGAATTCCTCTGAGTTACAAAGATTTGTCTGCAAAGCTTATGAACAAAGTGAATATTTTATAGAATCAAATCCCATAGAAAACTTAGTGAAAAGACTAAATGTTACATAATGGAGATTTTTACAGAATCCCACAGAAAACTGTCAAACTCCATAGTCGGCCTGAAAGACATTAATCAGAGTACATTGAACCATACTGGTTATTGTAATACAATGTGTTCCACATTTTGGTGTATATCTGGTGGATAATAATAGGGTGTCCTTGTAGATTCTACACTTTAATCTTCATACATACTAACCATTGATGATGGATACTCAAAAAGAAACCAAACACTTGTTTTTCATCCATGACTTTGGATTCTTGCAGATCTCTTATCTTATTGAGTCCAACACCATGTCATTCATATTCGTTTTCAATTATATATGGGTCCACTGTGCTTTGGTTGATGCCAAATGTTTTCCACCAATTGAAGAACCAATCAGGGATATCAAACTGTAGAGCTGTTCGGACAGATTTGAATTTGATAAGGGAGACGTACGTCCTGTCAATGTTGTTTTTGCATAAAAATTCCCACCACATCTATTTGTATTTTGAATAATTGTAAGGAGTGTCGAGAAAGATTCGGCCTGCTTGTCCTATTGGCCACCATCCAATATTTCATGGATGATTTAGGCATTAGTACTGATTTTCTATCGCATGGGTGACATAAATTTTTTTCCAAATAGATTCGACATCATGAAAGGTATATATTAGTGCCTGTGATGCATCCATAGCTTTTATAAGTGCTCTATCATACATAAAACTTGGAATAGAACTTGTGGAAGTGGGTCTCCGTTGAATCTATGGTACAAGCCTTGGGAGTAGAGATCATGGTTACAGGTTCCTATCAATTACTTCAGTAGTTTCTAGTTTCCAGGTTGGTCGCCATTGTTTTTTGTATTCAGTCCAGCTCATGCTTTATGGAATTTCTCTGGTTTCTTCCTGATTATTTTTCCACTCATTGACTATGATTAAACAGGAGGTAGGCTCGCTTGATACCTGTTTTTTTGCAGTCTATAAGAGATTTTCTCTACTCAAAAAATCACGCAAACAATTCTCAGAACCTTTAATATGTTCAATATCAAATTCAAAGTTTGAAAATAAATATTGCCATCTTGCGAACTTGGCATCACTAGATTTTTTAACTTCTTTGTTCAAAACTTTGTTCATGGCAGTAACATCTGTTCTTAAAACAAACTTTTTGTTGATCAGAAAAATTTCAAATTTTTGCATAACATTTAGTGTAACCTTGATTTTTTTGTCCAAAGCAGCATAGCTTTTCTCTGCATCTTGCCAAAATCCTGAAGCAAATTGTAAAATTTCTTCAACCTTTCTCTTGTTTTCTTTGGCTCTTACTTGCTTTAGGACTGCTCCCCATCCTTCATTACTGGCATCAGTTTCAACAATCTTTGGCAAATTATCATCTGCAACATAGAGAATAGGTAGAGTTTTAACTCTTGCTTTGATTTTTTGCACAGCTCTGGTGTGATCATGGGTCCAGGGAACTGGTTCTTTATTTAATATTTCATTCAAAATATTTCGATCTTTGGCACAATCTTGGTAGAAATGCCTGACATAGTTGAGACTGCCCAAAAATATTTGCAGCTGGGTTTTGTCAAGGATTTTATCAGGAAATTTATCAGCAAATTCGATAGCATGTTGCTGCAAAATTAAAGTTCCATTGGAGATGATATTCCCCAAAAAGTTGATCTTAGTTTGGAATAACTCAAGTTTCTTTTTTGATAATACCAAACTAGCTTCTTTAACAACTTTGAATAAGACTGTTATATGTTTGAAATGCTGTTTGACTGAGTCTGAAAGCACAAAAATATCATCTATATATACAATCATCCAATCAAAATATGGCTTGAGCACATTTTCCATTACCCTCTAAAATTTGGAAGGAGCATTCTTGAGACCAACTGGCATGGCATTCTATTCATAATGTCCTGCAGGAACACTAAAGGATGTTTTGAACTTATCTTCTTCTTTAATGGCTACTTGCCAAAATCCATATTTGAGATCAAACTTTGAGAATATTCTGGCCCCTGCAATTATGTTCACTAGACTTGATTTGTAAGGGATTGGTATGTGTCATCTGCAAGAAATTTAGTTAGAGGCTTATAGTTCACAACAAGCCTTGGCACACCTCTTATTAATTCATAATGTTTATTTACATAAAACCCATAGCAATTCCAAGGACTCTTAGAATGCCTGATAAGTCCTTTTGATAAAATTCCTTTAATTTTTTTTTCACATAATTTTTGAAAATGGGAATTCATGGGGATTGCTATGCTTTTGCAAGGTTTTCCCTCATATCCTTCTTTATAGGGAAGCTGAATAAAATACTTAGCTGTTTTCCAAAAGGTAGTAGGATTTTCAGAACATACCTGGGTCTCAAATTGTTCTCTGAGATGTGAAACTTTTTGTTGGATCTGTGGTAATCTCAACTGGTCTTTGATTCTTATAACTACTTTCAGGTTTTTCAAATCTTGGATCTTTTTCTCCTTCTGTTGAATTGTCATGGAAATCTGGACCATTGTTGAAATTTGTGAAGAGGAGACAAAAGGAAGCACAACTTTAGTTGCTCGGATAGCTTTTGCAGACCCTTGTCTGATCTTGATATTAGGTAGAGTGATGAAGAATGAAACTCTCCCTTCTGAAGTCCTTGTTGAGCCATAACGTTCAACAACTGCAAGGAAAGGAGTACCAAGAATACATGCAACCTGAATATCTAAGAGAAATAACTTCATATCTAGACAATGTTGTTCAAAGCACAATGTTGCTTTGGGGATTTCATATCCCAAGGAGATTTGAGTATTACCTACTCCAGTAATAGTATGAGAAGTTTTCCTCCAATATTTGGCCAAAATAAGATATTTATACAACATATTTACATCTGCACCAAAATTATTCATAGCTTTGAGCTTGAAAATCTATCCTTAATTTTTAAGTGAATCGGCACCACGGGTTTCTAGTGCTCAATAGCCAAAAATTTCATAGAATTGAGGCCTTAAAGACTATTAGTATCAAATATACTAATGTTTCTCTTTATATACTCATCCTTTGATCTTTCTTCTGAAGGAGAATGTTTTACACCTTTCTTGATTTTCTAGATCTCATCTCGAGCCCATAGATCGACCTTATAAAGCATTTTCTTCCATAAACTGAATTTCAATTCCTTGAACCTTGTGCTTCAGATTAGATACTTCTCTTTTCAAATTATTTATTTCTTTACCTAAATCATTCAATGTGAGAGTCTGAAATCTTTCATTCTTGTTATGCTTTATGAATGATTTGGTATTCTTTTCAAAAGAAGCCTCAACAAATACAGGCTTCTTACCTGAAGACGTTTTATCATTAGATTTTTGTGTGGTCTTCATCATAGTTTTCAAAAAGGAGTCAAGGAGGGATGCCCTCATTTCTCCTTCAGGTAATGTTGGATTTAGGCGAGCATTTGTGCATCTTCTCTTGTGTTGCTTGATGCCATGCAAACCTTTAGTTTAGGCATGTTCCTGTCGAGTTCAATTTTTGTTTCTTCTATGCTTTCATCCATTTCTGATTCTTCTATACAGTCAGAGATGTAAGAACACTAATTTGTATTTGAACATTTACAATTCTGAGAAATAAATATTACTTCCTGTTCTAATTCAGACAAATCATCAATGTCATTTTCAAATCCAGAAATTTCAAGACTAGAACTAAAATTTCCTTGAGCTATATGAACTTCTTCCTATTTAATAAAAGGGCTTCTAGGGTAGGCATCAATGGCATGCATATATGAACCACAACGGTTGCAATGAATAGGGATTGTAGAAGCCATTTCTCTTTCAGTATTTCTGTGTACTTTATTTTGGGAATCTTTTCCCTTAGTTTTCTTTGTGGGCATCTATTTGCTAGGTGTCCTGGTTATCCATAGATCCAACAAGTAAGCTTCTATTTTTCTTTGAAGGTTTTGAGCTTTATATAATTTGGAGTATAGTAATGGGTGTTTGGAATCATTTCGTAATGTGCTCTCTTTCGAAACCCATTAGGAGGTTTACCAAAACCGAAAATTCCTTTGAGGCCTTCGGACACTTCTGATTCTTTTCAGGATTTTCTTAGCCTTTCATTTTCTGCGAATAGGATCTTCTATTGACAATCCATACTTAGCAGATATTGATTTTCTATCAGGAAATCAAGACATTTTTGTTAGGATTATTAATCCTCCTTTTTCCAATTTGGTCATATGTCTAAATCAGGATTCATGTCTAAATCGGGAGTCCATCCATTCTATTTATAGTCATTAACAACATTGGTTCCACTTGGCATAATTGGGCCACATGTTTCAGTTACTAAAGTGTGGGTAACACTAATTTAGGCTCACTGCCATTGATTGCACTTGATTGCATCAGTTTAGGAGCATCCTAAACCAATCCCTACAATTTAGGAGCCACTGGGAGTGCCGAAACCAACCAAAGTCAGTTCACTTCAGTTGATGACTGGTTAAGCTAAGTTAGGAGTCAGTTAGATTCAATTCTAGTCCTCTACATTTAGTTAGCACTAGGTTTACTTGAATGAACTCAGGAGGGGCTCATTTCTCACCTACCATGGTTAGTTATCCTTAGTCAACACTGAATGTAACACTTGAGTTGTGTTTTAGAACTCTGATGAACTCCTGTTATGGTTTAGAGAAGGTCAATTAACTATTGAGTCCTCCGATAGTGATTTAGACAACGTCTTAGTTACCTACAGTCAAGTAGAGTCTAATCAATTCGAATTTCCTCATGTGGATTCGAATTGCTTATGGCTATTAAAGCCATTGTACTTCATTGTAATTATCTATCTAATTACTCTTTGATTAATGAAAAGCATTCACAGCTGCAAGCCATTTGTGCACTATTTCATTCTTCAATAACTGAGTAAATTGTGTGATCTATCATGTGAGTTGTGTGTTTGTCCACAGATCTGTGTGCTCAATTTAATATGGTGTCAGATCCTTGATGGACAAGGCACTTCTCCTCCTCATATCTCCTACTGGATAATTTTTGAGCAAAATTGCTCCTTCCAGCACTGCACCAGAAGCAGAGGATTTACCACTTAATACCCCTTGCAAAGGAATTGTTGATCAAGATTGCTTGATTAACTAAGCTGGATGTGAAGAAAATTCCAAAAGTGTAGGCTGTCCACCCTTATGGTGCCCTTTTTTTGTTTTCTAGGTACAACTTTGAATGGATTCATCAGTTCCTCTTCTCACCTTGTCCTCAAACTATTCAGAATGGAAGAAGGAGATGATTTCATCTCTGATAAGACAATGTATTTGTCAGGTGTCTATTGGACTTGATAAAGAGTGTTTTAGTAAGATTGACTGGCTGAATAAAAGTTATGGATATTTTGGAGCAACAGGAACGGGACTTTCTCGTAGCTTGCGCTACCTCATTAGATCTTTTGAAGACCCAAATGAATATATTGAAGACCCGAAGGAACTTTGGACAAGATTGGACAAAAACTTTGGAGTGATTGATGAGGATCATAATAGAATTTTGGAGAGAATATCCAGTGCCATAAGAACTCTTGATCCAAAAATCTCAGCCTCCAGTCTCGCTGATGAAGTTTTTCAAGATGAAGAAGAAGTAGAAGCTTCTACACAGTCAATTCGAATTGAAGACAGTCTCCATGCAGTGAATCCTTCTCCTGATGCTCCAGAAGGTCATGAGATCTCTGATATCTCATCTTCTCATATTTCTGAAACAGAAGAAGACATTTGAATCTCTGATATTGAAGAAAAATTCTGCTGCACTTCCATGCAAACATTCATCGGTGATTTTCCTTTAAATTTTGTGCAAAATTTACCAGTAGTTGCTTCAGAAAGTGAAAATAAACTTGATTTTTCTCCATCTAATGTTGCTGCTGGTGTAAAAATATGTGATACCTTGGATATTTTGGAAGAAATATCAGATTACCAGAGTGATCCATTCACTCCCCATGATCTATATTTTCTAGCAAATTCCTGCAGAATTGCATGCACCAAAATTCAGAATTTTGAAGAAGAAGAAAGCTGTGCATCCACCGTCTCGGTTAACCATTTATTTGAATCTGATATTAACCGTATTGGATCTGATATGATATTATTTAGATCTGATATTATACTGCTTGGTTTAATATATCAAATTCATAATCTTTCAGTACTGCTTGTATTTGTTCCCATCAATGGTGTGAAGAAACAAGTACTGCAAGTCTCCTACAAAACTGCTACTGGGGATTTGATTTCATTTCACAGTTTTGGATCTGTTTTGAACCTATTTAGATATGATTTAATTTTTGATATGATATTATTTGGTTCATATTTTAAAATCCAAAATCTTTCAGTCACGCTTGTATCTACTCTCACCAATTCCGGTGTGAAAAATCAAGTACCACACTTTCTCTTCAAAACTGTTGATGGGGATTTGGTGTTAGTTTCCTTATATGAGGTTGTTGATATTTTATTATGTGATTCATTATATATTTCAGAAGCTATATCAGACTATGGATCTCAAGCATTCGCTCTCAATAGTCCCAGTGCTTCTCTACCATTGATCAGATGCTCATCTCCTCACAAAACCGGTAAAGAGGAAGATTTTTTGCATCCACCTGAACACTTGCTCCTAACACTTGGGGATGTTCTTACCACTCATTTTTTTCTGTTCATGGCTGCAACATATCAGTTTCTTGAGTGTTCCTCACATGTTTAGAATCCTCAAGAACCTTTTCTCACTTATCAGTTGACTTCAGTTGCTCTACATGGGTCCAGTCTTCATGCGACAGCTGTCTATGTTTCTGATTTAGTTGATCATATCACTCTTATTCCAAAGAGTAAGATTCATCTAGAAATAATTATGGAGAGGTTCACATGCCAAGCCCCAAGATACTTCTGCACAGAAGAACCAGATTGATCTTGATTCTACTTGCTTAATTAGAAGGGGGGTTTTTTCCCATGTGGTTTTTCCCCAGCACCTTGTTTTTGAGCAGTTACTTTACTTTACTTGATGTAATGGGTGACCTATGGTCTTAGTTACTAGGGCCCATAGATTGTCCAAGTTAGAATTCAGGGGGGGTGTTAGGATTATTAATCCTTCCTTGTCCAATTTAGTCATCTGTCTAAATCGGGAGTCCATCTAGTCTATTTATAGTCATTAACACCATTGGGTCCACTTGACCTAATTGGGGCACATGTTTCAGTTACTAAAGTGTGGGGAACACTAATTGAGGCTCAGTGCCATTGATTGCACTTGATTACATCAGTTTAGGATCCTCCTAGACCAATCCCTACAATTTAGGAGCCACTGGGAGTGTCGAAACCAACCAAGGTCAGTTGACTTCAGTTGATGACTGGTTAACCTAAGTTAGGAGTCAGTTACATTCAGTTCTAGTCCTCTACATTCAGTTAGCACTAGTTTTACTTGACTGAACTCAGGACGGACGTATTTCTCCCCTACCATAGTCATTTATCCTTAGTCAACACTGAATGTAACACTTGAGTTGTGTTTTAGAACTCTGATGAACTTTGGTTATGGTTTAGACAAGGTCAATTATCTATTGAGTCCTCCGATAGTGATTTAGACAAGGTCTTAGTTACCTACATTCAAGTAGAGTCTAATCAATTCGAATTTCCTCATGTGTATTCAAATTTCTTGTGGCTATTAAAGCCATTGTACTTTATTGTAATTATCTATCTAATTACTCTTTGATTAATGAAAAGCATTCATAGCTGCAAGCCATTTTTGCACTGTTTCATTCTTCAATAATTGAGTAAATTGTGTGATCTATTATGTGAGTTGTGTGTTTGTCCATAGATATATGTGCTCATTTTAATAATTTTCTAAATAGATTTATTTACTATGGTGCTAGTACATAGGCCAACCAGAGCAGAAGTAATAATGGAATAGATCTCTCCCCAAGTGTAGGTTTCATAGGGAATTTGAAAAATGTCTTAGGCCTTAAAGTAATCCACATATTTACTGGGGAGAACAGCAAGGTATACTTGCTTCCAGATCAGTTTTTTGCTATTTGCTACCTCATAGATGGGCTGCAACCATTCCCCGTGGAAATCATCATAATTAGCCATACTCTTACATTTTGAGTTCATTAAAATAAGAGAATGCTTATAAAATTGTTCATGCTATGTTCCACACCAGTGCCCTAAGATCATAGTGGTAAGAGCACAAATCATATTACTTTGTGGCTTTCCATCTTCATGGAATATTATATCTCCAACATCATCTCTTAATACTTCTTTTTCCATTTTTTCTACAAGTGCACGAGATGATTCTATTCCCACCATTTTGCTAGAGTTCCAGTAAAACATTGTATAAGACATTTGCATGCTTCTATTTCGCCTTTTCCTTTCATGTAGATAATTCTGTAGGATACATACATTATGTCTAATACTTGTCTGATTTGTCCTACGGATAGATTATCAATGTTCCACTCTAGGTAGATTTCTTTAGAAAATTGTTGTACTTCAAGTAATTTTCCTTTGCCATATAAATCTATAGCTGAAGGCCTAGGCATGTTCCATGGCAGGCTCTCTTTAATTGGAAAAACCCATTCTGGTGTGAGCTGGGTAACAAGGGAATAATCTTCTTCAGTGCTTTCTTTAGGAAAATAGAGGGGCAATTTTTCTTTAAGTTCAAACTTTTCTGGATGATAGACACTAGAGATTCCTTCAACTGGTTTAGTAAAGATATTAGAGAGAGGGATTTCCCTATTTGGTTGTTCTTTTGAAGGAAGATCTGCTTGAATTCATCTGACTTGGTACTTGATATCATTTTTTTTCTCATCAAGTTTAGATAGTTTATGGGTCATTCCAAAATAAGAGTCTTGTAACTCTTCTAGTTTTGCACTCTGATTTTTGGCTTCAGAAGTAGTTAATGTGACTTCAGTTTTAATTCTAGAAATATTTAGAGAAAGGGAATTATTTGAGGAGACTAATTCATTCATAGTGACCTACAGCTGGTCAATATGTCTCCTACGAGCATAATCATTTGTGATAAATGTATATGCAGCCATTCCTCTTAAAGAAACATTTATCCAATTTAGTTGTTCTCAAACAATCTGTATTCTTTTATCAGTGTTACTCATTTGAGATTCTTCTCTGGCCAAAACTAGAGGGACAATTTTAGATTGTTTCTCTTCTTCTTCAAGAAGAATACTCTTAAA
Organism: Pseudotsuga menziesii; assembly: GCA_001517045.1. NCBI lineage: Eukaryota > Viridiplantae > Streptophyta > Pinopsida > Pinales > Pinaceae > Pseudotsuga > Pseudotsuga menziesii. The sequence goes on from LPNX010480800.1 coordinate 85,895, forward strand.
GGGGGGAAAGGTAGAAGTGGATTCTAATTGTTGTACTTCAATACTTTTCCACTTATGTTTAGGACTTTCTATTCCTTTTCCCTTTTTAGAGTCCATCATTTGGACTAGCTATTTTTCAGAAATATTTTTCTCCATTCATAGAAGGAGATCCAACAATCTTGTTCATTCATATAGGTTTCCCATTCTTTTGATAATCTTTCCTTTTTCTCTGCAGGGATTGATGCATTGAATTCTAGTGCATCTGGATGAGAGAAGAGATCCCAATTTATCATTTTCTTCATCCAATATTTATCCACTTGCCATTTTTTGCAACCTTTTATGAGAGTAAAGAATTTATGCATTTCGGGGATAGAAGGCTTTTGGATATCAGCTGGTAATGGATTATTGAAGTGGCAGTCATGGATGACTGTGTTGGCTTGTTCTATGTATCCTAAACCATATTTTGGCATACTAGGGGGTCTGCAGTAGCTAAATATTTATTTGAGTCTTGGGTCATCAGTTTCCAGTGTAGGGATGGAATGTATCATTAAGACATGATCGTCATGGGGAAAACAAATATCATAACATTTGGGATGAGGGTAGGATTCTTTGGACAGAGTAGGTGGAGAAATATTATTGCGAGGATTATGGTTTTCATGTCGTGTATCAAATAGAATAGTATTTTCTTGCTCCGAAGTAGAATAATCACCACACTGGGCTACTAAGCTCTGAAGAGATATAAATTGAGAGAAATCGGGGCACTTAATAGAATAGGGGATAGATCCAAGAGAGGACAACAAATGTTGTAAGGAGGTATGAAGGCAGTGTGCAGACATTGAATATGCAGATGGAGGGAAGGAGATGATAGCAGAGGAGGATCCTTCCTGGATATTTGCAGTAGTAATTGCACGCTGCTTAGGGATGCGGGGAGTATCAAAAACCCAATGGGATGGAAAGGATAATTTTTCCCATTTAATAGTTTGATGTTCAATATTTTGGTTCAAGGGATCAATAAGGACCAAGGTACTAGCCTGAAAATCCTGGCTAGCAGAATGTAGAACATCAGGATACATGGTATTAGTGTGGTGAAAACATCCTCTATTATAAATAGAGATATTGGTCCATTTACTGCGCATATCAAAACTAGTGGTTTTGATTTGAAGTTTGAGAATATCAGCTAAGTGTTCATCAAATGAATAGACTAAGAATTTTGGATAGCATTCGAACCAGACAGGGCCATTAGATAGAGGAGCGACCACACCACCTATCAAAGAATCTGTGAATGTATTGTGTGTAAGATCTCGAACTGTACAAAGAACAAAAATGTTCAAGCATTTATGTGTTAAAGCACTAAATCCTACTCAAATACAACCTAAATGAATATACTTAGTGCCATGACATTTAGATTCAGCTTGAATTTCGTTTGGGTCTACTAGTGCAATAGTTTGAGTAGTATCACAATTTTCTTGAACTTTAGAAACGGCTTCTTTTACTTTAACACGACTAAAAAATTTAAGATGAAACATGCTTAAATATGCATAGACTTTACTAGGGTTAACACTAGGTAGTTTCCAGGTAGCGTGGGGATTTTGCTCAACAAGTTCTAGATCAGCAGAATTTAAAGTTTTAGTAGAAGTAGATTCAAACATATCTGACAAAGCAGAAGAACTAGTAGATGCTAGAGTCTCAGCATGCTTAATATCTTTGAAAGACATAGATCTATCCATCATACCAGGTAAATTGATGAAGGTTTGAAGGTTTGATATCCCTTCGCTAGCGGCGTGGAGGTTAGAGATTTGGAGGTAAGTTAGAGTTTGAGTGGGAAATGAGTAGAAGGTAGCTTCGGCACCTTTGAGTTTTGAAGTCTGTCTAAGTGTGGGAAATGAGGAGAAGGTAGCTTTAGTGCCTTTGAGTTCCTAAGCCTATTTTAAAGTGTATGTATGATCTATCATATGTAATCATTGTGTAATACGCTATCAGGCGTTCTTAATAAAATAAATAATTTTCTTTCTCTTGGCTCTCTGTTATCTGAGATTCAGATGAAGTTCATCTGAAGTTCTCTTAGGATATGAATAGCACAGGAGGTCTGAAATCCCGTAAGGAAAGAGACCGCAAAAGGGAATAGACAAGTGCTGATCTGTTTGAGGAGACTAATAGTTCATGTAGGAGTTTGTGTAAGAAGCAGTAAAAGCCGAGAAGTTGTCAAGCTTTGTCTTCGTCGAAGGAAGCCGCTAGCGAAGGGATATCAAACCTTCACAAATTGGTATCAGATCCTGGTTCATCAATTTACCTAGTATGATGGATAGATCTATGTCATTCAAATATATTAAGCATGCTGAGACTCTAGCATCTACTAGTTCTTCTGCTTTGTCAGATATGTTTGAATCTAGTTCTACTAAAACTTTAAATTATGTTGATCTAGAACTTGTTGAGCAAAATTCCCAGGCTGCTTGGAAACTACCTAGTGTAAACCCTAGTCAAGTCTATGCAGATTTAAGAATGTTTCATCTTAAAGCTGTTAGTCATGTTAAAGTCAAAGAAGTTGTTTCTGAAGTTCAAGAAAATCGTGATACTACTCAAACTATTGCACTTCTAGACCCAAAAGAAATTCAAGCTGAAGCTAAACGTCATGACACTAAGTATCTTCATTTAGGCTATATTCAAGTAGGAATTAGCGCTTTAACACATAAAGGCTTCAACACTTTTGTTCTTTGTAAAGTTTGAGATCTTACACACAATAAATTCATAGATTCTTTGATAGGTGGTTTGGTCGCTCCTTTATCTAACGGTCCTGTTTGGTTCGACTGCTATCCAAACTTCTTAGTCTATTCATTTGATGAACACCTAGCTGATATTCTCAAACTTCAAATCAAAACCACTGGTTTTGATATGCACAATAAATGGACCAATATCTCTATTCAGACCAGAGGGTGTTTTTGCCACACTAATACCATGTATCTTGCTGTTCTACATTCTCCTAGCCAGGATTCTCAGACTAGTACCCTGGTCCTTACCGATCCCTTGAACCAAAAATTTGAAAATCAAACTATTGAATGGGAACAATTATCCTTTCCATCCCATTGGGGTTTTCATACTCCTCACATCCCTAAGCAATGTGCAATTACTACTACAAATATCCAGGAGGGATCCTCCTCTACTATCATCTCCTTCCCTCCATCTTCATCTCACATGTCTGCACACTATCTTCATACCTCCTTACAACCTCTATTGTCCTCTATAGGATCTGTCCCCTTTTCTGTTAAGTGCCCCGATTGCTCTCAACTGATATCTCATCAGAGCTTAGCAGCCCAGTGTGGTGATTATTCTACTTTGGAGCAAGAAAATACTATCCTATTTGATACACGACATGAAAACCACAATCCTCACAACAATCTTTCTGCACCTACTCTGTCCAAAGAATCCTGCCCTCATCCCAAATGTGCTGATATCAGTTTTCCCCATGATGATCACGTCTTAATGATACATTCCATCCCTACACTGGAAACCCATGACCCAAGACTCAAAGAAATATTTAGCTACTGCAGACCCCCTGGTATGCCAAAATATGGTTTAGGATACATAGAAAAAGCCAACACAGTTATCCCTGACTGTCTCTTCAATAATCCTTTACGAGCTGAAATCCAATATCCTTCTATCCCTGAAATGCATAAATTCTTTACTCTCATAAAAGGCTGCAAAAAATAGCAAGTGGATAAAGATTGGATGAAGAAAATGATAAATTGGGATCTCTTCTCTCATCCGGATGCACTAGAATTCAATGCATCAATCCTTGCAGAGAAAAAAGAAAGCTTAGCAAAAGAATGGAAAACCTATATGAATGAACACGATTGTTGGATCTCCTTCTATGAATGGAGGAAAAATATTTCTAAAAAACAGCTAGTCCAAATGATGGACTCTGAAAAGGGAAAAGGAATAGAAAGTCCTAAACATAAGTGGAAAAGTATTGACCGACAACAATTAGAATCCACTTCTACCTTTCCCCCATTTAAGAGTATTCTTCTTGAAGAAGAAGAGAAACAATCTAAAGTTGCCCTCTAGTTTTGGTAAGAGAAGAATCTCAAATGAGTAACACTGATAAAAGAATACATGTTGTTTCAGAACAAATAAATTGGACAAATGTTGCTTTAAGAGGAATGGATGCACATACATTTGTCACAAATGATTATGCTCGTGGGAGACATATTGACCAGCTGAAGGTCACTATGAACGAATTAGTCTCCTCAAATAGTTCCCTTTCTCTAAATATTTCAGGAATTAAAACTGAAGTCACATTAATGACTTCTGAAGCCAAAAATCAGAGTGCAAAACTAGAAGAGTTACAAGACTCTTATTCTAGAATGACCCATAAACTGTCTGAACTTGATGAGAAAATGGAAGATATCAAGCACCAAGTCAAATGAATTCAAGTAGATCTTCCTTCAAAAGAACAACCAAATAGGGAAATCCCTCTCTCTAATCTCTTTACTAAACCAGTTGAAGGAATCTCTAGTGTCTATCATCTAGAAAAGTCTGAACTTAAAGAAAAGTCCCCCCTCCATTTTCCTAAAGAAATCACTGAAGCAGATTATGCCCTTGTTACCCAGCTCGCACCAGAATGGGATTTGCCTATTAAGGAGAGCCTACCATGGAACATGTCTAGGCCTTCAGCTCTAGATTTATATGGCAAAGGAAAATTACCTGAAGTACCACAGTTTTCTGAAGAAAGCTACCTAGAGTGGAACATTGATAATCTGTCCATAGGACAAATCAAACAAGTATTAGATAGAAGGTATGTATCCTACATAATTATGTGCATGAAAGGAAAAAGTTAAATAGAAGCATGCACATGTCTTATACAATCTTTTACTGGCACTCTAGGAAAATGGTGGGAAATAAAATTATCTCCTGCACCTGTAGAAAAAATGGAAAAATAAGTATTAAGAGATGATGTTGGAGATATAATCTTCCATGAAGATGGAAAGCCACAAAGTAATATGATTGGTGCTCTTACCACTATGATCTTAGAGCACTAGTGTGGAACGGAGAATGAAGTATCTGATAAGCATTTTCTTATTTTACTGAACTCAAAATGTAAGAGTATGGCTAATTATGATAATTTCCACAGGGAATGGATGCAATGCACTTATGAGGTATCATATAGAAAAAATATTCTCTAGAAGCAAGTATGCCTTGCTGCTCTCCCCAGTAAATATGTGGATTACTTAAGGCCCAAGGCATTTTTCAAATTCCCTATGAAGCCTACACTTGGGGAGAGATCTATTCCATTATTACTTTTGCTATGGTTGGCCTATGTACTAGCTCCAAAGTAAATAAATATATTCATAAAATGTCCAAATTTCCTGATAACAAATCAATATGTGTTAAGTATGGATTGTCAATAGAATATCCTAGTCGCAGAAAAAGAAAGGCCAAGAAAATCCTAAAAAGAATCAGAAGTGTCCAAAGGCCTCAAAGGAATTCTCGGTTTGGTAAACCTCCTAATGGTTTTCGAAAGAGAGCACATTATGAAAGGATTCCCAACACCCATTACTATACTCCAAATGATATAAAGCTGAAAACCTTCAAAGATCAAGAAAAATAGAAGCTTACTTGTTGGCTCTATTGACAACCAGGACACCTAGCAAACAGATGCCCACAAGGAGAAACATTAAAGAAAACCAGGGGAAAGATTCCCAAAATAAGGTACACAGAAATACTGAAAGAGCAATGGCTTCTAGAATCCCTAATCATTGCAACCGTTGTGGTTTAGATATGTATGTCACTGATGCTTTCCCCATAAGCCCTTTTATTAAACAGGAAGAAGTTCATATAGTTCAAGGAAATGTCAGTTTTAGTCCTGAAACTTTTTAATTTGAATATGACACTGATGATTTGTCTAAATTAGAACAAGAAGTACTATTTATTTCTCAGAACTGTAAATGTTCAAATCCAAATCAATGTTCTTGCAGCTCTGACAATACAGAAGAATCAGAAATGGATGAAATCATAGAATAAATAGAAAGAGAACTCGACAGGAACATGCCTAAATTGAAGTTTTGTATGGCATCAAACAACACAGGAGAAGATGCACAAATGCTTGCCTAAATCCAAGCATTACCTGAAGGAGAAATGAAGGCATCCCTCCTTGACTCCTTTCTAAAAACTATGATGAAGATGACACAAAAATTTCATGATGAAACGTCTTTAGGTAAGAAACTTGTATTTGTTGATGCTTCTTTTGGAAAGAATACCAAATCATTCATAAAGCATAACAGGAATGAAAGATTGCGGCCTCTCACATTGAATGATTAGGTAAAGAATTAAATAATTTGAAAAGAGAAGTTTCTGATCTGAAGCATAAGGTTCAAGGACTTGAAAGTCGGTTTATGGAAGAAAATGCTTATAAGGTTGATCTATGGGCTCGAGATGAGATCCAAAAAATCAAGAAAGGTGTAAAACATTCTCCTTCAGAAGAAAGATCAGGGGATGAGTATATAAACAAAAAAATTAGTATATTTGATACTAATAGTCTTGAAGGCCTCAATTCTATGAAAGTTTTGGCTATTGAGCACTAGAGACCCTTGGTGCTGATTCACTTAAAAATTCAGGATAGAGTTTTCAAGCTCAAAGCTATGATTGATTCTAGTGTAGATGTAAATATGTTGTATAAAGATCTTATTCCGACCAAATATTGGAGGAAAACTTCTCATACTATTACTGGAGTACGTAATACTCAAATCTCCTTGGGATATGAAATCCCCAAAGAAACATTGTGCTTTGAACAACATTGTATAGATATGAAGTTCTTTCTCTCAGAGATTCTGGTTGCCTGTATTCTTGGTACTCCTTTCCTTGTAGCTGTCGAACCTTATGGCTCAGCAAGGACTTCAGAAGGGAGATATGCATTCTTCATCACTCTGCCTAATATCAAGATTAGACAAGGGTCTGCAAAAGCTATCCGAGCAACTAAAGTTTGCTTTCTTCTATCTCCTCTCCACAAGTTTCAACAACGGTCCATATTTCCATGACAATTTAGCAGAAGGAGAAAAAGATCCAAGAGTTGAAAAACCTGAAAGCAGTTATAAGAATCGAAGACCAGTTGAGATTACCACAGATCCAACAAAAATCTTCACATCTCAGAGAACAATTTGAGACCCAAGTATGTTTTGAAAATCCTACTGCCTTTTGGAAAACAACTAAGTATTTTATTCAGCTTCGTATAAAGAAGGATATGAGCGAATACCTTGAAAAAGTAGAGCAATCCCCATGAATAACCATTTTCAAACATTATGTGAAGAAGAAATTAAAGGACTTTTATCAAAAGGACTTATCAGGCATTCTAAGAGTCCTTGGAATTGCTATGTGTTTTATGTAAATAAACATTCTAAATTAATAAGAGGTGTGCCAAGTCTTGTTGTGAACTATAAGCCTCTGAATAAAGTTCTTGCAGATGACACATACCCAATCCCTCACAAATCAAGTCTAGTGAACAGGATTGCAGGGGCCAGAATATTATCAAAGTTTGATCTCAAATATGGATTTTGGCAAGTAGCCATTAAAGAAGAAGATAAGTTCAAAATATCCTTTAGTGTTACTACAGAACATTATGAATGGAATGTCATGCCATTTGGTCTTAAGAATGTTCCTTCCAAATTTCAGAGGGTAATGGATAATGTGCTCAAGCCATATTTTGATTGGCTGATTGTATATATAGATGATATTCTTGTGTTTCCAGACTCAGTCGAACAACGTTTCAAACATCTAATAGTCTTATTGAAATTTGTTAAAGAAGCTATTTTGGTATTATCAAAAAAGAAACTTGAGTTATTCCAAACTAAGATCAAGTTTTTAGGGCATATCATCTCCAATGGAACTTTAATTTTGCAGCAACATGCTATCGAATTTGCTGATAAATTTGCTGATAAAATCTCTGACAAAACCTAGCTGCAAATATTTTTGGGAAGTCTCAACTATGTCAGCCATTTCTACCAAGATTATGCCAAAGATCGAAAGATTTTGAATGAAATATTGAAGAAAGAACCAGTTCCCTGGACCCATGAGCACACCAGAGCTGTGCAAAAAATCAAAGCAAGAGTTAAAACTCTACCTATTCTCTATGTTGCAGATGATAATTTGCCAAAGATTGTTGAAGCTAATGCCAGAAATGAAGGATGGGGATCAATCCTTAATCAATAAGAGCCAAAGAAAATAAGAGAAAGGTTGAAGAAATTTTACAATTTGCTTCAGGAGTTTGGTTGATGCAGAGAAAAACTATGCTGCTTTGGACAAAGAAATCAAGGTTGCACTAAATGCTATGCAAAAATTTGAAATTTTTATGATCAACAAAAAGTTTGTTTTAAGAATAGATGTTGCTGCCATGAACAAAGTTATGAAAAAAGAAGTTAAAAAGGCCAGCGATGCCATGTTCGCAAGATGGCAAGCTTTATTTTCAAACTTTGAATTTGATATTGAACATATTAAAGGTTCTAAGAATTGTTTTCCTGATTTTTTGAGCAGAGAAAATCTCTTACAGACTGCAAGAAAGCAAGTATCAAATGAGCTTGCCTCCTGTTTAATCATAGTAAGTGAATGGAAAAATAATCAGGAAGAAACCAGAGAAATTCCAGAAAGCATGAGCTGGAATGAATACAAACAACAATGGCGACCAACCTGGCAACTACGAAGTACTCAAGTAATTGATAGGAACCTGCAGCCATGTTCTCTACTCCCAAGGCTTATACCAGAGATTCGACGGAGACCCACTTACACAAGTGCTATTCCAAGTTTGATGTTTGACAAAGCACTTAGAAAAGCTGTAGATGGATCGCAAGCACTAATATAAACCTTTCATGATGTCGAATCTATTTGGAAAAAAATTCTATCACCCATGCGATAGAAAACCAGTACTACTGCCTAAATCGTCCACGAAATCTTGGATGGTGGCCAACAGGACAAGCAGGCCGAATCTTTCCTAGCACTCCTTACAATTATTCAGAATACAAACAGATGTGGTGGGACTTTTTATGCAAAGGAAACTCTGACAGGACGTACGTCTCCCTTATCAAATTTGGATCTATCCGAACAGCTCTACAGTTTGATATCCCCGATTGGTTCTTCAATTGGTGGAAAACATTTGGCATTAACCGAAGCGCAGTGGACCCATATATAATTGAAAATGAATATGAAGGACATGGTGTTGGACTCAATAAGATAAGAGATCTGCAAGAATCTGAAGTCATGGATGAAAAACAAGTGTTTGGTTTCTTTTTGAGTAGCCATCATCAATGGTTAGTACGTATGAAGATTAAAGTGCAGAATGTACAAGGACACCCTATTATTATCTGCCAGATATACACCAAAATGTGGGACACATTGTATTATCATAAACAGTATGGTTCAATGTACTCAGATTAATGTCTTTCAGGCCGACTATGGAGTCTAACAGTTTTCCATGGGATTCTGTAAAAATCTCCATCGTGTAACCTTTAGTATTTTTAGTAATTTTTCCATGGGATTTGATTCTATAAAATATCCACTTTGTTCATAAGCTTTCCGGACGAATCTATGTAACTTGGAGGACTTCTCCGACTTTTGGTGCAGTTTGACCCACATTACAGAGAATCTACGGAAAATCTAGTAGTAGCTTTATTCCTATCAAGGACATACGTGTCCCAACATTTCTGAAAAGTAGGATTCCACTTGTCTCTCGAATTTCCTATAAATAAGGAGTGAAGCAAGTCATTTGGATAATCGGAGTTTGGAGGTTAGAGCTCTGCAAGTAAGTTAGAGTTTGAGTGTGGGAAATGAGCATAAGGTAGCTTCCGCGCCTTTGAGTTCCCAAGTCCGTTTTAAAGTGTCTGTATGATCTATCCTATGTAATCATTGTGTAATCCGCTATCAGGCATTCTTAATAAAATAAAGATTTGTTTTCTCTTGGCTCTCTGTTATCTGAGATTCATCTGAAGTTCTCTTATGATTTGAATAGCAAAGGAGGTCTAAAATCCCATAAGGCAGGAGGCCGCAAAACATAATAGACAAGTGTTTATCTGTTTGAGGAGACTAAGAGTTCGTGTAGGAGTTTGTGTAAGAAGCAATAAAAGCCGAGAAGTTGTCAAGATTCGTCTTCATCGAAGGAAGCCGCTGGCGAAGGGATATCAAAAGAAATGACATTAGATATATTTAAATTACATATATATTTAAGTTAACTAATTAATATTTTAAGGCGTTTAAAATATAGCTGATAGTTACTAAAAATATGTATTTTAATTAATTTAATTGATATTTATTATTTAATTAATTTGATTGATTTTCACCAATTTATTATACTAATTTAATAAAAGTTAAATTAATTCAAATTAAATTTTATATTGAATAATAGTGATATTAAAAGTTACATTAATTGATTGAAATGACTCAAGTTAAATGAATAATTGAATAAATTCTGAGAAATGAAATAATCACAGATGGTATGAATGGAATTCTAAATTCAAATCAAATACAATATCAAATATAATATTCTGAGTCATTTATTAAAACTAACTACAAGAAAAATATGAGTGTCTCCTCTCTAGGCATTAAGTCTTTGAATTTCATCATGCTATAAAAATTTGAAGTGATAAAAATAGTTATAAAATTTAAATTCATATAAATAATTATAAGATCAAAAATCAATTTTTTTTATATAATTTATTAATTTAAATTCCTATAAATAGTTATAAGAACAAAATTCAATTTTTTATATAATTTATTAATATAAAGCATGATGACTGTCGCAATTTGGCACGTGAATCAAAATGATTGTCATGATGTCACATGACCATCGAGGAACATAAAAACCATTGAATTCAACCATTTAATGTCAATATTTCAAAATACACCTCATTTCATACATAACTTGATTACAAAATGATATATAATGTATCAACTTGTAATAAATAATTTCAAACAGAAGAATGTAAATACACCAATATTCACCAAAAAATAAACTTCATTAACTAATTCAATAATAAATTTTGTTAAATCAATCATTTCATGTTGGAATGTGATACAATGTTAAAGTCAACCATGGGAACCCCTCTTAATGTTGTACTATGACATTACCCTTGTAATACACCAAATAATTGTAATTTATTATTACTACGATTTTTTTTAAAATATTTTGACAATAAAGTAAAAAAGAATGTAATGGATTATTTTTATTTAATAATTAAAACATTGAGAGGAATTAGAACTAAAGTAGTTGTTGAAAGAGTGTTTGTTGACACATAACGGGAAATGACAAATGGTGACTCATTGTGGATCCCTAAAGAGAAAAAGGCTAATAAATGATCAAGTCCTAGGAAAAATACTATAAAATAGTATGTCCATCAAGCAAGCAAGAGGTTGGCGATGGATGGGGATTTGATATATTGATGCAAAGAGATGGTGCATTGATCGGATTGTGTCCTTATGGTTCAACAAACATGCTTGGGGGTTCTGGAGCAAGTAAGACATGTCTTCTCTAGGAGTTGGTTGGGAGGAACGATAACTTCAGTTCTTTTTTCCCGACATTGGTGATAGGTTCCTCACTAAATTATTAACTACTTGGTATTGATAATTATAGCTTGTATATAGTTTTGAATTCTAAATGCATTTTGTTAACTAAGGATTTTACTATGCATATATTCCTAACCATTTTACCTATTTCCATATTATGTTTTAGTATAAATTGTTAGTTATTTACAGAATGGAAATAATCGCAGATCTTAATATCTCAGTTTAAAAGTAATTATATAAATACCATATACATATTCAACCTAGTCTCTGCTTGGGATTCCATACCCAGATTAGAGTGGATCTAAATTTAGTACAACTAAAAGATATGAAAGTATGTATTACAATCTACCAATCAGATTATTAAGTCAACTAGAGTAATACTCAAAGCATATATCTTGTCTATTTGTAATTATATCTGCATGTATTTTTAATTTATTTTAAATATATATCAAATTAATCATTAGATCTAAGTAATGGTAAAATAATCATATTTCCTCTAAGAGCCGAAGGATTTAATACATAGCCTATCTATGTTTTAAACAATACATATATAAATTAATAAATCTAATCTATCTTTGGGTATTCACGCCCAGTTTAGGGCAGTTCTAGATATACAAAAAAATAAAACAACTAAACGAAAAAAATGGTTGACAATCAAGCAAAATATTCATAGATATACAAAGTAGATTCCAAAGGATTTTTTCACTCGATAATAAACTAAATAAGAGAATCCATAGATCTATGTTTAAATCCACATTAATCAAAATTTACAGCCTCTGTTAGTTGGGTATTCATACCTATTTGGGACCAATCTAAACATTCCAACAAACCAAAAGAAAACTGAATGATAAGATCACAAACGCTTCCAACATCGTAATATTTTAGAAGTTAATCAACACTTGTCCATCTTACAGATCCACATTACAAACTTAACAATAATCAGATCTAGATAAATTCACAGATCAAATATATTATCAAGTCAATAAACATAATACAAATGAATAGTCTCTATTCTCGAGTATCCATACCCAAGGATAGATCACTATGTTAAAAGAGTTCAATTCACAATTGAATCATATCATCTAAAAGGAAATAACAATCTTTATTGAGCTCTGAGCTTCAAAGGATAATCTCAACCAAAATCATAAAACAAATCTTAACAAAGATTTACAACTGTCAACATTATCGTGGTTGTAAACTAATCTATTGGAATCCATAGTATAGAACTAAAAAAAAAATGTACATCTGAATAGGATTGCAAATCAAACACATTGGAATGTGAGAGGTTGCAAATCCACACTATAAGCCAGTGAATCCAAGTACATACCCGTAAATATTTTTAAAAAGAAAAATAAAACTTATCTTCACAACGATTGTGAAAGTCCTATCCATTCTTGGACCAGGAACCGATGGGAAACCATTGTAACCCTGAATCTGCAAGAGTTTTACCGTATTGACTATTGGCAGATCCATTCATGCAAGCCAAGATAAAAACTGCGATGGTAGATACATTCAAAAAAAAACTAAGTAGCATTAGTATAATTGCTAGAGACTAGGTTAAAGAATGCATTCTCCCTACTTATCAAAGTCAGAGGAAATTCCTCACCTCTATACGGAGAAGAAGGAGGCCTGAGAGGAGATGACCTTGTCGTCGCTCCCACCAGGCCAGGCTTGGAGACGTGCATTTCACATTTATATATTGTTACAATTTATGTGTTATAATCTATAACTAGTGTAAAGAATAAGGAAAACATTGTGGTGTAAAACCTTACCTTTACAAACAAAGTATGGACCTTAAAAATGAAGCCAGGTTCACCCGAGGCTTCATTAGCAACCTAACTCCATATTCCCATAATTTTTCAAAGCTATAAAAACCATTTCATATAAATGAAATGATTATTTCATAACACTGATAGAGTGAGGTTAAACAAACCTTGAATGGACGCGTAGAGGGACAGGGGTCAGATCCTCTTGGGTTCCCCTTTTTCCTCTGCTTCCTGTACGCAACAGAAAACTTTATGTTAAACTTTGTAAATTCCACTAAACTATTAAACTCGAATTCGCATATTGTTAATGGAGGAGTCTCTTTCCTTACCTGGCTAAGATCTCGACAGGGTGCAAATCCTCTGTAAAAAAATATGAAGGAGAATGGATGTCCCTTCATAACCCCATAATGAACTAGCAAGGTCAAGGATGTAATGGTTTCCACACTGCCATTAACCAACTCATAAAAGAAAACTCCAAGTAAAATGTAGGTACAAACCAAAACAAAATGTTCATTAGCAGACCGCGAAGAACAACGGGCATGACTAGTGCAGCGCAACCATGGAGTGGTTGAGTCCTTTCACAAAAACAAACCCAAAAACAAACCAAATGAATGAATCCAAACCCTCATGACAGCTTATTTATGCATTGAACCTTTGAAAAACCCTTGCAACAAATATTGACAAGTGTAGGGTCGAGATCCTTCTAACGCCACAATGCATGTGAACAAGACATATCATTGAATATTCCTGGTCGCATTGTCAAATCGCATCCAGTGAGAAGACCTGAAACCTTATGAAAAATCATTATATCTTCTTCGATGGAATCCACATATGCCTTCCTCCAACCTTCATATGCTTTCATGTTAAGAATCTTATGTTATATACCTCATATCACATGTTAAAACTTTCACATCGTGAATCATAAAGTAAACATATGTCACCCATAGGTTTAGGATTAGGTCATAACATCCTAAACATTAATAATAAAGGAATACAAACATCACCTTGGTGATACTGCAACATGACAGTCACTACTTGCAGGAAATGCCACCGGGGGGTGTAACCTGTCAAGCGAATGTTAAACAAATCAACTTAAACTTTCATGCATAAATATATGTGACAAAAATTATAAATATGTTGCGACCAATAATTACATGATACGAAAAAAATGATAATAAATAGTAAATAAAAAAAATGGATTTTACTACGGGTTTGTGACAGAATGGTACCAGAGCATGGTGACAATACTTGGCTTGAACAAGCCCAACACTGAAATTGATAAAACTGAAAACTAACTTTATTTTGTTATGATTTGACTCTCTTGTGAACAGGAAGAGAAGAATAACCTTGTTTTGCAAGAATTATGACAGATGTAGGAAGTTCTGCTGAAGAGGAATCACATCCTAGGAACCCAATAAACAATGAAGAAGGTAACATAAGGGATGGTGAAATATGGGTAAATCTAGATGAAAGTAGGAATGAAAACCCATGTGAATTACAAAAAATAGTAAAAGAATTACTGGAAGGACTAAAATGAGTTTAAGAAGATAGCGAACATATCCTGAAAGCACATGAAGAGTTAAATAACATTATGTTGTCTAAAATGCACAGCAATGAAAAACAGAAAAACAAGGAACCCGAACTTGACATGGAAAGAACTGCACCTTACAAATGTAAGGTAAGGAAACTAAAATTTTTGAAATATGAGATTGAATCTTCAAGTGAGGAATCAGCTAAACATAATACTAAAAAACATAAAGATTCTAGTGAAAGTAGTGATAGTAACCAGCAGAAAAAGAAATATAAACCGTATGAATAAATTCCGGGTGGATTCAAAAAGATCAAACCTCCTATGTTTAACGAAGAGATCAAGAAAGGAGAATAAGCAGAAGTTTAATTATATGGAATGATTTTTTTTCCATATTTATAACTATTTCGATGAATTTAAAAAAAAATGGCCAGCTATAACTTAACAAGAAAAGAAGATATCTGGTTGCAAGACATAAAGAAAGTAAAATGCATAAAAGAACAATATGTAATGTGGAAAACCTTCAAGAAACATTTTAAATGAAAGTATTTATTAGAAAAATATTACAAAAAAAAATATAAATAATTTTACAAATTAAGATTATGTGCCATGACCATCAAAAAAATTTGCTGTTAATTCTTAAGTTTGCTTCATTATGCGCCTTATATCATTGACTAGAAACCAAAAATAGAATGTTTCTTCAGTTGTTTACCTCTTATGTTCAAAGAGAGAATAGAGTACGATAATCCAAAAACTCTGGTAGAGGGAATTAGAAAAGCAAACTTATGCTATGATCAAAATAAGAAAAAACGGGAAAACATAACTAATTGGAAAACTAAAACAAATGGAAACTTTGAACTGAAAAATAAAAACACTAAGTTTTATAAGAACACTGGGAATAACTATCGGGGATATCAAGGGAATAATTATAAACACTTTCATCCATTGAATTCTATAGAAAAAGAAAGGGAAGCACCCACTGCCTATAATAATAATACTACACAAACGAAACGACTAAAATGTTGGGAATGTGGTGAACCAAATTACATTAAAGATTTCCCCATAAGAAATAAAAATGTAATAGTGTCCACTCAATTAAAGAAGCTACTCTAAGTGGGGGATATGACAAGAAGCAAGCCCAAAATCAGTGCTTCGTTGGAGAACTGAAAAGCAGACCATAAGACATCAATCATCGAAATCGAAGGTATGAATAAGGACAAACCCATTTCTATATTGATTGATCCAGGTGCAAGTCTAAGTTATGCATCACCTAGAATTGTAGAATTATATAAATTTCAGCAGGATAAGTTTGAAAAATCTTGGCTAGTACAACTTGCTACAGGAACAAAACAGAAAGTCACTAGTTACATGAAAATTTGTTAATTTATTATGAATGACTTAAAGACACATGTTGATTTAAATATATTACTGTTAGGGTATTATGATTTGTTGATAGGAATGGAATGGTTAGAGAAACATAAATTTATGTTAAATGCTATGATAAAACATTCTCATGCTTAGATGATAAAGGTAATACCATTATTGTAAAATGAATTCCTAGAAAGGTTACATAAGATAAATCTCTGCCTTACAGATGAAAAGTTCAGTATGTAAGGGATGCAATGTTTTTGCATTCTACCTAATGGATGACAATGATAAATATAATCAACTTAAAATAGAGGATATAACAATTTTAAAATATTTTAAAAACATATTTCTGGAAGAATTTCTCGGACTACCTCCGAAGAGGGATATTGAATTTACGATCGATTTGGTATGGGGGGAGGTACTGGCATCAAAGGCCCCTTATTGGATGAATATACTAGAGCTTACTAAACTTGAATCACAAATACATGAACTAACTGATAAAAAGTACATTCGACCAAGTGTTTCCCCTTAGAGCACTGGTATGGCACTCTAAGGCTGTGTATAGATTATCGAAATCTAAACAAAATGACTATTTAAAATTGATATCATTTTCCCCGAATTGATGATATATTCAGTTAGTTTAGAGGGGAAACCATATTCCCAAAAATTGAATTAAGATTTGGATACCATCAAGTATGGATCAAGGACCAAGACATCTTTAAAAATGTCTTTTGAACCATACATCCATTACGATTTTGTCATGATTCCCTTTGGGTTAACAAACGCCTCAAGATAAATTTTATGTGTTCAATGAATAGTATTTTAAGCAAATGCTTAAACAAATCCATAGTCGTCTTTATCAATGACATATTGATCTACTCCAAAAATAAACAAGAGCATGAAGAACAGTTAAAAATAATTTTACAAGAGTTAAGTGAACAACTATTTGCTAAGTTTAGCAAGTGTGATTTATTTAAAGACATAATTAAGTATCTAGGGAACATGGTGTCTAAGGATGGGATATTAGTCGATCCCATTAAGATAAAGGCTATCACTGAATGGAATGTTCCAAAGAATGTAAACGATGTAAGATCATTCATGAGGATCACTGGCTACTATCAAAAAATAATTGAAGGACTTCTAAGATAGCATACCCCATAACTTTATTACAGAAGAAAGGTAAGAAATTTGATTGGAGCAAAAAATGTACAAGAATTTTTAATAAATTAAAACACTTGTTAACCACATCTCCTATTTTAAAAATTGTTGATCCTTTTAAGGATGTTGTCATATGCACCGAAGCATGTAAAGAATGTTTATGCAGAGTACTAATTCAGAAAAAATATGTCGTAAAATATGAGCCTAGGAAGTTAAAATAGCACGAGAATAATTACGCAACTCATGACCTAGAACTAGCTTCCTTTATACATGTGTTAAAAATGCCGCAACACTACCTCATTGGAAGAAGAATCTTACTAATGTCAGATAATATAAGCTTAAAATCCGTGTTTGATGAATAAAACCTTAACACTAGACAAGCTATGTGGTTATCATTTCTAAGCGAATATGATTTTGAAATAAAACATATAAAAGGAGAAGAGAATAAAGTTGTAGACACTTTGAGTCGTAACGCAAACTTGATGTATGCGGGTAGAAACTATGAATCACATTTAGAAAATAAAAATTTAAATGCAGATAATGAAAGGAATCAAAACCTAAAAGAAAAGATCATAGAAAATGAAAGGAATAAAATAAAATCAGATCTTAGTCTGAACAGAAGAGGGTTATTACTACATAAAGGTATATTATATATACCAATTTCAGAAGATATTAAATTAACTGTTATGCACGAATTACATCAATGACCTTATTAAGGACACCCTCGATATCAGAAAATGATTACTATGAAAAGAAAAGATTTCTTCTAACCTAATATGAATAAAGAAGTACCACAATATTTATAACGCTCCATTAAATGTCAACAAATAAAGTATGAACACCAACATCCCACATTATTACAACCATTACCCATTCTAGTATGGAAATGCAAAGTTATTAGCATGGATTTCATAACAGGTTTACCTAAGATTAATATTAAACAACATGTCTCAATAATGGTCGTAGTGGATAATTTAAGTAAAGTAACTCAATTTATTACAGTAAAATATACTTATAAGGTTGTTAACATTGTTGATATACTTATGAAAGAAATTTTCATATTGCGCGATGTACCTAAAGCAGTAATCTCAGATAGAGATGTAATATTTATAGGAGATTTTTGGAAATCCTTGTTTAGGACTAGGCACATAATTGAATTTTAGCACTACATATCATCCTCAAACTGACAGACAAACTCAAAGAGTAAATCAGATTCTAGAAGACATGCTTGGAATGTACGTAATGGATAAATTTAGTAAGTGGGAATATTACTTGCACCTAGGAGAATTTGTGTATAAAAATCACTTCCAAGTATCAGCTAGAATGAATCCATTTAAAATTCTATATGGAGGGAAGTGTAATACTCCAATTTCTCGGGGCAGTCTTGTCAACAGATTAATGTTAGGACCTAAAATATTGAAAGATATGGAACTAACCGTGAAACAAGTAGATCAAAATTTGAAGGTTTCCCAAGACAGGAAAAGAGTTATGCAAAATTGAAAAGAACTCCTCGAGAGTTCCAGGTAGGAGAACATGTGTACATAAAGGTAAAACCAAATAAAATCTCCATAATATTGGGACAATACTCATAGTTGGAACCCAAGTATTGTGGGTCATTTGAAATTTTGGAAAACGTTGGATCAGTAGCATATCAGTTAGCATTACCACCTACAATAAAAGTACATAATGATTTTCATGTTTCCATTTTGAAGAAATATGTTGATGATGCTACTCATGTGATTGACTGGAATGTTATAAAGGTGGAACCCGAAGGAGAGTTTAACATGGAACTGGAGCATGTTCTTGACAAGAGAGAACATTTACTCTGTAAACGTACCATCAGAGAAATCAAGGTGCAGTAGAAGCACCTTAGTCTAGAGGAGTTCACTTGGGAATTGGAAAGTAATATGCGGGATGCATATCCGATTCTATATTAAGATGAAATAATGGAAAAATAAAGAAAGAAAAATAATAACACTGAGGACGGTGTTATCCTTTAAGGGAAGGTGTATGTAATACACCAAATAATTATAATTTATTATTTCTTGGAATATTTATTTATTTATTTTTAATTTTTACAAGAAATTCAAAATGAATGTAATGGATTTTATTATTATTTAATAATTAAAACACTTAGAGGAATCATAACTGAAGTAGTTGTTGAAAGAGTGTTTGCTAACCCATAAGGGGAAATGACAAATGGTGAAAAGTGCTAAGTGAGAACTCAAGTGATGCAAAAGACTCCTTGTGGAGCCCTAAAGAGTAGGAGGCTCATAAATCACCAAGTCCTAGGAAAAATACTATAAAAAAGTATGTCCATCAATCAAGAAGGAGGTTGATGATGGATGGGGAATTGATATGTTGATGCAAATAGATGGCACATTGATCGAATTTTGTCCTTGAGATTCAACAAACAGTATTGAGGGTTCTAGAGAAAGTAAGACTTGGTTTATTTAGGAGTTGGTTGGGAGGAACGACAACTTCTATTATATTTTTCTGATTGTTGTGGCAGGGTCCTCACTAAATTATTAACTATTTAGTAATGATAATTATAGTTTGTATGTATTTTACACTTTTAAAATGCATTTTGTTAACTGAGGATTTTACTATGCATCTTTTCCTAACCGTTTTACCTATTTCCATATTCGGTTTTAGTATAAATTGTTAGTTATTTATAGAATGGAAAAAATCACAAATTTTTATATCTCGGTGTAAAATTAATAATGTAAATATTATATGCATATTCAACCTAGTTTGGGATTCCATACCCAGATTAGAGTGGATCTAAATTTATTATAGCTAAAACATCTGAAAGTATGTATTACAATCTACCAATCATATATTCAGTCAACCAGAGTAATAATCAAATCATAGATATTGCCTTTATTGTAATTATATATACGTATATTTTTAATGTATTTTAAATATATATCAAAGTAATAATTAGATCTAAGAAAAGGTATAATAATCATATTTCCTCTAAGAGTCGAAGGCTTTGATACAGAACCTATTTATGTTTTAAACAATACATATATAAATTAATAAATCTAATATATGTTTGGGTATTCATGCCCAGTTTAGGGAAGTTCTAGATATACAAATAAATAAAAGAACTAAATGAAAAAAATGGAAGACAATGAAACAAATTATTCATATATATACAAAGTAGAGTCGAAAGGCTTCCTTCACTCAATAATAAACTAAATAAGTGAATCCATAGATCTATGTTTAAACCAACATTAATAAAATTTTATAGCCTCTGTCAGTTGGGTATTTATACTCGTTTGGGACCAATATAAACATTCCAACAAACCAAAATAAAACTGAACGATGGGATCACAGTGGTTTCCATCATAATAATATTTTACAAGTTAATCAACACTTGTCTAACTTACTGATCTACATTACAAACTGAAAAATAATCATATCTAGATAAATTCATAGAGTAAATCTATTATGAAGTCATTAAACATAATACAAATGCATAGTATTTGTTCTCGGGTATCCATACCCAAGGATAGATCTCTCTGTTAAAAGAGTTCAATTCACGACCAAACCATATTTTCTAAAAGGACATAACAATCTTTATTGAGATACGAGCTTCAAAAGGATAATCTCAACCAAAATCATAGACCAAATATTAACAAACACCTCCAATTGTCAACATTATCCTTGTCGTAATCCAATCTATTGGAATCCATAGTATAGAACTAAAAATTAAATCTACATTTGAATAGGATTGTAAATCAAACATGGTAGAATGTGAGAGGTTGTGAAGCCACACTATAGGCTAGTGAATCCAAGTATAGACACATAAGGGTTTTTAACAAGAAGAATAAAACTTATCTTTACAGCAGTTGTGAAATCCCTATCCATTCTTGGACTACGAACCAATGGGAAACCATTGTAACCCTGAATCTACAAGAGTCTTATCCTATTGACTGTTGGCAGATCCATTCATGCAGACCAAGCCAAAAATCACATTGGTAGATACATGCACAAAAATATCTAAGTAGTATTAGTATAATTGGTAGAGACTAGATTAAAGAATTTGCATTCTCCCCACTAAATAGAGTGAGAGGAAATTCCTCACTTTTGTACATAGAAGAAGGAGGCATGAGAGGAGGTGACACTGTCATCACTCTTACCAAGCTAGGCTTGGAGACCTACATTCCACATTTACATATTGTTACAATTTATACATTATAAACTATAACTAGTGTAACTAATCAGAGAACATTGTTGTGTAAACCCTTACCTTTCCAAACAAAGTATGGGCCTTGAGAATGAAGCTAGGTTCATGCGAAGCTTCATTAGAAACCTAGATCCATATGCACATAAGTTTTCAAAGTTATAAAGCCCCTTTCATATAAATGAATTGATTATCTCATAAGACTGATAGGGTGAGGTTAAAATTACTGTGGATAGATGCGTAGAGGGCAAGGGGTCGGATCTTCCTGGATTCCCCTTATTCCTCCTCTGCCTGTGTTAAGTCAGTAAATTTTTCTTCAATTTTGGTTTGACTTCTTCAATTTTTGGTTTGTTTTTCATTTTATTTGAAGTAAGTTTGTTTTAAGTCTCATTTTTAGTTTCTTTATGGAACTTTTTGGTTGATTAGATGGTTTTTTGAGCTTACTTTTTATAGGTTTATTTGATTTTTTTTGGTCCTTTACATTTTAAAGGGGTTAAAGGAAAGGTCATTATATCAAAGATTTGATTCATAAATGTTTATATTGAGCACACCTAGATATGATTATCACTTTAGCATCTTTTAAACCTCCGACAAATTAGCAAAAAGCTGAAAAATGGCGAAAAATTAGCATGGGAGATATTCTTGTAGCGCTGGACAAAAAATTTACAAAGGGCGCGCTACAAGAATATCGCGGCCCTTTTATTTTTCGATTTTTAAGCAAGATTTTATCATGATTTTGATCTGTGCATGTCTAATCACATATGGTGATTTGTTTCATACGTGTTAGCTGCAGTTTCAACATGATTTCAGGTGGTTTTGAATCTCGAAACAAATCATGCTCATCATTGCCTATAATGCGGGATCTGTTTGACAGTTATCAGTAAATTTCGGTATAAGGTGGCATGATTTTCCTTTCACACGCATTATCATAGGAAAGGAGGGCTCATGAAGTAAAGTTAATTGCTAGAAAGGTGGATCGTGTTGCTGCAGAGCAGAGACAGCATTATGAAGGCTAGCGAAAATTAGGGCTTTTCCATCCTGTTACCTGCAGTCGAAGTGATCACGCAAAGGCATCTGTACACTCAAGGAGAGATAGTTAACAACTCAAGATGAAGTTTTAAACCATTGCAGTTGAGGAATTGGCAGGTATTTCCATATAAACCCCCATAATTAAAAAATTGGGAATTTTCTCGCTGGAGGTCGTTCTAGAGAAATTCGTTGATGCAGAAGTTAGAATAGATTCCAAAATGAAATGTTAACCCCAAAATTAACTGTTTGAAGCTATCCTGGAGAATTTTATTGAACAGAGCATCAAAATAGCCCTAAGTTTAAACCTTTCAGGTTTTTGAAGTTCGAGATAGTTTGAGGGAAAGTTGTTTATGTTTTGGCCCTTCAATACACTCAAATAACTCTGATATTGATGCATTATGGTTGTAATGAGCTGATTAATTGAGATTTCTGTCAGACCTAATGCCAATTAGGGTTATATTCTACAGGAAGCAGCATTGGAATGAATTGTAAACTGTTTTACTCTGCTCATCCTTCACACAGACAGTTTTCAGTTTGCTTGAGAAACTGGTGATAGTTGTCATATTTGCAAAGTTAATTGGTTTGAAGAATAATGTTGGCATTTATACACTAGATTCGATGAGAGTCTTTTGGGATAATGTGAATATATTGCAGACAGTGGTGTTGTCTCTCTTCTCATACAGGAAATCTCCAGTCGGTTTAAGAAGCCTGTGGTTAATATTACTCTTGCAAAATTTGAAGCTGTGAGAATTCTGGGGTTTGAAGATCGAGGCTGGTTGATACATAGAGATAAGAGTACAATACTGGAAAATAGAGCAGCCATATTCACTGACAGTCTTCAATTACTTTGAAAATCCTGGACACTTCAATTAATCTAAGTGTTGTTTTCTATGATTTGAATCAGTTTGTACTGAAGGAGGATATCATATATGAATCCATATTATACTTCTAGTCTCCTTAACCTTAAAATTAGGACCTTGAGTGGCTTATATTCTAAAACAGTTCAGCATTATGCTTGATGGTGCATTTTGAGATTAAGCAGTGCTATTTTGTTCTTATGCCAGTTTCCATTTATGATCGATCTATTCTCACAGTTTACCTATCTACAGACCTAGTTTGTATGGTTGAGACAAAAGAACATTGAAGCCCTGGGTCAGGTGAATTGGACCCCCTGTTGAGAATTTTTACTTCATCTCTTAAAATAAACAGGCCTGTCCAGGAGTGTATAGCAGATTCTGAAAAAGTTTAAAGGAGAAGAAAGCCAACTTATAAGCATCTTCTAAACCCTAAAACCAGACAACATCTAATTTCTGAAGGAGAAAGATGGGAAAAAGTGGCAAAAGTGGTAAGGTCAATAGGGCTGAGCCCACTAACTTAACCTGGATTGAGAAACTCCCAGATTGTGCTGAATTATTCCAACAAGCAGGCTGGCTGAATTTCTTCAGGAAGATAGATGGCTACAATGCACAGGTGTCTTGTAAGTTTGCTCAGGGACTTAAAGATGATATGGTCATCCTGGATGCTTTAAAATTCAAATTGACTGTGGAACTAATTGCAGAGGCCACTGATATCAGCAATGAGGGTGAGCATTGGTTCAAGAAATCACCTTTTGATTTTGAACCTCAGAGATACTTGTTACCCAATGTGACTCCTGATTGGAGTAAAGGTATTCTTATCCAGAATTTCAGAAAAGAGTGGGTTGAGCCCATAAGGATACTGCAGAGTTATGTGACTTGTGAGGGTAGATATGCATTTGTATTTAAATATCATTTAAGATTCCTTCAGCACATGGTAGGAGTCTCAAAGATGAACCCGCTCTTCTTCTTTTTGAAGAGCCTGCAGAAGATGTCCAGCAGAATAAAGCAACATGAAGATCACTCCTCCCAGTCAATTTTTCATCATGGTCTGATCAAGCTGATCATCACCACTGTGTTGCAACATGAGGGTAGGACTTGGGACTTCTTTCTGTTCTGGTCAGATGTTCATCCCCAGCAAGAAGACCAGCAGCCTAAGAGGCAGACTGATAAGGGAAAAGTGATGATGAAAAAATTAGGTCATACAGCTAAATCTGCAGACAAAGAAGATGTTAAGGCTAAGAAGGTAGCAGAGCAGGTGAAGGTTGTCAGTCAATTCAAAATGTCCTCAGTTGGTTCTAAAAGCATGTTTTCATTGTTTGCAAAAGAGGAACTACACCTTAGGCAGCAGCCCACAGTAACTGTAGCAGATTCTGAAGAAACTAAGACTATTGTTGAAGAGAAGGCTGCTATTCCTGAAGATGAAGTTCAAACAAAACAAAGGAGCCCCCTCACCATTTTTTCTGAGGATGAGGGATACTTATTAGAAGATGAGCAGCTAGTTGATGAATCAGAGCTAAGTGCTGAAGCCTGTGGGGAATTCCTCCTCTCAAAGATCAAAACAGATAAACCTAGTAAGAAGAAAAAGAGGACTGTAGCTGCATTTAGAAGGCCTAAAACTAGGCCAACCAATAAACTTAGATGGAACATGAAGAGGATACTGAATCCCAAATTGAATTCCCAGCAAGAGACTGTTTTAATTGATTCTTCTTCAAATGAGGAAATAAAGATTGGTAAAAAGGACAGCACAAGCAAAAGGAAATCAGCTGCTAAACCTTCTCCTTCTTCTCAGCCTGCAAAAGGGAAAGAATCATAGTCAGTAAAAGAGTTTGAGCAGCCCAAGTCTAAACTGTCTAAAATAATTTTTGAGATAAAAGATAAACTCTTAAAACAGCAGCAAGAAGAGAAAGTTAAAACATGTCCTATTGAAAATCAAGAGTGGGAGGATGAAGATGAGTTGATTCTCATACAAGCAGGCATTTTGAAGGATCCTGGTATTTATGTTGATTACACAGACTTCTTAATGAAAGATGAAAGCATGCCTGAGATCCCTAGTGTTGATAAAGAAAGTTTTCAGGAAAGTATTCAGCAATATAAGAAACACATGAAGCACTTGCAAGAGGTTAATGATGGTTTACTGCATGTTAACATAGGGCTTATAGGAGAACTGCTGGATGTTAAAAATCATTTTCAAGAGCTATCATAGGTATCCAAGGAGGTTCTCAAAAGGAAAATAATGACTGATAAACACTGTTCAGAATTAGAAAACACAGTAAAGAACTTGCAGCAAGAGAACAGGGAGCTCACCAAAAAGATGACTAAGCTGGAACAAGAGAAAAAGAAGACCAAGAGAAGAACTCAAAGCCTAGATGGTATAGCACTCCTTGTTGAAGCAGCGAAGGAGCTTTGATCAGTTATGCTTTAGTTAGTGTATATGTTTGATAAACACTTTTTGTTAAGGATTTGCTATTTTTAGCAATTTTGTAATTTTGTAAAAGATGTACTTTTTTTACTTTACCTAGCTTAGTGATTCGATGGAGACAGTTAGGATGAAAAACCTAACTGATTTTGGTAGAAGATGACTATTTAGAGGAGTTAGGAAGACATTGTTATGGTTCTGATTTTTGGGAGCATCGGGAGGTTTACAAGACTATTTTGTCTGCAAACTTGTTCAGAGATAAGTATTGTAGCTCTTATAAGCATTTACTGATAAAATAATGAGATATACATGACTTTTATCCTTCAGTTGTTTGTATTGGCTTCATTTTTCTTCTTGTCTAGTTGCTTAAATTAACAGATTCATTGTTGGTTAATGTGTGTTTGCTGGTAATGCCTGTTGTTTATGTAGGAACCTCAATGTTGTTTCTGATTGGATCTTGTTATATATGTTATGCATCTTTATCAGTTTTATGTTTATGATTTATTTGTTACTTTTCTTCTAAATGTATTCCCTGACTATTCTTGAAGTTTACAACCATTTAAATCATACGAAAAACCCTAAACTTTGTTTTATTTATTGAGTTTTACTCTTGAGATTGTGTTGGCTTGTTCCCCTAGCCTTAGGAACAATTTCTGGCACAAACATCCTGCACACAATAGAAATATATATTTTAAAATTTGTAACCTCCACTAAACTATCAAAATTCGAATTTGCAAAATGCAAATGGAGGAATCTCTTTCCTTACCTGGTTAAAATATCAGCAGGATACAAAGCCTCTACAAAACACTATGAAGGAGAATGGATTTCCCTTCATAACCCCACGACGAACCAGAAAGGCTGAGGCTATAATGGCGACCACACTACCATTAACCAACTTATAAAAAAAAACCTCCAACAAAAACATAGGTACATACCAAAACAAAATGTTCATTAACAGGCCATGAAGAACAACGGGTAAGACTGGTGCAACGCAACGATGGAGTGGCTGAGACCTTTCACAAAAAAAAAATACTAACCAAATGAATGAATCCAAACCCTCATGAAAACTTAATTACGCATTAAACCTTTAAAAAACCCTTGCAACAGATCATGACAAGTGGAGGCTTAAGATCCTTCTCAAGAAACAATACATGTGAACAAGACATGTCATTGAATCTGCCTAACTGTGCTATCAACTCGTGGCCAAGGATAAGGCCTAAAACCTTATGACAAACCATTAGAGCATCTTCATTAGAATCCAAAAATGAATTCCTTCAACCGTCATACGCTTTCACGTCAAAAATCGTATATAATATACCTCATATCATATGTTAAAACTTTCACGTCGTGAATCATTCAAAAAACCAACACTCATTGATATGTATAGCCTATGGGATAAGGCCTTTGTCTTAAGTGCTTACAAAGGTCTATGTTTATTTAAAACACTTAATAAATTTATTCATACAACCACCCTTTCCAAACATGAATTTTGAAGGGTGAAATTAACAACAGGATAAACCTTAAGGGTCGCTAGGACTAAGCCATAGCTTTAGTCTTAGCTCTCGATTCCTAGCACCCTAAACATTAATAATAAATGACTACAAACATCACCTTGGTGATACTGCAACACAACAATCGCTACTTACAGGAAAAGCCATTGTGTGTGGGCTTAACCTATCAAGCAAATGTTAAACAAATCAAGTTAAACTTACATGCATAAATATATGTGACGATGATTATAAATATGTTGCGACCAATAATTACATGATACAACAAAGATAATAATAAATAGTAAAGAAAAAAAGTATGGATTCTATTATGGGTTTGTGAAAACCCTTTTTGAAGGTTGCATTGCGACATAAACATTGTGGAACATAGCAATTTCACCTAAGTGAGTAGAAATGACCATCACTATGAGACGTAACTATAAATTAATATTGCAATCCAATAAATTGGCCAACTTGGACAATATCTCCACATGGTTAACAACTATGGTAAGTCATAATCATCATAAATTTCAAGGCATAGTCAACCATAGTCAAACATGATCAATCATAGTCAAACATGGTCAACTAAGATTACCTAAATTCAATTGTTGAAACACATGCTCTAACAGAGACTTATGATTTTCAACAATAATCAAACATGGTTAATGACATTAAAATAGTCTCACACATCATCAATGATGGCCAATCATTGTCAATGAAAAGCACTGTCATCCAAGCTCAACCATATTCAAACTTCATTAACCATGCTTAACAAGAGTCAAACACAACCCATTTTGAAAATTGCATTGTTACATAACCCTTGAATCATGTCACAATGTGGTGTAACCAGTGATGACTGTTATTATTTTTTATAAGTCAATCAATGTGAATGTCGTAATCTGACGTAACATATAACAATCATTGCAATCCAACATGACGCTTAGGGAATTCCCCATTGTGATATAACCATCCTAGATCAAGATACTAGGCCCTATCAAGCGCTGAGAGGGATCAAATCTCGCGAGGTGCAAACCTCCTTGAGTGCAATACCTAAGAAGAGGTTTGCACCTCGATAGATTTAAATTAAAGAATTTAATTTAAATCTATATTTCAATATATAACGAGATTTAAATATATTGAAATATAAATGAGGTTTCTTTCTTATGACAATTTACATCATCATATTAATATAAATATTAATTTTATCTTCAATATAAATATTAATTTAAATTTAAAATAAAATATAAATTAAAATGAAAATTGTATTTTAATTTAATTTATTTAATATATTTATATTTTAATCTATATATATATTAATACAAAGTTAATGAACACAAAGGAACTACTTACGGAAATTAGATCCCATGCTAAGCACACAATTTGGGAAAATTGTTAATTCACATGTTATCGCAAACATTGGGGAAATGAAAATGCATAATTTTTAGATATGTAGCAAGTATAATACCTTCACAAATCCACACCAATTTTGGCAAAGGAAAAGTATATATTTCATATCTCTCACAATATTACTATAATATCTCAATGCAAACTATAAATAATAACACATATTTATACAAACTATGTCGACCTGTATCTACCAACGCAGAAAAAAGGAAAGCGAATGCAGAGTTGAGATAAAATCACAGGTGCAAATATCATGAATGGATCAACGCAGAAAAAGGCGATCTCATACAAAGCTCGGCTCTGATACATTCCATGAATTAAAAGTTTGGATCACAACTCAACAATGGTTATTATATACAGAATTTTAGATCGCAGGCATCATGCATTACCACATAACCAATCTAACCCAGATTTCCAAACGATATATATAAAAATACATACAATAATACTGCCCAATCGTAATGCAGGACATGTCAAATCGTAATCAATTAGACAACGCATTGTGTGCTTAGCATGGGATCTAATTTTTGTAAGTAGTTCCTTTGCATGCGTTAACTTTGCATTAGTTTCCAAGCCAACATTCATATTTATACAAATCTCACATTGTATATTTCCAGCTTTGTATTTCATAGTCTCCCTTTGCTGGAGCATTTAGATCTGAATTAAAATTAAAATCTTAGATAGATTACACACTCACTGCTGAATTTCCTTTCTCTTTTCTTTGCCGAAAATATGTGTTTTATAAATTTGGATCTTGGTTTTTATATATTTCTTTTTCTATTTTAATTTTTCTATTATTTATAGCTGACACAATGTTACATAATGTTATGTAACGTTACAAGATATCCCCATAACGTTACTTAACGCTACAAGATCTTCCCATACTGGGTTGTACAGCGCCTCTCGACACAATAATTTTGGAATGTACATAGCACACAAATAACTAATTAACAAGGGTATTATCACAATGTAATATAGTCATATATTTGACCTCTTGTTGTTGCAATGTAACATAATAGTAAAATCTTACTCTTTGTGTCACATTCAATAAAATTTTCCAACCATACTCATATGTTAAATTCATCACGTTAAACTCAACCTTTTATTCTCAACCATGGTCATCCCTCTTAATGTCATAATGTGACATGTCCCTTTTTTTAATGTTGGAATGTGACATAGCCATTGTGGAATGTAGCAATTTCACCTAAGTAAATAGAAATGAATTTTGCAATGTGATGTAACCATACATTAATATTGTCATCGAGCAAAATGTCTAACATGGCCAACACCTATTCTTAACCATAGTTGTCATACATTTAAAACCATACTCTACCATATTCAAACATGGTTAACCATAGTCAAACATGACCAACATGGTTAACCACAGTTAGCTAAAGTCAAATTTAGAAAACCCATGCTTTAACAAAGTTCCTACATAATTATCAACCATAATCAAACATGTTTAATGACATTATAACATTCTCACGTATAATCTAACATGTCCAATCATGGTTAATGAAAACCATAGCCAACCAAAGTCAAACATAGTCAAACTTGATCAACCATGTTTATCAAGAGTTCGACACAACCCCTTTCAAACTTCCCATTGTCACATAACCCTTGAATCATATTGCAATGTGGTGTACCTAATGATGAATGTCACTGTTTGATATAAGTCAACCAATGTGAATGTTGCAATCTGATGCACCATATGATGGTCATTGCAATCCAATGACCCTTGGGAAAGTTCCCAATCTGACATCATCATTCATGAGTGTTCATAGTAATCTCACATAAACGAAACAAGTTTATTGTTCCAATATGACATGTCGTCGTATGCTTGATGTGTGGTTGTTTCAATATAACATAACAGTAAAGGATTTCCCTTGTGTCATTTTATATAAAAATTTCCAACTATAGTCATCCATTAAATTCATCATGTTAAATTCAACGTTTTAATGTCAACCATGGTCATCCCTATTAATGTCACAATACGAAATAACCCTTTTTTAATGTTTTGATGCGAGATAACCATGTTATAGAATGTAGGGATTTGACATAAGTCACTAGAAACGAACTATTTCAATGTGATGTAACCATAATTAATATTGCAATCGAGTAAAATGACAAGCATGGATAACAACTTTGGTTAACCATAGTCATCATACATTTCTAACCATAGTCTAACATAGCCAAATATGGTCAACCATAGTCAACCTTGGTTACCTAAAGTCAATCACAGAAATCAATGTTCTAACCAAGGTATATGTAGAAAATTAAAACTAGTTGTTAATTATAAAAATTATAGATAAAAATGTTTGGGGATACAATTGAGAAAAATAAGGTTGAAAAATTGAATAATATAATAAAATAAATAAATTCGTTTATTAAAAAGAAGACTTTATTTATTTATTTATTTATTATTTAAACTTAGGTGGAGAAAAGCCAAAGGTTAAAAGGATTAAAAGAAATATAAATGATGGAAATTTAAATATAGTAGTTGAAAATATTCAAATGATTAAAAAAGTGGAGTTAATTTGATAATTAATAAGTAATTGTTTTAGTTTAAAATATAGTTAGAACTAAAAAAAATAAAATATATACGATAACTAAATATAAAGGGAAAATTGAAAGTGGAGTAAAAAGAGGGAATTAAGGGTTTGACTTAATGAAATAAATCTTAAAATCCTAGAAAGGGCGTGTAATTGATAAAAGATAGAAAGGTAAGCATTCATAATATATAAATAAATTAATTAAAATAAGAATAAATAAAATAATAATAATAATAATAATAACCTAGGGTGAAAAAGTAAGAAAGAAAGAGTAGTGAGTAAATGAGCAAGGTATCAATGGTGAGTAAGTTGATGGATCAGACGTCTCCAAGGATGACTTACTTCATAGTCATCTTCTCGATTAAAGTTGTTATGATATTTTTCAATCTCGATGGCTTCTCTAATGAGTCTTGATGAATAGTGAAAAGTGAAGGAAAGGATTTTAGCTTGATAGAAACAAATGTGATGTTTAGACTTGAAAGAGTGTTTGACGATTGCATATTTGTTAACTCGATTATGATTGGTATCAATGATGTGTTTTTTGAGACGGGATTGCGACTTAATCATTTAGGACTATAGCAATTTGACATAATCTGAACCAGGTTATTGTGGCAATGTGACATAGCCATATATGTTCACCATGTCATTGTTGCAATGTAACAAAATATTAAAGTCTTCATCCTTGTGTCACACTAAATGAAATGTTATTACATTAATGAATTTAATTATATGATTAATAAAACTTATCATTAATAACATCAATAAAAATAATTGTACATTGATAATTGAATATAATTACTACTAATTAATTAATTAATAACTAGCACAATATCTTGTCCTTTTCCTCGATTATAATGTATAATTAATTCATTAGTTTTTTTTGTAAATAAAGATGATTGTATTACTATGAAATTAGAGATTACAGAATCGACCAACACACAGGCCTCGACATATCAGATCCCAACCCCCAGCCATAAACAACTTTACAGTCACTAACCCCCACAAAAACCTTCTTTTCCCCAAAAAAGGAAGATCCCAGAAAAACAGAGCTCGATCCTAGCATTAAAACCACATCTAGAAGACATATGACCTTTGACCCTATCCCTGACTATTGACGTTGAGCGAATACTATTTGAGAAAAAACAACAACATAGACAGAGCCTCGAAATTAAGGACGAGGGTCATAACATGGAAAACCAGAGTTCTGCATCAGGTCCGCTGCACGCTAAGGGAATGAACCTCCTGTGCTCTCCACTCCCTAGCCTCTGGCCTTCCGGCTGGGTCCTCCTTCAGTCTGTTGCTCCATCCCCTGATGATAAAGGGGAATTACCAACCAGGAAGTGATTTGATCAACCTTTCGGTGCTTCAGTCGACAGTCTTCATTGTGGTCTTTGCAGTCCCTTGCGGGCTCCTCATCCCCTTTTTTTTTGGCTGCCACCTCTTCCTTTCTAGCCTCGAGGTTAAGCGAGACATGCGTTACTAGGTTCATATTACCCAGTATAGCATAATAATACGATCATAGGCCGATGCCCAACCAGTAGTAGAGCCAAGGTCCACAACCCAGTCCTTGAATTCCCGGCAGACTTCCTTAATTAGCATGGCTTTCACGTGTTCCCATAGGTCCTTTTCCACCCTCTCCATAGGTTTGCGGGAGATCAACAGAATGCGGTATTTAAAGAACTTAGCGGTCACTTAGGCTAGAGTTGGGTCGAGTAGCAATTCCCTTTTCCCTCTTGGATGCCCCCTTCCATTTTGCCTCCCACTTCCTCACTATTTTGCTCTGTAAATCCCAACAGAGCTCACTACTCTTAATCACTATTAGGCCGACAGACTCATTACATAGGTAGCGGATGAAATGCCACGCCGCCTCAGCGGTATGAATAAGGAGGAGAGACGTGGTTTTCTTAACGGTTCTATACGAGCCCACGATCTCCCGTATCTGACGATCACCCCATACCCAACATACACTTAGTCATCATTCCCATCATTAATCGCAAATCCCTATTCTACAAAAAATATTTCCTTCTTCTCCTTTCAATCCAGGATCTGTGCCCTAGTTTAAGAGCGAGGTGACTACTCTGAATTAAGATAGATGTCATTTGCATGATCACGCATGTGAGTGGACTAGATCCATGAAGGTATCCCTCCACCTCTTGTATTTTCCATGATGACCAGTCATATCACCCGCCATCTGCCTGATTGTACCGAAATAATGTGTGGCCAACTGTCTGCAGTGTGGAACCCACTGCTCCACTCTAAAATCCTCCAGCTGTCCTGACTTGCAGACCCCAATCCCCTTCGCACCGATGTTTTCTAGCATGTCCGCTACCCAGTTTTCATCTCGTTTTATGTGGTGGAAGGAGACCGTAGGGTGTGGCATCACCAAGCTGCATAGGTTTTCCATCCTACTGGTTAAGTGCCAAATGGACGATACCTTCTCGGTTTTCTTCACGTTGGTAAGCTGCTTTTCCATCTATAATAGGATGTTCAAGTCCCCTTTGACTATTTCTGGTAGCCATACTTCCCTGAGAATGATTCTAAGACCTTGGAGCATACCTTCGAGTTCCGTATATTTGTTGGTGTCAATCCCCATGGAGCCATAAAAAAATTGAAGAATATCCAGATTCAAGTTTCTGTAAATTCCACCATAGTTAGCCGTTCCTGGATTACCCTTCGCTGCGCCATCAAATTTGAGTTTGAAAACTAGGCAAGGAGGCGGCTCTCAGGAATTACGACTAGAAACTCTGCAACTTTTAACTTTTTGTTGTAGACCATCGAGAGTTCCTTTGTCCAGCCCCCAACCTTCCGCAATGATATTTTACGGTCTTGAAAACTCTTTATCTTCCTCACTCCATTGCATGCTATGAATGGTTTCCAAGATGTTCGTAGCAAGCGTCCCCCAAACCTCTTCATGCGTTCATTTCTTACCCCTGAATATTCAACCATTTCTCTCCTTCCACACCTCCCACATGACAATTCCCAAGAATGCTTGCCACATGACCTACAAGATTTGATTTTTGAAGGATTTGGGATTCCAGTCCCTCAAAGTTTGGCCTGGATCACCTCGACATCGATCACTTCTTCTAAAGTCTTGATCACGCTTATCCCATTGCGTTGCAGTAAAGGGGAATGAATAGAGCATATGTCTCATGCTCTCCTCATGTGCTAAGCAAATGAAGCATCGTGAGGGACCATGGATTCCCCTGCGACATAGGTTTTCCCCTGTTAATATTCTTCATCAGAAAACCATCCAACAGAAGGTAGCAATATCTGGCCAGGGGTTGGTCCCCCGAACTTTCTTCCATATTTCATCCTCCCCTTCCTAGCCCCTGATTCAGATATCATAGGAGTTGGTTCAACAAGTCATCCCAAAATTTGGCATCATCCCCTGCCTTGACTTCCAAGAAGCTATGCTCCTGTACTACCTTGCGTCCCGTCAGAGCCTTCGTCCAAATGTGTGATCTTGGTGGTTCATCATTAAATCGAATCAAGTGGGTCTTTGGGTGGTCCCTAGTGTATTTTATATGTCAAATATTAGCCCATGGTTCCTGTGAATAGTTTTACCACCTCCACTAAATTGTTCCCCCTTGAATTTCTCCCATGACTTCAGGGTCACGCAGACCCAACCCCCCTCTGTCCTTAGGAGAGAAAATTTTGTCCCCGCTGGCCAGAGAGAATTTGGCTTTAGCTTCTCGGAATCCCCATAGAAAATTTCGTTGAATACTCCTTATCTCTTTTATGATAGTCTTTGGGGCAGAGAAAACAAAAAAGTGATAGATTAACATATCTTGGAGGACCAATTTTACCAGGACCACCCTAGAAGGCATATTAAGGGCCTGAGAGCCTGCCCTTGAGCCTATCCAACAGATCCTGCCATGACACATCATTGATGGCTCCCATCCCCAATAGAACTCCAATATACTTGTAGGGGAAGGATCCCCTGGTAAAACCCATAATTTGAACCATATTCCTTTGGATAATGGGTGAAGTGTTTAAGAAGAATACCTAAGATTTCTCGGCATTGACTGCCAGCCCAAATGCTTTTACAAAGAGAGTTAAACTCTTTTTGAAAGCCCGAGCTTCTTGGACTGAACGGTGCCCCATAAGCATCATGTCATTCATGAATTGCTGGTGAGTTTGTTTCTCCATAACTTCCTAAAGGGAAAGACCCCTAATTTCTCCTCCTCCAGCCTGGGTTTGGATGAGTTTACTTAGGCCCTCTGCCATTAGGATAAATATAAAAGGTGACAGCAGGCCCCCCTTTTGAATCCCACGAGATGGCTTGAAGAACTTAGTCATGGATCCATTCAGAAAGATGGAGAAGAAGGGCATAGTAACCAAATCCATCACCCATTCCACCCAGTCCACCCTGAAGCCATACACTCTTAGCATCTTCTCCATATACCAGTTGATCTTATCATAGGCCTTGGCAATGTCAAGCTTAATGAGAATTCCAGGCATTTTTGTGTGTTTTAGAGAGTAAATTTTCTCATGGACAACAATGATACCATCTAGAATATGTCTGCCCTCGACAAAGCCATACTACTCCATACTGATCAAAACTGGGAGGATGGGCTTTAATCAATTCTTAATCACCTTGGAGATAATTTTCTAGATCACGTTGCATAGGGATATTGGTCTGAACTTTCCTATAGAATCCACACTTTCCCCTTTCAGAATCAAGGAAAGAAAGGTTGCATTGAATGCTTTGAGCACCCCTTGCTTGCATCTTGATTCTTCCACAATTTCCAAAACCTCATCCTTGATCATATCCCAGAAAAAGTGGAAGAAGTTAGATGTGAAGCCATCCAAACCGGGGTATTTCCCTTGGGCCATCTAACTTACCGCTTCATCTACCTCTTGCATGGAGATAGGTTTATTGAGAATCTCATTGTACTCCTTTGTTACCATCCTAGGGATAAGCATGGTGATCTAGGCAATGTCTTGTTCCAAGTCATTGTCGTCCTAAGTCATTATCCCTTCAAAGTAGCTGGTAAGCTCTTCCTTAATCTCTCCCCTAGTATCCACATGGGACCCATCTTCTCTTTTGATTCTATGGATATTTGAGCCTAGTCTATTATGGGTCATAGAGTTGTGGAAGAATTTTTGAGTTTTTCTCCCCTTCCCGAACCCATTTGACCCTATATTTCTGCCTCCAGTATATCTCTTCCTTCCTTTCTCTTGCATCCAGTTGGCTGAGCAGATTCTTCTCCTTCTCTTTTATCTCAATGTCCCATCCACTTTCCATTTGTTTCTGGTGGATGAATTTAATGTCTTTGATAAGTATTTTTTTGTCCTCAAAGATGTTAACAAAGTCCTCTTTGTTCCACATGTGTATCTTTCCTTTTAGGGCCTTGAGTTTCTGCTGAAATTTGTACATCCTTGTCCCACCAGGAGTATCCAGCTCCTGCCACCATTGTTCCACCAGCCCCCTAAAGTCCTTATGTTATAGCCAAAACTGTTCAAAGCGAAAGGGTTTGCTCATAAGGGCATTCGACTAGTCCCAGTTAATACTAATTGGGAAATGATTAGAGCCCTCCCGTTGGAGAACACTTGTCGTTATCTACCCAGACCCTCGTATGATGTTCCCTAACACTAGGAATCTATCAATCCTAGAAGAAATGAGGTTCTCCCCGCCTCTCCTATTATTCCATGTAAACCACCCTTCTCCGTGTTTCCAGATCTGCTAGGGGGTTGTTGGCAAGCATTTCCCTGAATTCTTCTTGGTATTTGTACAATACCCTATGGCCTCCCTTCTTTTCCCAGAGTGAGGTGATCAAGTTGAAATCCTCTCCTATGATCCAATTCCCTTCCTGGGTCGATGCACTCAGCCAGTGTAGAACACGTAGGAAGGTCTACTTCTGAGGGAAATAAATTGGCACATATATATTGACTAGTGTCCCTGTGATCCCCGTTCCTAAAGACTTAAATTATGGCATTAGTGAGAAATGGTTGGCCCACCACTTAGAGAGGTTGATAGTACTTGGGTGCCATAACAGTGTCATTCCCCCTGCCACACCATCTTCATTTGTTGCCATGACCTTACTACATTTTCCAAATATTCTGTCCTAACTTCTACAATTAATTCATTACCTATTAACATAGTACTATGTCAATTATAGTTACCGATTATATATTATAATTAATTATTGGATATATATTATTAATTGATTAACAATGTTAGGAATCCCTCATAACTATAGATGATTCACTACAACAAAATACCCTTTTGGGGGCAGTTTTTCAAACCCCCCCCCCCAAAAAAAAAGTTGTTTTAGGCCTTTGCGGGCAGTTCTTAAAACCCCCCCTCAAAAGACCCAAAAATTGGGCTTTTGGGGGCGGTTTTTAAACAACCCCCCCAAAAGCGCAATTCTCAAGACTTGCGGGGGCTATTTGTGAACAATTTCCCCTAAAAGTCCAATTCTTAATACTTTTGGGGGTGGTTTTAACAACCCCCCCCCCTCAAAAAAAAATTCCAATTCTCAATACTTTTGGGGGTGGTTTTGACAAACCCCCCAACCAAAAAAAAATTCCAATCTCAATACTTTTGGGGGCAGTTTTGACAACCCCCCCCGAAAGTCTAATTCTCAAGAATTTTTTTTTCTCTCGGAGGGGGTTAGAAAGACCCCCCTAATAGTGGTGTGCGACGGTTGTGCTAAGCCCCCCACCAAAATATTTTTAAGGTATTTGGGGGCAGTCCTTAATAACCCCCCTCAAAAGTCTAATTC
Source organism: Pseudotsuga menziesii (assembly GCA_001517045.1). Taxonomy (NCBI): domain Eukaryota; kingdom Viridiplantae; phylum Streptophyta; class Pinopsida; order Pinales; family Pinaceae; genus Pseudotsuga; species Pseudotsuga menziesii. The sequence goes on from LPNX010480800.1 coordinate 123,894, forward strand.
TCAGGACTTTTTGGGGGGTTTTAGGAAGACCCCCCCTAAAGGTGGCTTGCAACGGTTTTTCTAAATCCCCCCCCGCCCACACAAAGTGTTTCAAGGTATTTTGGGGTGGTCCTTAAAAAATCCCCTCAAAAGTATAATTCTTATGACGTTTGAGGGGGTTGTAGAAAGACCCCCCACTAAAGGTCTGTGCGGCGGTTTTGATAAAACTGCCCCTAAACATTTTTTAAGGTATTTGGGGGAGGTCCTTAAAAACCCTTGTCAAAACTGTAATTCTCAGGACTTTTGGGGAGGTTTTTAGAAAGACCCACCCTAAAGTTGTTTCGCGACGGTTGTGCTAAACACCCCCCAAAAAGGTTTTTAAGGTATTTGGGGGCGGTCCTTAAAAATCCCCCTCAAAATTCTAATTCTCAGGAATTTTGGGGGGAATTTTAGAAAGACCGCCCCTAAAGGTGGCTTACGGTGGTTTTTCTAAACACCCCCCCCAAAATAGTTTTAAGGTTTTTGGGGGCAGTCCTTAAAACCCCCCCTAAAAATTCTAATTCTTAGGACATTTTTTTTTTTTGGGGGGGGGGGGGGGGTGGTTGGAAATACCCCCCCCCCAAATTTGTCTTCCTGTTTTTTTTCTAATGCTACCCCCCAAATTTTTTAAGGTATTTTCTGTAGTTGAGAGAATTAATCCATTGGCTAGTATATCAGAAGGAAAGAATAAAAGACAGTTTCCCGAGGCAATGTATATTGATGAGGACGGCACTGCTGAAACTCCAAAAAGGAATAAGGTTGAAATAGAAGGACAACTTGTTCTAGATATAGCTGTAGACAAAGGTAAAAGGAAAATGATGATATTAGGCACTCCACTTGAGGAAAAAGAGTATACATTTGCAGATATTACACTTGTCAATTCCTCCTCCCAGTCAAAAAACAAAGCAGAGTTAGTGGATATTACAAAGGAATCAAAGACATAACTTCACGAAGGAGTTTGAAATTATATTATGAAGTAAGGAATATTTATAATCAATATGTGCATTTGGTTTTAGTTAGGGATTATATCCAAAACACTTTGAAATTGGCCTTGGCAAGCAAGAAAACAGTTGCTGAAGTAAAAATGAATCTGAATGATATCCCCATACCTGACATGATTCATCTACACAAGCAGACATGAGATATCTTGTTTACTCACTTGCTAAATATCACTCTGGCATTATCCAAGTTACAGATCCCCAAAAGTAAAATTGAGAACCAATTAAAGAAAGAAAAGGTGTAAAATAAGGCCCACCAAACTCAAATAAAGAAGCCGCAAACTGAGTTGTTGGCTGTTGGAGGCCAATCTGATAAGGGAGTTGGTCATATCCAAAGGTTGTTGCATGAGAAACAAAAAGATATTCAGTTATTGAAAAATAAGATTCTCATACATGCCACCCAGCTAATACAGGGTCCTAAACTAGCTGAGATAGAAAAAGAAAAGGAGAACCTGAATAATCAGCTCACTGATTGTCAAGCAATTAAACTTTTTGAAGTTTGCTGATAAATAAAATCAATGGCAAACTTATCAAATAATTTTTTCATTATATATGAAATTTGTAAGTTTGAAATGATAATATACATTTCTTAGCATGTGGGTTATTGTGAAGATGTCAATAAACAAAATCAATGCCAAACTTATCGAATAATTTTTTCATTATATATGAAATTTGTACGTTTGAAATGATAATATACATTTCCTAGCATGTGGGTTATTGTGAAGATGCTTCTATACTGTCCTCAAACTATCCAAAAGACCTCTTATTATAGCCTTCTAGATATGGTTGGATTCACCATACAACACTATAGAGATCCACACTCTCAGAATATTTTTATCATCATCCTATGAGTTGTGGCGAGCATTTCCCTAAGGAAAATTATGCATATTTTACCAATAATTCCATACTTGGACAATTTTTTTATCTTCTCCTAGGCTCAATCTAATTTCCCTAAACCACACTTTTAAGGCTACTTGGATGAATATCCCCAAACTTAGCCAATTTCCTAATTTTAACTAATTTTGTCCAAAACGATGTCATAATGCAATAATGATTTCAACTTCATTTCACATCAGCATCTATGCCATGCCATGCCATGCGGGCATCATCCTTAGTGCAGTCATCAACCTTAATGTGGGAATCACTTATACCCTTTAAAACACTTAGCTATTTTTTCTGTCTTTAGTATGCAAAATAACATTTTTCTTCTATTTTGGAAGGTTGATATTTTCTTTATATGGTAACCATAAGAAAAACCAAGAGCATGGATAGATATCCTTTTCAATAATGAACAAGATCATATCATTTGATGAATTTTATCATCAAAGGAACACCCCCTTTCGGTCATTTCCAAGTGGTCTCTCAAACTTTTTTTCTAACACTCAATTCTATTCAAACCCTAGGTCACCAAGCTGATTTTATTTTTCCCTCAAATTTGGCAGGTGATATTCCCAATGAGTATAGTTCAACAAGGTGAAACCAGAAATACCACTTTCATCTTCTGGAGCTTCTTTCTCTCTCCTCGGTGGGCATTTTTCTGGAGCAGTGCAAATATGGCTGAGAGGGATTTTTGGCAGACTGATATCTTCTTCCTGAAAGATTTTTTGGTCATGCTAACTATATGGTTGGATGCACCATACAAGAATCTATAGATATACACTCTCATATTATTTTTATCATCATCCCATGAGTTGTGGCAGGAATTTCCCTAAGGCTAGTAAGGCATATTTTATGAATAATTCCATACTTGGACAACTTTTTATCTTCTCCTAGGCTTGGTCTAATTTCCCTAAACCATAGTTTTGGCAGGTCCATAAATTCTTCCTCACAATGTCTTTAGACAAAATGAGATTGTGGTTGAGTATAAAAAACAACAACCTACAATATCCCCATGTGGTACGGGCATTTTCTTCAACAAACCATTTGTGGGGGGCATCCTCTTAAGGCTACTTGGACCATAATTCCCATACTTAGCCAATTTCCTGATTTTCACTAATTTGTCGTATTTCTCCAAAACGATGTCATAATGCAACAATGATTTCGAATGCATGCCACATCATCATCTATCCCATTCCATTCCATGCGAGAATCATCCTTAGTGTGGGAATCAACCTTAATGTGGGCATCACTTAGACTTTTTTTTGTCTTTAGTATGCAAAATAATATTTTTATTCTATTTTTCCACGTTGATATTTTCATTATTTGGTCACTATAAGAAAAACCAAGAGCATGTCTACATATCCATTTCAACAATGAACAGGACCATATCATTTGATGATTTTTATCAGCAATGGAACACCCCCTTGCGAGCATTTCCAAGTGGTATCTCAAACTCTTTTTCTAACACTTAACTAGTTCTCTACAAACCCTAGGTCATCAAGGTGATTTCGTTTTCCCTTCAAACTTGGAAAGTGAGATTCCCAATGGGTAGAGGCCAACAAGGTGAATCCATCAAGACCAATTTCATTTTCTAGAGCTTCTTTCTCTCTCCTTGGTGGGAATTTTTCTGGAGCAGTGCAAATATGGCTGAGAGGCACTTTTGGCAGATTGATATCTTCGTATTGAAAGACTTTTTGGTTAGGATAATTATATGGTTGGATGCACCATACAAGACTCTAGAGATCCACAGTCTCATAATATTTTTATCGTCCTCTTATGAGCTGTGGCAAGAATTTCCCTAAGGCCATTTAGGCATATTTTACCAATAATTCCATACTTGGACAATTTTTTATCTTCTCCTAGGCTTGGTCTAATTTCCCTAAACCACAGTTTTTGCAGGTCCATAAATTCTTCTTCAGGGTCATTTCTTTGGACAAACTGAGACCATGATTGAGTAGACAAAACAACAACCTACAATATCCCCATGTGGTGCAGGCATTTTCTTCAACAAACCATTTGTGGCGGGCATCCTCTTAAGGCTACTTGGACCAATATTCCCATACTTGGCCAATTTCCTGATTTTCACTAATTTGTCGTATTTCTCTAGAATGATGCCATAATACAACAATGATTTCGACTTCATGCCACATCATCATCTATGCCATGCAAACATCATCCTTAGTACAGAAATCAACCTTAATGAGGGCATCGTTAGCCCTTTTACAACACTCATCCATTTTTTCTGTCGTTAGTATGCAAAATAATATTTTTATTCTATTTTTCCACGTTGATATTTTCCTTATTTGTTCACCATAAGAAAAACGAAGAGAATGGATAGATATCCCTTTCAACAATGAATAGGACCATATCATTTGATGATTTTTATCATCAATGGAACACCCACTTGCGAACATTTCCAAGTGGTCTCTCAAACTCTTTTTCTAACACTTAACGAGTTCTCTTCAAATCCTAGGTCACTAAGGTAATTTTGTTTTTCCTTCAAACTTGGCAAGTGAGATTCCAAATGGGTAGAGGCAAACAAGGTGAATCCATCAAGACCACTTTCATATTCTCGAGCTTCTTACTCTCTCCTCGATAGACATTTTTCTGGAACAGTGCAAATATGGGTGAGAGGCACTTTTGGAAGATTGATATCTTCTTACTGAAATACGTTTTGGCCAAGCTAATTATATGGTTGGATGCACCATACAAGACTCTAGATATCCACTGTCTCATAGAGTTTTAATCATCATCCTATGAGCTTTGGTAGGAATTTCCTAGGGCAAGTTAGGAATATTTTACCAATAATTCCATACTTGGACAATTTTTGATCTTCTCCTAGGCTTGGTCTAATTTCCCTAAACCACAATTTTTAAAGGTCCATAAATTATTCTTCAAGGTCATGTCTTTGGGTAAACTAAGAAAATGGTTGAGTAGAAAAAGAAGCATCATACAATATCCCCATGTGGTGCAGGCATTTTCTTCAACAAACCATTTATGGTGGGCTTCCTCTTAAGGCTACTTGGACCAATATTCCCATACTTAGCCAATCTCCTGATTTTCACTAATTTTCTGTATTTCTCCAAAACGATGTCATAATGCAACAATGATTTCGACTTCATGCCAAATCATCATGTATGCCATGCCATGCAATGCATGCATCATCCTTAGTGCGGGCATCAACCTTAATGTGGGAATTAGTTATCCCCTTTACAACACAACCATTTTTTCTTTCTTTAGTATGCAAAAAAAGATTTTTATTCTATTTTTCCAGGTTGATATTTTCCTTATCTGGTCACCATAAGAAAAACCAAGAGCGTCGATAGATATCGATTTTAACAATGAACAGGACCATATCATCAGATGATTTTTATCATCAATGGAACACCCCCTTGCGAGCATTTCTAAGTAGTCTCTCAAACTCTTTGTCTAACACTTAACTGGTTCTCTTCAAACCCTAGGTCACCAAGGTGATTTCATTTTTCCTTCAAAATTGGCAAGTGAGATTCCCAATGGGTAGAGGCCAACAAGGTGAATCCCACGTGAATCCATGAAGACAAATTTCATCTTTTGGAGCTTCTTTCTCTCTCCTCGGGGGGGATTTTTCTAAAGTAGTGCAAATATGACTGAGAGGAACTTTTGACAAATTGATATATTCTTATTGAAATACATTTTGGTCAATCTAATTATATGGTTGGATGCACCCTACAAGACTCTAGAGATCCATAGTCTCATAATGTTTTTATCGTCATCCTATGAGTTGTGGCGGGCATTTCCCTAAGACGAGTTAGGCATATTTTACCAATAATTCCATACTTGGACAATTTTTTATCTTCTCCTAGACTTAGTCTAATTTTCCTAAACCACAGTTTTTGCAGTTTTTGCATGTTTTTGCAGATCTAATTTCCCTAAACCACAGTTTTTGCATGTTGGGCATGCATTTGAGTAAAGCAATCCAAAATTGACTTGCTTCAGTAAAATGCACGCGCATTCCTAATGTCATTGTCCCATACCTCAACTTGTCATACACATGCTGAATGAATTAAGTGTAAAATACGTCATATAATCTTATAAACCTGTAAATGGAATTTTTTGCTTTTCTGTACCTGTCATATTCTGAACTTTCAACTGAGTGTCAAATATGTCACTTAACAAACCATCAAATTCTATGATTTGATGAACCCGAATCGAGTCGGATTCTGACGGAATCGAGAATGATTGAATCACCCAAACATGAACTCAACATTTCCTCATTATTAACCTTTTTTCCCACCTTTAAATTATTCGAAGGGCCAACACAGTACACATATCCAGATTTGGCATGACCTCATGGATTCCTTCCTAGTAGCTGCAGTCAATTACCAATTATGTTGCTTCTTATGTAATATTGATAGATAAGGGCCACTGTTATTAGTAGGCTATGTATTGACTCCATTCTCTATTTTCATTAATTTTTATACAGTATGGCTGTAGATGTGCACAAATTTGATTTCATTGATAGTATGAGTGAAATTGGTAGAATTGGAAAGAATTGGAGATAGACTCATCCAGGTCCGATGGATTTCATTAGGATTTCCATTCCATCTTATTGTTTTTTATGTTCATTTGAAATTCCTTTCCCATCACTCAGTGAATTATTTCCTACACTGAGTCAGCACCCTATTCCTCTTCAACAACCCAACCATTCCCTCTCAGTGGAATATAAGGATTGATTTCTTTAATTCCACCTTTTAATTTCTCCACACTAGATGGGTAAATTGCATGTTGTTTTCCGCTGAGCCATGTTTGTCTGTGGAATTTCTCTCTTCCTTACCATTTTCTTATTTCATTGGTATTTCCCTTTTCTCCCTCGACATCTCTCATGCACTGTGCATCTCTATTATAATTCTTCTCTACTCGCATCTCCCATCCAAATAACTGGAATGCAACTTCCTCTTCTACTCTCTTCCTACCCCTCGTGTTGAAACATGTCCACTTCAGGCCTTCCCCCCCCCCTATGTTGCACTATCATGTTTTCCTTATTCCATAGTACTTGGTTTCTTTTTTTGAAGGCACGAAAGTACAGTAGAGGATGGGATGGCTCAAGGGTGAATCGACATTTCAGTTTCACCCAAATGAAATCCACTTGTAACATGGTCAATCCGACCCTTGAGGTATATAAATAGAATTTAATAGGCAGTCGGGACAATTATTATTCAAAGAGTTGTTTGATGTTATTGATTCAACTGTAAACTATCCCTCTGCTATGTAATGAAAGCATAATATAATAAAAATTCTCTTGGGCCCCTTTTAAAACTTTCTTGAGTATCGATCTGGTTATATTTTTTAATTATCTCTATTTTTTTCCCCGGAATGTACTATATCTATTATGTTCTCATTTATTAATTTTTGTAAGGAATGATGATGATTTATATTATAATTAAAAAGATACAGACAATACAAACTTGCAGAGACATGAGATTGGTTTCCAAACTATGATGCCTGTCAACAAGAAACCAACATTTTAGTTGTTATGTTCTCATTTCAAATGTTGGATGCATTCTTGTTTCTCAATAGAAGTTTAATTTATGTCTGAAATTAAAACGATACTAGTCTAATTAGGTTTTTGTATGCAAACTTCCAAATTTCATACCTACAGTCTACTTCGATTGGAATTGGTGTTTATTTTTAGTTCTAGCCATGAAAAATTGGAAAATACTATCAATTGTTGTTTTGGATGACTTGGATTTTACTATAGATTATACAATTTACATAAATGAGTACAAGAGTTTGTATAAAAGGTTGGTATGTCTATGTTATAGTGCAATTTATTCAATATAACATGAAATTATGATCTGTCAATTCATTTGTAGAATATATTTCAAGAATATTTCATATGTCAATTCATTTGTAGAATATATTACGAAGAATATATTTCATCATTTGTAGTTTCATACATACTTCTCAGTATGGGTTACACATTAAACTCTCTTAGGTATAGGAAAAATGCACATATGGATTACACATTACACTTGCATTACACATTAGAAACACATTAACTATATCAAAATATATGCATTGCCGATAAATACTGACAATTTATATTACAACAATATTAGTATGTACATAGACATCAAATATACACCATATTATTTTAGAACTCTAGCCTGCTTGGGAGGTTTTTGCAATTCCTCCTTTTTAGAATAAGAAAATTTGCTATAGCTTCTCTTTCCTTTTCCAGAACCCTCCAATTCTACAGAAGCTTCATCAGCCATATGTTTTAATTTTTTTCTTCCTCTTTCACTTTGTTTGCAAGATTTATCACTTTTCTATGCAATCTACCTTTTTCTTCTAGGAATTTCTTCAACATCTCTACATTATTATTTTTCTTCTTTGAGTGCTCATCTTCCTTTCTTTTAAGATCATCATGTTTCCACTTCATCTCAGATTGAACTGCACTTAATTTTCTCTTGACCTGTTGTACCTCCTTCTCGAGCTCGTGTGTCCTCAAATTGCTATCAGATGGAGTATAAAAAATTTCTTCTGCCACAGGTTTATTCTGTAAAGCTTCAATTTGGGATTTTAAATATTTTATCCCACTATCACATCCCAAATGTAGTGCTTTTCCCTTCTCCAATAGTTTTTGGTGAAGGTCTCTAATTTTGGCCTTCTTCTCCTCTATCTTCTTCTTCAATGTTAGATCTGATGAGTCAAGTGTAAATTCTACAACCTTTATGGTTGAAGCAGCTTCATTCAAGGTATTCTCTCATTGTTAGAAGGACTTCTGAAACTAGAGTAAGCTCTCCATAGTTACATCACCAAGTTTTGTACTGCCAAAAAGTTTTGGTGTGATGGCATTTTTACCCTCAACTTTGTATTCTTTTGTTTTGTTGACCTTTTTACCCTTGAATGTTGATTGTTCTGGTCTGTAGACCTATTTACCATTGACTGTTGATTCTTGTGGTGTGCAAACTTGTTTACCCTTGACTTTTGATTCATCTAGTGTGCAAACCTGCTTACCCCTCACTACTGATTCATCTGGTGTGAAGCCTTGTTTACCCCTGACTATTGATTCTTCTACTGTGCATACTTGTTTACCCTTAACTGTTGATTTTTTTCCTCTTCTATCACTTTTAGCCTCGAGATTTTCTGAAATCCTTTCAATTCTCTTTTTTGTAGCAACTCATTTTTTTTTTATAATTGTTTTATTCAATTTTTCAAATCTTGTTTCATATTCTGCAATCTCATTTTTCTATTTAATGATCATTTCTCTCAATGCTCAATGCCTTTTCAAACTCAACCTTCAAACGTGCAATAAATGTTTCTTTCTGCTTCAATTCTTGCTGAAGTTCTGCTTCCTAGCCAAATATAGTCTTCAGTGGTGGCATGCTCAAAAATTTAGGCCTCTTTTTCAGTTCATTTTCAAGTATCCCTATATTTTCCTCGTCTTTTTTCTTTTGAGCCTGATACATGTCTTTCAGTTTGTCAAGTTCAGAAATCGATTGTACTATAACTACAATAAATTTAGAACATTGATCCTTAATAAGTTGATCCTTCTAGCCAATTATTTTTTTAGTTTCCACAATTATTTTCTCTAAACTTGTAACAAGATGTACCAAATCAAGAATTTGGACATCCTTAGTTTCGTACAATTTGTCGCTAGCTATGAAGGAATCCTCCCACAAGGTAGATTGTTCTTTGAGATGTACCATTTTATCGAATAAATAAAAAATAAATCTACCATCAAATCCATATTTGGCATGAATTAGGTCTTCATCACTCATCGGCGAATGGTCCATATCATTGTTCACAAATTCCTCCCATTGATATGCATTTTCATTTCCATGCATTCCAACCAAAGTTGTGACAACAACATCTTCTTCAAGGGAAAGTAAGGCATGCCATTTCCCAAAGGTTCCATATTGTCCTCTAAAGGTTGTCTATGTATTGTTAATGTAGTGACAGTGGAAACTGCTTCTGCATTGTTCTTTAAAGACGGTTGAAGTAATTCCTCATTTTTTTCTTGTTCTTTAGGATTCCTAATGTATGTTCTAATAGAATTTGACCCTACAGCACTGGGTCGACATAAATCAACATTTTTTTGCAGCGTGCCTGGGTAGCTGAACTTGACCCTCTTCATTTTACTATCTTGCAATGCAGAGTGCAATTTCCTAGCAAATAGATGAGGGACATCTATGGCCATGTCTTCAACCCATTGTATGGCCAACTTCATGCATTCACCCAAAATATCATTCCACTTGTGGTGATTTAAAATGTTCCTAAGGATAATATGAATCAGGGATTTGTATATTCCTTGAGGAACATATTCCATTTTTACACCATTTCTGGGAACAACAATCTGTTTCCCACAAATTTGACTGGACATCTGAATCTTTTCTTCCTTGGGGGTTTTCCATGGTTTTAACATTTCCCCCTCTCTTCGTGGAATTTTCGTTGCTCTAGCAACCAAATTTGGGTCTAGATGAACGCTCTTCCCGAAAATATGCAATTCCATAGCTCCATGATCATAACTATAGATGGCATCATCTATCTCATCTTTTTCATAATTAAAATGCCCAAAACTAAACCTATCCACTCCTTCTCTTAAAAGGATATTTAACATACCAGTTGGCCATATGCTTGTATCACTCCATTCAACAGCATTCTCTTGGAATTTTTTCACCATGAACCATTCAACTTGGGAACCCCACACTTTTCCTGATGTAGTTGTAGAGAAGAGCCCTATTTTTGTTGCCATGGTACAAGATGCCCCTGTTTCATCTGCTTCATAGTACACGATGACCCAAATTAAATTCACTGGTCGTGGTTGGTTTGGTGTACACGCTGAGGAATGCACACCAAGCAATTCACTCTGATGAATGCAAGCTTATGAATGCATGCTTAGGAAAGCAAGCCGAGGACTGCAAGCTTAGGAATGCATGTCGAGGAATGCACGCTTAGAAATGCAAGATGAGGAATGCAAGATTAGGAACTACACTTAATAAAATACATAAACTTATCCTGGCCTCAATTGAGTTAGGAAATCATCTTATTATTAGTGTTATTTATTGCATATCAATTTGTTTATTGCTGCAAGCTTATTCCTTTAAATATTTAATTTTGGTCTTCTTGTTATTCTTTCTACAATGCGGAAAATAAATTATATTAATGTTAAAGATATCCAAAATAAAGACCAAGATCATGGCTAGATATCCATTTCAACAATGAATAGGACCATATCATTTGATGAATTTTTTCATCAAAGGAACACCCCCTTGTGGGAATTTCCAAGTGGTCTCTCAAACTCTTTGTCTAACACTTAACGAGTTCTCTTCAAACCCTAGGTCACCAAGGTGATTTCATTCTTCATTAAAAATTGGAAAGTAATATGCACATTGGGTAGAGGCCAACAAGGCGAATCCATCAAAACCACTTGCATCTTCTAGAGCTTCTTTCTTTCTCCTTGGCGGGCATTTTTCTGGAGTAGTGAAAATATGGCTGAGAGGCACTTTTGGTAGATTGATATCTTCTTCCTGAAATAATTTTTGGTCAGGATAATGATATGGTTGGATGCACCATACACCACTCTAGAGATTCACAGTCTCAGAATATTTTTATTGTCATCCTATGACCTATGGCGGGAATTTCCCTAAGGCCAGGTAGGCGGATTTTACCAATAATTCCATACTTGGTCAACTTTTTATCTTCTCCTATTCTTGGTATAGTTTCCCTAAACCACAGTTGTGGAAGGTCCGTAAATTCTACTTCATGTTCTATTTGGACAAACTGAGACCATGGTTAAGTAGACAAAACAACAGCCTACAATATCCCCATGTGATGCAAGCATTTTCTTCAAAAAATCATTTGTGGCGGGCATTTTATTCAAAAAAGCATTTGTGTTGCGGGCATTTTCTTCAACAAAAGATCAAGACCATAGTCATCTTCTAGAGATTCTTTGTCTCTCCTTGGCGGGCATTTTTCTGTAGTAGTGCAAATATGGCTTAGAGGCACTTTTGGCAGATTGATATATTCTTCCTGAAATAATTTTTGGTCAGGCTAATGATATGGTTGGATGCACCATACAACACTCTAGAGATTCATAGTCTCAGAATATTTTTATCGTCATCCTATGACCTATGGTGGGAATTTCCCTAACACCAGTTAGGAAGATTTTACCAATAATTCCATACTTGGTCAACTTATTATCTTCTCCTATGCTTGGTCTAGTTTCCTTAAAAAACAGTTGTGGTAGGCCCATAAATTCTACTTTAGGGTCTATTTCGACAAAATGAGACCATGGTTGAGTAGACAAAACAACAACCTACAATATCCCGATGTGCTGCGGGCGTTTTCTTGAACAAAGCATTTGTGTTGTGGGAATTTTCTTATATAAAGCATCAAGACCACTTTCATTTTCTAGAGCTTCTTTCTCTCCTCTTGGCAGGCATTTTTCTATAGCAGTGCAAATATGGTTGAGAGGCACTTTTGGAAGATTGATATATTCTTCCTGAAATACTTTTTGGTCAGGCTAATGATATGATTGGATGCACCACATGACACTCTAGAGATCCACACTCTCGGAATGTTTTTATCATCATCCAATGCGTTGTGGCATGCATTTCCCTAAGGCCAGTCAGGAATATTTTACGAATAATTCCATACTTAGACAATTTTTTATCTTCTCCTATGCTTGGTCTAATTTCCCTAAACCACAGTCGTGGTAGGCCCATAAATTCTACTTCAGGGTCTATTTGGACAAAATGAGACCATGGTTGAGTAGAAAAAATAGAGGCCTACAATATCCCCATGTGATGCGGGCATTTTCTTCAACAAAGCATTTGTGTTACCGACATTTTCTTCAACAAAACATCAAGACCACTTTCATCTTCTGGAGCTTCTTTCTCTCTCCTTGGCGGGCATTTTTCTGTAGCAGTTCAAATATGGTTGAAAGGCACTTTTGGTAGATTGATGCATTCTTCCTGAAATAATTTTTTTTCGAGGCTAATGATATGGTTGGATGCACCATACAACACTTTAGAGATTCACACTCTCAGAATGCTTTTATCATCATCCAATGAGCTGTGGTGTGCATTTCCCTAAGGCTAGTTAGGCAAATTTTACCAATAATTCCATACTTAGACATTTTTTATCTTCTCTTATGCTTGGTCTAATTTCCCTTATCCACAATTATGGTAGGCCCATAAATTCTACTTTAGGGTCTCTTATGACAAACTGAGGAATCTATCAAGACCACTTTCATATTGTCTCTTATGACAAAATGCTCTACCTGCTTTTCTCTTTGAGTAGGAATGTGTCTCTGAACTGTAACTTTTTTTGTAACACTACCACTTTTTTTGTAACACTACCACTTACAAAAGAACATGGCGACTTCTACTCTTTTCAGTAGTTCAATTATTGTTGTTTTCAAATATGAGATTTCCTCTGTTTCTTATTTCACTGCTACTTGGCTTACAACTAACGCCTCCTTGTATAGAATTTTTCCAAATAAGATAGTTGGAATAACTCCTAATTCAACGCGACGACATCGTCCTCTTGCATCAACCTGTAGTACCCTAGCAAGGGCATCATCCCTAGTTGCAAAGCCTTGAGATGCAACTTCTACTTGTGCTTGTTCAATTTTTTTCTAACATTGACATACAATTAAATCAAATCATAGAAGAAAACATTTCCAACATGTAAAATGAAATTTTAATCAATATCTAAGTTAAAAGGTTGAGAACATACTATTGTTTCTCCTACAACTGGTGTGATTGGAGTGCCATCCTTATTTTGATGGCACTTCTTCCATAAGTCATCCCTAGTAATGCTTGTAGTTGTATCATCAGAGGCTATAGAGTTTTTCTAGTTGCAACACGTAAAATAGTATGGTTAAGTTGTGAAATTTAAATGAAACTAAAATATTCTAAATATTTCTCTTATCGGATAAAATATCATTACAAATTTATACCATATCATCTTTGACCCGTTGATAACCTCGATGTCCAGTGGTGTGCAAGTCCCTCTCCTTTCTTCTATTTTCCTTGTTTTTTCCTCATATCCTAGTAATCAATTAAAAATAACATATATAATTCAAAATTACAAGCCAATAGACATTCTAAAAAACTTTGTTATATAATATGTGAACTTTTTGCTTACCAGGAATTCAGTGGTATTCTCTCCACATTGTCTCACTTATCCTAAGTGGAGGAACGTTTTTTAATATTTACTTTCTTGACTCATAAGGGTCATAGTATTTTTTGGTCAACCGATATCTATGACTCTTTACCTTATGGCCAATGGAAGGTGTACTAATCTTCTTTGCTATTGTTTGCATTTTCCTCTTCTTTGTAACTGTAGCCAAGAATGTTACTAAACATATTGCCTAACATCACCATACAATAAAAATAAGCATTAAATTTGGCTTGGATAAAGAGTCAAATACATTTACATAGTTTTTGGGATCCATAGTATTTATTGGTTCATCATAATGACCTACACCATTCCTTATACAAAATCCAGTAGGTAAATCTTGTTGGATTATAATTAAAAAAAAATTATAGTGCATATGCAAAATTACAAATTTAATTTATTTTTGTATTTTTTAAATTCTTTTTATATAAATGAGTTTGATCTCAAAATTCATGATATATTGTTTACTAAATTTTTGAGATTGAATTTATTTTAATAATAAAAATGAAGCTTGAAGAAAGTTATTTTAAAAATATTTATATATAGATAGTCTTTGACAAATTCATGATATATCCTTAACTCGGATGAATGTTTGCTAAATTTACGAGATTGCATTTATAATAGTTTTATTGAATGCCAATATTTGGTTTTGGTTGAGAATGTTCATGTAAGGGTCATGATCCAAAAATCTCCATAAGAATTTCACCATTGCCCTTCATATGCTTGGCTTTAAATCACCACTTGAATTAACTATTACCTCAATTGAACACCTATATTGATCCTCTATGTTACAAGTACAATAGTTTATAGCAATTTTTGTAAGCGGACGTTAAATTTGTGCTCCATATAGTCTCTATTTTAGTTTTTTTTTTAATATACATAAAACATCAAAACTATGGGAATTTTAGTTGGATCTTTTTGTGGGCACTTTTCTTGTGTTAATGTATATATACCCATTCTTAGTGATCTGGATTTTCTTAACATCAATTCAAGCGTCTTTCCCCAATTTGATCTTTAGTGTTCCTCTACATGCAACTTGGGTGCCAATATTCAGTTACACTAGTAATGAGAACTCAATGTTTTATAAAGTTATTATGATTGTTATTTAAAATAAAAACAACTATTATTATGAGTGGTAAAGATCAAATTAAGATTTAAATGTTAAACTAAATACAATATTAAAATTAAAATATTATATAAAAATTTCTTGACATGTAAACTAAGATGTTAAATTTCAACCTTGAGCACCATAGTGAAGAAACCCTATTAACCAGAGGTTTATTAAAGTAAAATATTAATACATATAATATCTTGTAAAAAGAATAACAAATTTGTCTTCAATTTTACTATGACCAATTTACATTTAACTTTAATATGCACCAACCCATAGATGCTTTGTACATCTAATAAGCATCATGGGGGCTTCACTTGTTGACCAATATCTTATCACGTTAGTTCATATTGTGGGTTTTAAAATTATCAAAAATTGAACCAATATATTGTAGGTATTAGGGGGATGAGGGGTTTAAGGTGGGGGTGGGTAGGGTGGTTTACAAGGATTGAGGTATAAAAAGGGGTGGGGAGGAGATTTTCAGTAATGGGAGGGGGTTTCAACAAAAAGACTTTGGGGCAATATCTCTAGAAATTAAGGGTATTCTTTAATATCCCACGATCGCACGTGCTATGTGAGAGGTTCACTAAGTGAAGTCCCCGTGATAAGCATGAAGTTGCTTTCAAAAATAAAGTTTCCATGTTGCAAGGAAGGATATGTTTTACATTTTCATTGAATATTCAATATTCATTGAACTACATTGTGTGACATTTTGCTAAAAGATTTATCAACAATTGTAAATAAAATGTTTAATTAATTTAAAAAACAAAAACTAACGTGCAAAAATGAAAGCGAAATCTTAAAACAAAGTCCTTGCACTTGCTCAAAATTAAAATGGTAATTGTCAATATAATGTTTAATTAATTTAGAAAACATATTTATTCAAATGTTGATGTTTTATTGAGACTAACTCGTGCAATAATGAAAGCGAAATATTAAAACAAAGTCATTGCACTTGCTCAACATTAAATGGTTGTCATTTCAAGAGGTTTTTTAGTGAATGTTTTTTAATATTTAATATTAAAAATGTAAAATAATTAAGTGGAATAACTTAAATTAAAATTAATTATGTTTAAGAAGTGTTGGTGTAAAGATAATATGGTTTGGTTAAATCATTGGGCATTGCTGAAAACAACATTTTGCAAAACATTGATAATGTCAAAAATATAATTACTTCTAAATTTAAAGAGAAATTTTAATGTGAGTTATTGTTAAGAAAAAATTAAGATACTATAAGGAGGTCATAAATCCTAACTTTAAAGATCAAAAGTATTTCTAGGTAGTAACTAGCTCACATAAGAAAATTAATATAGCCATGATTAGAAGGAACTCTCATGAACTCCATAGTAAAATAAAGGGTTGGTCTCACTTGGTTTATTCCTAAAACTACATGGACGGAAAAAGTTTTGTAATCTTTGAGTCTATGAGAGTCGAGGATGAAAATCACTTTCTCTTAGAATGCCTTGCTAACACACGCTTTATATTTGAGCTTCATAATATTTATTACAATACAAACCTTTATAACCTCCTAACTTACCACAACTATAATCAACTTAAAAAGCTTCTAGACAAGTTTTTGAACACAACAACAAGATTTTAAAATAAATCAAGTATTAATATAAAATAAAAAAATATAAGATTAATAAAAAATATTATTTAGTTTAAAAAATTGAAAAAAAACCAAGATATAATTATTTATTTAAACTTTTATATAATAGTATTTCTATAACCACTTTAGTTATATTTAGTTATAGCTGTGATGAATAATTTATTAAATTAATATCTGAATAACATATCATATCCCTTTGAACATTGATTAAAATGAAGGTTTTGGACTCGGTGAAACTGTGCTTACTATGTTTATGTTTAAAGTTTGAAATATAATTCCAGAGTCCACTAATTGTGGTTAAAATAATGAAGTGCTCAATATATATTAAATCCAACGTGGTGTGTTTTCTGAAATAAAAATATATGAACACAATCAAAATAACTCCAAAATCACTAAAACAAAAATATTATATGATTGCATTAATTTATCAATGGACGACATAATCCAATTTTATATTTTATAGCTAAAGTCGTAATTTAGTCTCGATACTAAACTTAGTTTAACACCCTGGCAAATCATAAAGAAAAATACTAATAAGATGGATGCTAAGGAATGGTCGCCTGGCTCGACGAGTAGGGTTTGCAACAGATCAATCAAAGCGTGTGCGCCAGTCCAACTCCTTTCCACCTTTAAAAACATCTTTATCAACACAGTTTATTATACTACAGCTAATGGTGGGATGATTCTGTCATACTTTCGAATCCTATTAATCTGTAAAAACATTCGTATCACAAAAATATCTACAGCGGAATTTAGGGATTACCATTGTCGCAGCCTGCACGTGCAGATGAATATTTAGTCCCGAAGTAAACGACTAGATATGCAGGAACTGGGGGAAGAGGGGGTACGTCTACAATGCCTTCCAATATCTGCAATACTTTACTCATCGACGGTCTCTCGTCTTCGTCGTCCTGGATGCACCATCCTGCCACTATGGCAGCCCTCTTTACTTGTTCCGCGTCTGCATCGTTCAACAATTTCTTGTCGAGCACCTGCATCGCGTTTCCGCTGCTGATCTGAGCTGCAGCCCACGCAGGAAAGTACAGCTCGCCCGATTCCGAGACCTTGTCTATGTTTCTTCGCCCTGCAATTATTTCGAGCAATGTCATGCCGAAGCTGTAGACGTCGGCCTTCACAGTTATGGGCAGGCCAGAGAGCCACTCGGGTGCCAAGTACCCTCTGGTTCCTCTCATGGTCGTCAGGACCTTACTATACTCTCTGCCCAAGAGCTTCGCCAGTCCGAAATCGGCTACCTTGGGGCAGAAATTACAATCCAGGAGAATGTTTCGGGCTTGATGTAGCAGTGAATAATGCAATCCCTGCACTTTTCGTGCAGGTAGACAATTCCCCGGGCAGTCCCCACTGCGATGTCGAAGCGCGTTTTCCAATCCAACAGTTTGTGCTGCTGATCATCTCTCGGGGTTTTGCGGAATAATAAGGAACTGAGGCAGCCATTAGGCATGTATTCGTACACCAGCAGTCTTCGAGAGCCTTCTACACAAAATCCCACCAGTTTAACCAAGTTCACATGTTGCGTCATTCCAATGGTACTCACCTCAGTGCAAAATTGCTTCTCTCCTTGACTCACACTCTCCAATTTCTTAACTGCCACCAGAGAACCGTCAGTTAGAATCCCTTTGAAGACAGAGCCGAAACCCCAGCGTCCCAAACGTTCAGAAAAGTTTTTAGTTGCGCTCTGCAGCGCTCTGTAAGAGAATACAATAAGCCCAACGGGCGCGTATTCTGTTGCAGACAAGCCCAGGCGTTTCCTGCACGAGATAAAGAACAACACAAAGCCCAAAATAGTTACCAGCCCGCCTACCACACCGCCCACCACGCCTGCCAGATTCGCCTTCTTGTTGGAATTAGATATATGAGAGACATCAGTGGCATCTAACCGCAGGAACAGAGTGATCCCGTTGGACTTATCATAGAAATTTAGCAATTCACGGAACCACATTACACATGTCTGCAAACTGCCATTAACGATGGCATATGCTGTGCACGAGCAATCGCTGAGACAGGCTTGTTGGCACTGTACTTGCCCTTTGTATTGAACCCCTTGAGGCGGCATAGAGGTGCCACTCAATTCTACAAACCCGTCAGTGGTGGTCTGGTTTCTGGCGTGGCTGCATTGTAACGGTGTCTTCCGAACACAGCCGCTTGACCACTGCTGAGATTCCCATTCTCTGGTATCTTTGGGGACAAAACCAGACAAGCAGTTGCAGGATTGAACATTGTTATTGTTGCACAATCCATAAGGTCCGCATGCAGCATAAACATCGCATTGAACTAAAGGCTGTTGCCAGACCATGCTCCATTCCTTATTTTCCAGCATCATGTGCCCTCGAAGTTGTCCCGACTTTTCCATAACGAAACGCAACAAAGGTGTTAACCCAGGCCGTTGGGAAATATTGGCATACTTGTACGATCCATTACTGAAATAGGTAACATCATACGAGTTGGTCAAGGCCGAGAGAAGGACATTGCTGAAATATTTTCCCGTTCCAAAGACCGCTCTCCCAGTATGTGGTGTGATTCTTCCACATCATCACGAACTGGTCCGCTCCGTTTGGATCTCTCTGAACGCTGAAGGGCCCGGGACTCGGATTCCAAGGGCTCCTCCATGACGAGAGCCTTTGACAGTTGCTGATCTTCATCCCACCTGGCAGCCATGTATTTTCGGGATGGTCGAAGCTCTGCCAAATGACTTCAGAGGTATTCTCAGCACTCAACACGACCAGGTTACCAGAGTCCATTATCACGGCGGAATAATTATTTTTCCGGTTTCCGTTGGATGACCAGACGGTGGAACTTCCATAAGACAGGAGGAGACTCCCGTCCTCTGTGAGATTGAACTCTGGAAGCGTTGTGCAGCGGCTGCTCCACGTTGGCCACCCAGACGATTGTCTGCTGTGAAGCCTTGGCATACCAAATACCGAGATACCAGTCTTTAACGTTGTTGTTGTTGAGATTGAAAAACCCGAATTGGAAGATACCGCCTGTAGAAATCCGGGTCTGATTACCAGTGAGAGAGGCGCCTGACACTAGGATGTCTTGGGAAGCTGCGTCTGCCCCATCGCTCCGCTTTATGATCTGAAGCAGCAGCAGCAGAAGGAGGAGATAAAAGGAAGAGAGAATATGTGGGAGCTGCTCTGGCATTCTATTTTGACTCCCCATTCTAAAATCAATGAGCTGCCCTGCTGCTGCAAACCAATGGTATTAACGAATGAATGTCCCTCCTTTGATGCTATCGGTTCAACTTGAACGAATCAAGACATAATACACAGTTATGGCGGCAGGTTATATTGAAATCGATGCTGATTCAAATCCATTTTCCATTTTACTTTGTATTAGTTATTAGTTAGAAAATTTATAAAATAATATCTTTGACTTTATATTATTNAGGGTATATTGAAATCGATGCTGATTCAAATCCATTTTCCATTTTACTTTGTATTAGTTATTAGTTAGAAAATTTATAAAATAATATCTTTGACTTTATATTATTTAAAAAATTTGTGTTAGTTAGAAAAATTATAAAATAATATTTTATCATTATTTTGAAAGGACGGTCACTGATGGAGCCGTGTAAGAGCCTAAGAGGGGAGAGCCGAGACTTGCAAACGGTCACGGTCACGAGAATAAAAGTCGGTACATTGTTGCCTAATTTCATAAATAATTTTTTTTGTTTAATGCATGTAATATTAAGATTTATTATACAAAAAAGATATTATTATTCGTACTTCTTTCTTTATGTATTATTGTGGTCCTCTAACTAAGTTATTATTAGTTTAATTATACTGATATGACATTATTTTGTGATATAAGAAAATTGCCTTTAGTTAACTTATTGTCGTTATCGTTTGTTCGATTCTAACTTGAGTTGTACAGGGAATGTGTCAAAGGTTTTAGGTCTTACTTAGTCGCTACGACTAAAGCATGAATCTATGTTATTATGTGTGTAGACAAGGAGGTGTCTTGGTACAATGAGTTACATAAACAACACTACACTTAAGGCGCAAAAGGAACAAAAGTAAAGGTAACCTAAGGTTGAGTCCATTTTAGCAAAACATTTAATACTATTTAAATGAGTATCATTCAACCATTTTTATTGTTTTATAGGCTTAATTGCTATTGATGTTTGTCAAGGTTCGTAAGGACCCAAGGTTATATATATAAGAAAACATTGTCAAGGTTGATTTATAACACCCACCAAATATTTTGTATTAAAACCAATAGATTTGAATACTACCCAACCGAATACATTACATTTAAGTTATTACCCTTAATTTTCTACTTGGTAGTTTATACAACGACTTTGATTCAAAAATCGATGTAAGGTCCTTTCAATCGACTTAATGTTGATTATGTCCTTTACAGGGTTGAAGATTTGCAATTAAAAATAACTCATACGAAAAGATACGACCTTGAGTTGTGTGATATACGTTCGAGGTAGAAACCCTAAAGGGTTAATGCTCTTCGATAGTTGTGCCATTCCATTGATAGGGTTGTTGTATGGCGTTCTTGGGCTCTTGGGTTCTTGGGCTCTACAAAACAATTCTTCTGCACTCGATAGTGATGGAGGAGCCTTAAAATCAACCATCCACAACTGTTCAAGCTAGGTTTGCTTATTGAGAAGGTTCACTATCCTCGCTCAGAGGATAATGGTAAGTTTTCTCTGCATCTTTGTTTGTAACAACTCTTGAATTATGTAAAGATTCTTCTTCTTATTCCGAGTCTTCCTTAGGTCGTTCATGGTTTAACTTCTAGTTAATGTATTGTTTGGAGGTACAACTTCTAGAACGAAGTGGAGGAGAAACTGGCTGCTAAGTCTTCCCCTCTAATTGTAATACCTTTGTCAATCCCTTGCGCGACTCTTGAGAAGAGACAGGTTTCTTGGTATGTTTTTATGGCGTCGGTTTCCTCCACTCCAAGTTCGATATGGAAGTGATACTTGGATTTTGGTATTTTAAACAATTGTTAAATTTAAGGATGTGAAACAACTCTTTTGGAGTCATGGACGACTATGCCACTCTGTAATCCTTTATTGTCTTTTGAAACTTGTTTGTTACAGTAAGACTTGTAAGGGTTTGGATATGGTATCTCTGTCTAAGTCACTGTTTTTAGTTACTTTTTATTATTCCAAAGCTTTGAGAAGAGTCTTGTTACTTTCTTCTGAACGATATAAGGTTGATTCTGGAAAAGTATCTATTTGATACAGACTTCAAGTGAGTCTGACCCATGAGGTTTTTTTTCTAATTTTAACTTAATTTCAAAGTTATTACAGAAAATCTGTCCGTGAGCCTTCATATTGTGTAATTTTTTTTGGGCATAGACGCCACTTCTAAAACCCAGTTTGTTATATGATTACCTCGATTGAAATTCGTCGGGTTACCTGAAAATGCTAATAGAGACAGTATAAAAATCTTGTTTAATTCGTGTTTATTCTTGTATTTCTGTAGCACAATAACACTGTGTAACTTTAGGGTAATATGTATTTTATAAAAAGTTTACAAATATTGGGACTCTACTATGGAATCTTTACCTTTCTATAGAAAGGGCCTTATAACACAACTGTAAGGCCTCTACTAGATGTTTCTTGTTTCGGCGTTTAAAAATTGTAAATAACTTCGTTTATTTAAATTTTATACCTGTGTAAGGGTTGTAATACATTTTAACCAGGCAGTTGAGGAATACTTAAACCAATTTACTGCTAGTGGTTGTTTATTAAATGACATAATGACCTGTAAAGGCTTAAAGTCCTGAAGCTTTATTATACCACTGAAATAGTCTATAGTTAACTATTAGTTGTAAGTCTCATAGATTGTAAATATTATCTGTAACAAATTCCTTCCTGTCGTTTTGTTTGAGAAATATGTGATTTATTTTATTAGTTGTTCAATTATGAAGATAGGTTTTATGTCTGAATGTCCTTAGCACTATTGTTCTACATTCATGATTATGTTTCTACGATAGTAATCATCCTTTAAAAAGACCCTAGAGTTATTTGTTAAATAGCTAGGTCTATTTATTTTAGTTTACTTGCAAACTATTGTAAATTAATCGGTTTATGTAAATACCTTAGGGTTTCATTATTTGGTAAAGTTTTTACTTGTGTAGTTTACTTTGTTTATTTAAATTTAATGGCCATAAGACTATAAGTAATTCACGTCCATACTAACCATACTATTTGAACATTTAAAAGGTTAATCCCTAAGGCTTCTTGTGACTTTTGTTCTAAAGAAGAAACACTATAGGAAAAAATAACGCCAAACTAAATCAGAAGCTTGTAACTAGTGCTAAGATTTGTCGATAATCTTGACTTGGCATTTTCATTAATAGTTTAGCTTAACAGTATTATGATTTTAAGTAAACTCTGGTTTTTCTAGATTGACACTCGAATTGATTGAATAGAAAACAATTGGTCTTAGAAAGGATTAGTATAAACAAAGTAGTTGAGATGAACTTGGATCTGATAATTTATATAGCCAACCTTTTAGAGGATAAAGGATTTGTGAAATGTAAATAACTTATTTATATATAGAAGCAAGGACACTGTAATTTATTTTAGCTCATAAACTTGTACTATAATTGAAGGTTTTATTAACTATAATTGTTTATCTAAATGGATTGAGAGCTGTAAATTGTAGTTACACTAAATACCAGATCTTCCAACTAACAGTAAATTGTAAACAATTTACATAAATACTTATATTCTCTAGAATAAGAAAAATACATATTTATTTGATCATTATGATACTACTATTCAACATAATTTATATCTTTCCGTCACTTTGGCGAGAGGAAAAATACAAGAGATAATTTTAGACTAATTTATTTTTCAATAAGTTTCAATGCAAATACTTGATCAAATAATCATTGAACAAAAAACATTTATCTATAACCATTTTAAAAATAGTTTCAGCTTAGTCAAAATGGAGTAAATAACGTATTACATATATAGATTTGGAGCATGGATATGTTACAGAAAATGGACTAACACCCAAGGGAGACTGTTCCACCCAACCTTTTCCTGAAGCAACGAAATCACTTGCTTAGGACCCTCAAGCGTGCTCACTGCACCACTAGGACAGAGATCTCTGCTACATAGCAAACTTCTGCAACTTAACACTTAGTAGCAGACTTAAATCACCAAAACACTTTAGCTATACCCTCATCAAATTCTTTGTGTGCCATAATTTTTAGTTTGCGACATTCACAAAATTCATTCTCTCAACAATCAAAATGAATGGCGAGCCTCCTATTGAATTTGATGGTTTACGTAAGATTTCCTAGGTCTTTGGGTCAGCTTTAGAATTTAATGAGCCACCCAGCTCAGTTCCCCCTCTCATGGAACATGACCACTTTTGAATGTTAGAGCTGCCACTTTTCAACCAGTGTTCTACATCTTCCCCTTCCTCTTAATTGGCAGTGAACACTCATTTAACAGTTTCCCTTGAATATGTGTCTCCTTTTATTAATTATTAAAATAAATAATTCTTCAATTACAGTCATCCTTGACCCACTTGGTCATAAAATTTACAATAAAAATTAACATAATGTTTTTGCTGAAATAAATAATAAATATTTATTTTTCAATTTTTGGTATGTTACAACTTTAATAAGTTAGGAGGTTTCTGTTGTAGGAGAACAAATTTCTATCTTATTATAATCTTCATTGTAGAAGTAGTTTTGGCTATGTTCATTATGTGGCATGTACATTCATCCCTTCAACCAAAATGTTTTTTTATATTTATAGTAGCACAATTATTGGAGAAGAATTTAGAGTAGCAATTTCCTTAAGAAGATGTAATAATATGTTGATAAGTTGAAGTTAGAGAGTAAAAAATATTGAAAAATAAAACTAAAAACGAATTGGAGTAGAATTGGCCTTGTAGGCTTGAATAAATTAACTACAATATTTGTAAGGAAGGGAAATGAAATGCTAGCTATAAGAATCCCTTCTAGAATAGGGGAAACAAGTAGGCATTTTAATCCATTACTGGAAAGTAGGATAGGTTTGCATGAAAGGAAGGAATACAAGGTTTAATTTGTGTAACAACACTCAAATCCAAGATATTGAAACATAGTAAAAGTTCATCTATACTTGCTAACCCCAAGGTACCTTTGATCCTATATCCAAAATTCAATAGGAAAATTTAATCAAGAAACCCTCATTATTAGAAGTATTTCTTGAGGGAAAGTAAAGCTTAAACATGATCAATCATCAATCCTGTCACCAATACCACTATTGGAAATGAGATTTCCTATCACCAATACCACTATTGGAAATGAGATTGTTAGCATGAGCTACAACACTATCATACATTTGGATGGTTTCAACACTCTATAAATGTAAACTTCTAAAGATGTTTTTTGTCCTCCATTTTATCTTTACACATTATATTTATAACAAACCCGTTAATCAACTTTAACTTTCAATAAACATTAAAATATGAGTACAATAAATTAAAGTAATTTGTCAAACAATTAAGTCAAAATAATAATAGTAATTATTATTATTATTATTATTATTATTACTAACTATAAAATATCATAAACTTTGGCAAGTCATATAAAATCCTATAAATTAGTTTAACAAAAAATATTATGTAAATATAAATGAATAAAATACATAAATTAGTATATGAAATATCATAACTTTGCACAACTTATCATCTAAATAAATTTTCCCCTTTTCTAAAGAGCACAATAAAAAGTGAGAGCTTGTTACCCTTAAATCTTTGCCATCACTATTAAATGTTTGTATGTACAAAATGTTCTCTTTATCATTTACACAATGCAACTATTGCGTTTAAATATTTGAGATCACTATTGAATGTTTTCCATGTACATAATGTTATCTTTATCCTTTACACAATGCTAAATAATGGAATGAATATTATGTTTAATCACACTCAAATCATAAATATCTAGGCAATCTCCTTGACTTTTTAGCACACTTCTCATGCAATATAAAATCATGATTCAAATCATCCAATGAATGGATGGGTTTAGTGAAAAACAAATATGTATTTAGTCCATAAAACATGCAAAAATTAAACAATTACACGATAAACAAGCTCAAGGGAACACTCGAAAGATCCACATATTGCCTACCACGGTGAAGGCTTAAATCTTTAAATTATTAATGGTTGTGTCAAGTCAAAGGAGGCAAGCATGCAATAAATTGAGCAGAGTAGATAGGGGTGAGTGCAAGCTAATGATGGTCTTTTTTTGCATGTTAGATGCAACATACCTGAAAAACAAACATACTTCACCTTATATGGGTATTTTGACATACGTACAGAATGAATCTTACTTTCAGTAAAAAATATGAAAAGTAAGAAATTGAATGACCTTTCCAAATATATAAATTTTATTTATTGAAAATGTGCGCAACTAACTCAATTTTGAATTATTCTAAAATTGACATTTTATTTTTTCAACAAATGATAAGGTATGTTTCTATGTTACTGAATCCTTTGAATTCCTAAATGATGGAAACAATATACAAAAATTGGCAAATATGCAGATAACAAATAATAATAGTGCCGAACTATTTTTCCAAAATAAAATTAGTAATTTTAAATATTTTTTAAAATTATCTAATTGAGTATACCTCAAAATGAATATGGCAAGTGTTAGTGAAACTTTTCAAGGTCTTGATGTAATGATAATGGATTGAATTTTTTATAGCGTGTAGAGGTCAATGTCTAGTAGTGCAACATATATTTTTTTATGAAAGAGAACTGAGAAAAGAAAAAGTGATGGCATAAACATGATTACTTTCCTAAAAATCAAGTTGCATCTAAAACGTCCACCAAATTCATGCACTCATCCATAGTCGATTAACAATTCAGTAGAGTAACGACATGTTAAATGAAAATATGTTGAGAACTCATGGAGAGGGATTTTAAAAATGTGGGTGAAGATGAGGATTACAGATTGGCCACAATGATCTAATTTGATCTGATGGAAAAACAATTAATCAAATACAAATATTGATTGTTGGCATGTTCACAAAAGTAAATTATGGAACATATCAGGTCCATGAAGGGTTAGGTAGGCCAACACAGAATAATTCATCACTTGTAGCAGTTGGCAGGTGAATGTAGAAGCATGGTGACACAAGACAGTGGGACAACATATTGGATGGGAAGGTTTTGATAGGCCAACAAAATTATATATAATGGTAATGATGTGAACTTGATTTAAATTGAAATAATATTTTAAGAATAGATGGCCATGGCATCTTTCTCCAAATTCGCATTGCGGACCCATATTTGAAGTTAAAGAGAACTTCAAGGAATTTAAGTAGATGTTTAGAAGAACTTGCAGAGAAAGATGAGAAATACCAGGGTGATATTTCTAAATGCTATAAAAAAATGCGGGAGGTTAAGGAGAGACTCAAAAAATAAATTTAGTTTTGAGTTTAAAAGATGAAATTAAGATAAAGGAAGTACATAAAGATGGGAAACTGGAAATGAAGAATGCTTTGGCACGGATTATAGAAACAAGAATGGAGAACGAGGAATAAAGGTATCTAAATGGACGAGCAAGCATGGAATTCCCATAGAGAGTAATTTGTGTCTCTACTAGGGGTGAGTGCAAGCTAATGATGGTCACTTCTGGCACGTTAGATGCAATAGAAAACTAAAAAAATAGGCATCCCTCAAATTATTTGTATTTTTTGAGATACTTACACAAAATGTTTTGCAATGAGTAAAAAAAATGAAATCTAGGAAATTGATTCATGTTTATGAATATATAAACTTTATGTATTTAAAAATTTCATAGTTATGTCAAGTTTGTTCTTTTCTAGCTATAACATTTTTTTTGGAAAATGATAAGTTATATGTATTTGTGAGTGCAGTGTTAGAGTGCCTAAATGAGGATTTTAGGATACCAAAATTGGTAGACATGTAGAGGACACACATTACTAGTGCAACACTATTTTTTCAAAATTAATTTTTTTTTTTTTTTTTTTTGAATTATTTAACTAATCAACCCTTGAAAATGGTACATCGAGTGTGGGTGCATCTTTTGAAGGTATTAATGCGATGTTTCTAAAATGGTTTTTTCATAGCATGTAGAGGTCCATGTTTAGTAGTGTGCCATACAATTTTTTTTAAATGTTTGAGAAATGAAAAGGTTATGGAAGAAACACTAACCATGTGTTTTTTAAGTTAAGGAGTCATGATATAAGAAAAATAAGAAAAAAATAGAAAAAACTTAATATTTTATTTAAAAAAATACATATTTAGAATATGCAAAAATTGTTCATAAAAAAAGGTTATTTCTAGCTTACTATAATAAGTGGTGAAAGATAGGCGTATTAAGAAAATGGAGGAAATGGCTAATTAACTATGGTTCACCATACTCCATAGCACAGGTTTTGTAAATCCAAAGAAAATCCCGAAAAAGACACATAGGACTACAGATGACATGCAGATGCATGACAACTACGTTTTTAGGCCATAAGGGACTTTCGAGCGTTACTTTTAAATTCAAATATATGTTCCCACCTTAGGTTTCATCCAAAATTATAGAGCATTTTTATTCTACAAAGCGCTAGAGCATTTTTTAATAACATAACATGCTATAATTTTGTAACGACATAATGTGCTAGAATTTTGTAACAATATAACATGTGAGATAAATTTAAGAAAATAAAATGCAACATAAGCAATGGATGGAGGTAAGGGTCATGAGAGAGAGGGAATACAAGAGCGTGGGAGGAGGGACATAAATTGAGGGAGGGAG